>BSQZ01000048.1:3972500-4235000 GCA_033239005.1 Lamellibrachia satsuma | reverse complement strand
ATATTAAAGGTGCATTGCTGTGAATAATACATTTAAAAAGTAGTCATTGAATTGTCTGCGGCGCTGCGTACTCACTGTACTGTCTAGTCTCTAGAGTCCAAGAGCCCGTCCGTTACGTTAGATTCCAGCTGTCACTTCGCGGTAGTTATAGTATCCCTCTACTCTGCTGTATCTAGGTTGTTCGGGGTCATACGGAAGTTTTCTAAAAAATATGGACCGATTTCAATGCCTTTTCATGCACTGTGGTTCTTTAGAATGTAACTTTGTTATAATGCAATATGTTTCCCATTTGCCTCATACAGGGCTGGGGGTCAATTCCATGTAATCAATTCCAATTCCTTTCAATTCAGTTTAATCAATTCAATTGTTTTCCCAATTAATTTTTTCAATTCAAATTACAGCTCAAATCTTTCAATTTAAATCCAATTCAAATTCCAAATTAATTCTATGGGAGTTTTTCCAAAGCAAATGCATGAGATAATAGTAATATATAATTGTAATAGACATTTTTTTCTGAAACAGTAATAGAGGAACTTTTTCAAAAGTAATAGAAATAGATCCTAAAGTAATAGAAAATAGTCAGTTACTTTTCTATTGAATCTATTGCTGCAAATATCAGGTTTGTTTGCATGTGATTCCAACTGCTAGTAATTGTAAACAATGTACAGACAATGGCTGAGCCTTTATTCAAGCAACATGAAAAGACCAGTAGGCTGATCATTTTATGGTTTCAGAAATACCTGGTCAATGAAACAATGCAGGAGTAGCAAGCCAATTACTAACTGTGTGGATGCCCCATTGGGGTGGCTATGGCTTCACACATTCCTAGCACACACAAACAGCATAGTTTCAGATATGTGCAAATTGCAATTCAATGTCAGGAATTGAATTGAATAATTCCAATTAATTTTTTAATTCACCCCAGCCGTGGCCTTATATGACATGTCATGATTATTTCCACAGCACAAGGAATTAATTAGTATAGCCTAATATGATATATGATCATGTACACACTGAAACAACATCATTAGTTTTTGAAGAACAACAGCTGTATGTTTCATCATTTGTTTGTCAAGCAAAGTTTCTGCTTTCTTCCAACAGCACCAGCCATCAACAGTAGAGGTCTTGGAAAAGATTGATAAGGTGCGTCTATGCCCTTCAATGGAAGCTGTTGGAGATGCAGGATGAAAAGATATGTGCCAGACTGAATAGTTACAGGCCTCGGACATATGGCTCCATGCCATAATCATCTGATCAATATTTGATGTTATTTTGTACCTCTAATCTATATTTGTTTTACAAATTATGTTGTCATAATTATTAATCCTGCTATTTGTATTTTTAAGTTTTATAGTTTTATTTCTTCAGTATATTTATACAAATATATAATTTTCGTACAAGATGCATTGTTTAACATTGATTAATCATGTTTATCATTGATTAATTGTTTGTTAAAAATTCCGCATCACTTAATACGTTTATGGACATACATTAATGCAATGTTCCAGGACATTGCATCGCTGGAGCGTGAGAACCGGGGCAACTTGGAGAGACAGAAGCGCATTATTGGGTCGTTGGTTCTATATTCAGTGTTCTTCTACATAATCGCAGCAGTCGCCTTCTATTTGTACTATCGACCGCATGCTTGGCAGGACCAACTGATCTACTGCACTCCTCTTCTCATCTTCCCTGTTTTGTAAGTATCATATAATAAATCTTCGGTAACTGTGCAAGTAATTGACCAATGGTTTTTGTCTGAATTGTGGTGAAATGGTTATCTTTTTAATATTCAAATATACATTTTCACCTTGACTATGAAAATATAATTTTTTTGCTAAATATATAAATGAAGGGTATATATACACCACATCTAGATGACCAGATATGTCAATGAATTTATTACAGACCTACAACATTGTTAAAAATATAAATGAAGGGTATATATACACCACATCTAGATGACCAGATATGTCAGTGAATTTATTACAGACCTACAACATTGTTAAAAATATAAATGAAGGGTATATATACACCACATCTAGATGACCAGATATGTCAATGAATTTATTACAGACCTACAACATTGTTAAAAATATAAATGAAGGGTATATATACACCACATCTAGATGACCAGATATGTCAATGAATTTATTACAGACCTACAACATTGTTAAAAATATAAATGAAGGGTATATATACACCACATCTAGATGACCAGATATGTCAATGAATTTATTACAGACCTACAACATTGTTAAAAATATAAATGAAGGGTATATATACACCACATCTAGATGACCAGATATGTCAATGAATTTATTACAGACCTACAACATTGGTAAAAATATAAATGAAGGGTATATATACACCACATCTAGATGACCAGATATGTCAATGAATTTATTACAGACCTACAACATTGTTAAAAATATAAATGTCATGGAAATGTTAATTTTTATTTTTCTACGTATGTCCAGTATGTACGGTTTAAAACAGCAAAAATCTTCCATTGTTTTTTATTACCATCATAATAATTATAGCACGCATACTGCATTGCATGACAACAAGTATAGCAAGTAAATTCCATGTACTTTATATATGAAGGACTATACAGATAATTGACCTGTATGGAAATGGCCTGTTAATGCTACGGATCTGGCCGAGAATGACGATGATGCAGATAAAGTCCTCAATATGAACCACAAGATAAGAACATTTAATTAAAATAAACCATATATGTGCATATTACTACATAACATGTTTGTAAAATAGTTCTGTTGCTCAGGTATAATACATGACGATATTTGTGTAATTCTTCTTCTTCATATGGAATGACTGTAAAAAGAACATTTTTGTTTTGGATCCACCATGGAAACTATAAGTAGTTCCATCGCTGTCAGTGTTAATGAAAATGGACAACTTATGCATAATAGTGACGATTGTGAAGTGCTAATGGTGGTCATGTGTTCTTTGTCTAGGGTCTGGGGTATGAAAGTGATACTGCATTGGTATTTTGTGAAGTGGATTACCAAGAATGGTATGCGGTATTTTTACAACTGCTTAAACCACTAGTGATATGAATAACCAAGCTGTTGTCAGTTGTCGCTAGGTGCAACTGGCATTGAATTTTTGACAGTAGCAAGAAAGTGAAACGACTGAAGATGAGGTTTTATTAGTAATTTGTTTGATGGTCTAATCCCAATTAAATTTTTTCGTTCGTCGTGTTTCAGAACCATTTCGGGAAAAGTATAACCTATTTACTATCCACTATAACATCCTGGCTCATTTGTGTGAATGTTTTGATGAAATCTTCAGACGACTATTAACCTTTTATTTTCAACTTGGCGCAGTCAAAATTCATCAAAAAGGGCAAATGTGAATCTGCCTCTACATAATATGTTTACTGTTTACAATTTTGAAGGATGTAACGATCAAAGTAAATTCTGTCAGTGGATTTAATAAAAGTTTCTGATGTTGTATCATATATACTTTGATTCACATTCCTGTTTGCAGAGTTGGCTTTAGAAGAACTAAAAGAAACAAAAGAAACAATTGTAAGTACATATGTATGTTTATATTTTCCACTGTCCTGATAAAGGTGTCAATTGTAAGTACAATTGTAAGTACATGTGTATGTTTATATTTTCCACTGTCCTGATAAAGGTGTCAGTTTGATTGCAACAACACTCAACATTAAACAGCTATGTCTCTGGTCAATTCTCTCTCTGCTCGTTAACTGTTTTCTTACAATGTTTGTATAATTTATATAACGTAGCTAATTTGTTTATTAAAATGCAAAACAGATAATTTAAAGACTAGTAATTAGTTGACTGGTACACTACAAACCGTTGTTCAGACATCACGTCATATTGTGGAAGATAATTTGTTTCTGATGTGTTTACCTGTGTTTTGGTTGCAGCTTGAGAATGTCAAGGAGACAGAGACATACAAGAAAGCAAAGGAAATTCTTGAAAAGTTTGCACCGGAAAAGTCCCAACATTTGGAGGTTGTTGACACATTCTAGCACCTTTCACTTCTATTTAGCTGGACAATTTGTTGAATCTTACTAATGACACCATTGCATTAATTTTTTCTTATCAGAATGCTTTCTGTCAGCATGTCCATCTAAGTATGCGGATTATTTCCCTATGTCTCCACTAATTACACATATATTACTTCAGATCAGGAGGTCAGAATCAGACGTATCTCACAAATTTATATACATCTAATTTCGCTAATGTCATTGTGGTTACTAGGTTAAAAGTCAGTTTTAGTCAAGTGTCATCCATCAATTATGCAATTTTTCTGCTTAACGTTAGCCATAAATCGATATTATTCGCTATTCTGCCACTGACAATCAATAAAATCAAATAAATCGATTTATATGATTTTTTTTTCTTGTTTTTTTTCAACCATGATTTGCATATGATTGTAATAATGCCTTGAACCAAGATCCTCCAGTGACAGAAAATCTGTCAGTTGATGATATACCTGCCTAATGTGAAATTGTTCATTTGCAGTCACCAAATACAGCAAGAATGTCACCACCGCGTCAAGGGCAAGGTTTGTACAGAACTATTCATTGCTATCAAATCAACTGCACTTAGAGCTTGGGCGATTGCTCAAAATGTGGTTTTATTTGTGTGCATGATTTTAGAAGTAATATTGACGTCTTTTAATTCCAATTCTGGAATTTAATTAAATTGGTCAATTCCAGTTCATTTTGGAATTAACTCCAAATGTGGTTACATGTAATTTCTATATTTACATTCATTCAGCCACTCAAATTATGTGAAGTTCAGAAGACAGATGTTATGAAACAAGTGTATATTTGGTTCATGGTAACCTATAGTTGAAAAAATTTGCAGATTTACGACAGAGGGTGTTACTGCCCCAGCAGGGGGTTACTCCACAGCCACGGATGCAGACTCCGGCACCAGGTGTCACTCCAAGGCCAATGTCACCCCCGAGACAGGTGGCGCCTCCAAATGTCATGGCGACACCGTGCCCCTCCACATCAGGACAACAGGCAGTTTTTCAAAGTGTGTGTCATGATTGTTACCAAAACTACTGTTTTATCTTTGTTTAATATATACTTAATTATGTTATTAGCTATGAGACAAAATTGTCCGACCTGTTCATATCTTGTTACAGCTGTACATCGTTTAGCAGTTTCTTATTCAGCATACCAACAAGATTTAGATACGTAGAGTGCAGCAAACAACTGCAGTGTTAGACACCCGGATATAATTGACAAACCTTATTATAATCGACTATGAGTATTATATGTTTGTATGCAGGATTGAAAAAAAATCATGATTTTAAAAAATAAAATTAAAAAAATTTGATTTTTAAAATTTAAATCAGATTTTTTTTAAATCTGGTATACACAATGTCATAACATATTTGACTATCAGGCTATCTGGTATCAATACAGCTACACAAGTGTGTGCACTTTGTGTTTTTGTATTAAAAAACACAAAACTTTGTTGATCTTGATGCTTGTAAACAATTGTGTTAAATTCATATAAATTAACGATTAAAAAAATCGGAAGTCAAAAAAATCATAAATCAGTGACTTTTGGAGTGATTTAAATCATGATTTAAATCAATGATTTGAATCAAATGATTTAAATCAAACAACCCTGTTTGTATGTTATGTTACTTCTCTTAGACACTTTGCATCTCAGATGCTAAACTTTCAGGGGTTCATTTACGACCGCACGGTCGTGTCATCTCGGTTTAATTTTTTTTATTCACCCCACTTACCCTTTCTACAAACAGTCGCATTATACTTTGTAGCTATTCTGTTGTTCCGTGTCAAATCAACCAATTTTCAGGAAATTTTAAAAGTTGATTTCTCAGATTTTTTTTTATTTTAACCGATAAATAAGCAGTTATACCTGAGCACTTTTGCAAAAAGAACTAAGCATTTACATGCAAAATGTGTATGTAATGCCCTGCGGTGTGAACAGGGGTTAAGTGCCAAAAATATGCTGAATTGAAAACCGCTGAAAATTTGCTGAATATGTAGACATATTAATACAGATTATCTATGCAAAATTCAAGAATAATAAGGACAATGGATGTACCAATGAAATGAAAATGGAAAATAATGTTTGGTTTTTGAGAAGGATTTCAGCAGTCTGTATTCCATTGTGTTGCAGTACAGTGTCCAAATTGCTATCATCTACTCTCAGTGATACTGGCAGTAACTTGTTAGTTCAGTAGGCTACTAGTTGCTAAACTTTCAGAATAATTCAGCCTTAAACTTCAACTTTTTTTTATATTTTACGAATTTCAGCACCCAAAATGAGAATGTGGGAGAAGTGCTATTTATTAACTGTGCATAGTCCTTTGAAGACGTCATGCATTTTTTCTTTGATTGTCTGAAGTTACGTAACACAAGGCAAGGCATCGCGTAACGTTACTATAACTGCCAGTGTTATGTTGCAATTTCGAGTGTTAATAAGCCATCAAGATATTGACTAGCAGCACCATGTACCAAGGCATAGATGAATATTTCTGGGATAACATGTATCCTGTAATTTGGTAAACACAAACTACCAAGTTATCCCTTCCGGAGAATGGACATTTTTGCTAGCGTGTAATAAACAGCGACTTGGAGTCATGACCGTTCCTTGCTTACAAAGAACATGCAAGGAGTTCACCGTTTGTGTGGTTGACTTCCTCATAGCTTAAAAAGAAATCAAATTTTATGTTTCATTAAGTTTCAGGGAGTATCTTGAACCTGTTGTTAACCTTAAAGATAAAATTGCACTGTTCTTCAGCTGTCATCATTAATTTGAAATTAATGTATGGGGGTAACCATCTAACATGTACATTATTAAAAAAACTTTCAAAAGACCGTATCAACTGTATTTTTGGCAGTATAATTGTAATTGTGTATTTTTTGGATTACACATTTCACAAGTGCTATGATAATAAATATTGGATACTTTCTAACTGAAACTGCTGTGCTGTCATAACCAAACTGTCTTGCCCTGACAGGACAGCCCCCGGGCCCACCACTGCCCTGCCCCGTGCTGCCCCGAGACCGCTCCACCATGGAGATGCTGGTTGAGTATCTGGTTGGGGATGGCCCTCAGAATCGCTATGCCCTCGTGTGCAGGCAGTGCCACTCTCACAACGGCATGGCGCTCAAGGAGGACTTTGAATATCTTGGTAAGTAGTTTGTAATTTTGACTTTTTATATGTACCCTGTCTGAATGCTTTTATCGCAAAATCATGTCGTATAATAAAAGGTAGGTAGGCGCTCTACACTTCACCCCTGACAGACCTGTTCATTCCAAAGCCATCTCGACTTCTCTCGGAAGCTATCAGCCACATTGCAACTACTGCGCGAAGACTATTCGTTCACGTATCCACCTCTGTATGAAGCCAAGTACTCAAACAGCTGAGTGAACTATGGCAATGTGGGGTGAACTAAATTGCGAAAGCTTCGAAACAGCAGCAAGAGGATATTCAGACCCGGGTTATCTAGATTGAGACTCCGACTTTCTAATTGCTGTGGCATCCCACACAAGTAGTGCTTTTGTGCAATTTGTAATTTTGATTGGTTTTTCAAGGTTACCAGCTTGATCGTTTTTATTGTAAAATCATGTTTTTCTTTCGGGTATGAGTCAACCCTCTCTTCAAGGCTTATAGAGTCAGTGTATGTGCACACGTTAATGCTAAAGTGATGTAAGAGAAAGTAATAATATATTTGGGAGAAAGAAAAGATGATAATGAAAGTGTAGAACTACAATTTAAGGAGAGGAAAAGTTGATTGCATGAAAATGCAGTACCGGTTAATGTTGCAAGCTGGAGATCTTCTGTCTGAGAATTTCCAAACATGGCGATGTAGCTGCGTTGGCTGGCAAGTTATTCCAATTGCCTATTGTATGGGGTAAAAAGCTATACGGGATGAATTATTTAGTGATTAAGGGGAGTTAAAAAGCTTCAGAATGCGTGTGTCGAGAGGGGTATAAGTTGGGGGAAGATGTCCAGGGCGACTATTCCATGCAAGGTCATATAAAACATGACAAGGCGGATGTCAGTTCTCTTTTGTTGGAGGCTGCGCCAGTGTAAGTGTTTGATCATGTCATGTAGTATAAACTATATATGTTGTAACATGTTGACTGAACAAATTTGTTTTAATGAATCACAGTTGTAAGATATAATTTGACTGTTAGCTGTTTATGAATGTCAACCTGGCCGTTCAGCAGTGGCAACCTAATAGCTGGACCAGGGCATACGGGTGTAAGGTTGTTAGAATACGTACAGTTTCTGCTACGTCACATGATTTTATGATAACAAAGGTAAGACTCTGTACCTTTAACGTCGTTGATACCAGACATGAGCATAGGTGTCAGCCTTAAGTAATGCACATCCATAAGACTGGTAAAGTAAATCCATAAAACCCGCAAACGAATCCATATCGATGTTGAAGAGTCAAACCAATGGAAGTCCATTGTTAGGGCTCTTCAGCTATGATATGATTATCTACATCTGCTGTTTTGCTGTGCAAACTGGGATATATTGATTGGATCTCTTGAGATTAGCTGACTAAACACAGCTAAAATACTTGCGATAATTGCTCTTCGGACATGTTTTTAAACTGATGATCTGTTACTAACATGCCATTTGACAAGGCCATAAAGAATGTGTCTTTTGCAGAAAATCTGTAAGACTTACAGTTTTTTCTTAAGAGTTGGCACTATATATAAGATAATTGTAATCTACATATACATTGTTATGGGAAGAACTATTTGGTATAATATATATTCTAATAGGCACCCAGTGGACAGCACCAATCGCTGGAAAAAATTCTAAAGTCTAGAAAGAGAATATGTATTGAAAAATTTTAAATGGTGAGCAATTTATGAGCAACTCTGTAATCTGCGATCATAAATGATTATATAATAAATTTTCGAATCAGAATCATGATTTAATCGTAATTACTGGCAGGACTAAATGTGAATGGTGACGTCAGTATGCCAAAGTCTCACTTCACACCTGTTCATAATGTATTATTATAAATAAAAGTGTCAAGATATTCTCGAACTTTCATCGCAAGCATCTCAAACACTTTCTTTGTGTTTTTCACGTGGCTGGTTTTATTTCCAAGTATAACCTGTTCCGTGTTAGTACACAAGCCATTGTGCTGATAAGAATAGAATTTCTACAAGCCTCTCATTAACTACTGGACCCTTGCACACCTTTTCTGGTTATGGCTAATTACCTGTAATATCGGTATTACATGTCAGCTAGCCACTGTTCATAATGTATTATTATAAATAAAAGTGTCAAGATATTCTCGAACTTTCATCGCAAGTATCTCAAACACTTTCTTTGTGTTTTTCACATGACTGGTTTTATTTCCAAGTATAACCTGTTCCGTGTTAGTACACAAGCCATTGTGCCGATAAGAATAGAATTTCTACAAGCCTCTCATTAACTACTGGACCCTTGCACACCTTTTCTGGTTATGGCTAATTAGCTGTAATATCGGTATTACATGTCAGCTAGCCACTGTTCATAATGTATTATTATAAATAAAAGTGTCAAGATATTCTCGAACTTTCATCGCAAGCATCTCAAACACTTTCTTTGTGTTTTTCACATGGCTGGTTTTATTTCCAAGTATAACCTGTTCCGTGTTAGTACACAAGCCATTGTGCCGATAAGAATAGAATTTCCACAAGCCTCTCATTAACTACTGGACCCTTGCACACCTTTTCTGGTTATGGCTAATTAGCTGTAATATCGGTATTACATGTCAGCTAGCCACCTGTTAACCTTGCTACATCACACGCCACACTTATTAGCGGTGTTGGTTATCAGGCGCCTGACATAAAGACGAAAACAAAATGTTAACATTATCACCTGTCAGTGCTGTCACACAATTGTAGCATTTGGCATGACAGGATTATTTGATCAGTAGGTAGCGCCACATGGAGTCACGCACGACTTACCAGGCTCTGTGTGAGGTGGTTGATGACTTGTTTCATGCAGCCCTGTTAGTATTAACTTAGTAAGTTCTAACATCAGTAATTATCTAGTCGCAGCGTGATTTTTTCTTTGTGTTTTGGTAAAGTTATTATCATTGTATTATGATAGAGTATTTAGCAACAAATGATACTTCATCCATATGATATTTGAATGATAATTATCAGGAAAGTTATGATATTTAAAGGACCCATGTAAACTGCTCCAAATGGTGTACATTGTACTAGTTTGCAATAGGCCTATCGTACGGTTGTGGTGGCTGTCATTGTGTTTTGTTTCACTGGTAAGACTGTTAAAAGAACTCCATGTCGCTGTTGAAGAGTCAAATCAATGGAAGTCAGTGTTGATCTGCACCACGTGGTGGGTTTGATATGTGTCTATTATACTAACTTCTAACACATGAAAATAGATTTTCGTTGTTTTGATTCAATGATGAAGAATCAATGACATATAGGTTGATGAAGAATCAATGACATATAGGTTGATGAAGAATCAAACAATGGAAGTCCATTGTTTTGGCTCTTCAACAGTGATATGATTATCTACGTCTGCCATTTTGGCACACTGATGTCACCATTCACGTCTAGTCCTGCCACCTGTCACACAATCAGGATTATTTTATCAGCAGGTGGCGCCACATGGAGTCACGCACAATTTACCTGGCTCTGGACTGTGTGTGATCTGTGCCAGCCGATTGATTACTTGTTCCATCCAGACCTATTAACTGGTGCAGTTGTTTGTGTGATTTAAAAAATATTAAGCCATAGTTCGTTTTAAGTTCTAACCTCAATTATTATTTGGTCGCAGGGTGATTTTTTCGTTGTGTTTTGATGAAACTCAGATAGCAATATCCCGTAATTAGACAGCGTAGTTATTATCATTGTATTATGGTAAAGAATATTTAACAATAAAATGCCACCATATCTTAATGATGAT
The DNA here is from genome assembly GCA_033239005.1 of Lamellibrachia satsuma. Lineage (NCBI taxonomy): Eukaryota > Metazoa > Annelida > Polychaeta > Sabellida > Siboglinidae > Lamellibrachia > Lamellibrachia satsuma. Next base: position 4,224,053 of record BSQZ01000048.1, on the reverse strand, counting down.
TATTAGGAAATTATTTAAAGAACCCATGTAAGCTGTGTACATTGTACTAGTTTACCATAGGCCTATCATATGGTTGTGGTGGCTGTCATTGTGTTTACTTTCATTGCTGTTGTAGCATTTCGCTGTTGCTATTGCTATGTCCTGAATCCTGCGAGGCGACAGAGACCTCATGCTCCGCAGTTGAACCTAGGAACACCCCGCCGCACACCAGAGACTGTGTCAGCTGAAGGTTTGTGTCATTATGCGTGTCCTTTCTGAATGCCGCGTTCTGTCAAGTTAAAGAAGACTGTGTCGTCTGAAAATGCCACCTTGTGTCACAAATATATCATTGTGGACTCTCGGTAAGGAACACATTGGGACTTGGCCGAACTGTTCCCTGTGTCTGATGTTCCTTATGTCCAGGGGTAAAATAGTGCAGGCCACAACAGGGTTTTAAAAGTTTAATCGGATATTCCTTACATCAGTAATCCTTATAACATGAGTCCACACTCCACTATATATTTTATCTTATGTGCCTGTCTCTTTCTTGTTATTGAGTGCCACTTTGTGTCACATGAAGGTCGATGCCATCTCTGTTTTTGCACCCCCACTGTTGCACCCTAGGGGGTCCACTATGAGACATCCCCTCCCACAACACCTTCAGAAAATTAACACCTCTTTTTTAAATAGAAAAGCGGATGTAGCACATTCAATCCAACTTAAGCTGGACCATTGTATCTTTCTAGAGCACACCTTAGTGTTCATACCTGACCCTCTGGGTTCATTTCAGGAAATAATTAATGTGAGATATGTGAAAGAAAAAAGAAGCAAGCAACAGAAGTAGAGGCAAATATTGTTTCATTGGCAGTCTTCTTCTTGCTCAACAAAGATTATTTTGCAACCCAGAGTAAGTCTTACTATTTGTGTGTTTTGATGCGCATACTAGTAGCAGTTTACAGTGTACCATTAAACTATCATACTAGTAGCAGTTTACGGTGTACCATTAAACTATCATACTAGTAGCAGTTTATGGTGTACCATTAAACTATCATACTAGTAGCAGTTTACGGTGTACCATTAAACTATCATACTAGTAGCAGTTTACAGTGTACCATTAAACTATCATACTAGTAGCAGTTTACAGTGTACCATTAAACTATCATACTAGTAGCAGTTTACAGTGTACCATTAAACTATCATACTAGTAGCAGTTTACAGTGTACCATTAAACTATCATACTAGTAGCAGTTTACAGTGTACCATTAAAGGGTAAAGGGTACATGTGCCATCAAATATCTTCCCCCCCCGCATTTGCTGATGCATTAGCATGATTTAACAAGATTGTTATCCAAACAACAAGCTACGGATGCCAAGTGGACTAGGAAACCTTTTGCTTATTGAGAATGAAACAGTTTTGTCATATATATGTGTAAGCCTGACATCAGATCTGTGAATTTTGTTTTTAAACATATTCACACTTCAAGAATTGACACAGCCAGTAGATAATTACTGCAGCAGCCTCGACCGTGCGACCGTCACATCACACACTTTATCCATTGACAGATATTAAATAATACGCTCATCCCTGTCGTTTCACTTCCGAGCCCGGGTAAATGACAGAAAGCACTCTGTCATAAGTGTCCTTGTACAGAAAGCCTGCTTCCTATCACAGTTTAACTGGCATCCAAGATTGCATGTGGCAAATAACGCACTAGTACATTTCTGTTTGCCGTCACATTAGGTAATCCTTCATTTGTCCGTTAGCAATGAGCTGTGACTAGCAGTTTATTGATCTGGTCAAATGAGCGTCATTGGCTGTGTGGTGCATAGGGTCTGGTTGGTGCCATTTAAACATCACAAGGGCTGACTCGTTAATTTAAAACCTATATATAGGTAACTGCCACATCTCGTCGATAAACATTAAATAAGTTTGGTAGTGCAGGATCACAACATATATATATATATATATATATATATATATATATATATATATATATATATATATATATATATATATATATATATATATATATATGTTGTAATCCTGAACCACCAAACTTATTTAATGTTTATCGACGACATGTGGCAGTTCCCTGCATCACCAGCCATCTAACACCTGTTGATATGTATTGTCCACGTCGTAGGACATTTCAGTCGTCTTTATTGTATTCTACCACAGAAAATACAATTAACATTCGTGAGTTGTTCTGATGGTACATTTGAATATGGAATTGTAGCAACGTTTACTTCCACGCGTGAATTTAACATATTTTGCAGGGTTAGTTATTTATTCATTTCGCAAATATTTCATTTTGAAATTACTTATTGAATTATTGTTCACATAGCAGTGCAGTTTCAGACAGCTGTCTTTGGTTGTGGCATTCTTCGTAGGCACAATCAAAGATGCCGACGTTACTTCATTGACACATTGCTAGTATTATGACGAAAACTATTGCGTGCCATGCTACTAGTAAACGACACAAGGGCGTTAGTTGGCATGTGCCGCCACGAGATAAACACCTTACGGACGGTGGATGGTGCTCATTAGGAACGAAAATCTTCGCGTGAACTCTGACAGAACATCGACCACCGCCTCGGTACGTGGGCTCCATTTCGTGGCGGTCAACGGACTTGATAAAAACACTATATTTCCCTGGACACCAGAATGGCTGAGTTTGATGAATGGGTACAACGAAAAGTGACCGAAGCATGTTCAGTAAAATGTCGGTGCGATCGGAAAAAACAGCTCTTCTAACGTTGGACATTCCGGCTTTGACTTTGTCAACATTTGGCGACTAGGCAGGCGAACTACACGGAACTCCTCGCCCACGACTGGCACGTCGTTATTCTAAACTACAAGCATTTCTTTCATCGATTGCGTGACATATTTACGATTAAATTTATATCGAAATACGACACTGCACAAAATAGTTAAAGTCAGTGAGCCTCAAATGTATGCGACGCAACGCATTAAATGTAAAAAAAATCACACACATTTTCGATATTTTCAAAACGTAGGAATTATGTGCAACAAGCGAATTTGACTCCGTTCTCCGTTGACTATTGCGAAAGCTGAAAGATTCGTGGTTCGTGGACTGAGTAGTACCCTTCCAACGAGTATTGATGGTCGTAATCCAAAGCTTGGGCGCTTTTACTGTGTTCTTGTCGACCACTTTCTCCGGCAAAATCGCACCCTTGATTTCATTTTAACGAAACAAAACTAACTCCTCTGCCATGGTGTTGTGTGCTAATCCATTTATCGTGGCACGTGTTATCGCTCGGGCGGCAACAAGCGACCCCTTATTACGCCCACAGTGCAGCGCGCGCCCAGTACGTCGTCATGCAAGGGGTCTATTAGCAAACAAATTGAGTTTCTGCGCGAATGTTGACATCTAGCTTATTCTCTCCTTGTTAGATATTTGCTTATATATATATATATATATATATATATATATATATATATATATATATATATACGCCAGTAAGACCAGTTAGATTGCCAAAAAAGTAAGAACTGTTGTTGTTTGACCGTGTGTGTTTCTGCAGTCTCGTCGAGTTCAGCCGACCGTGACGTCAACACCGACGGCAAAACGACTGAAGAATCGCAATGGACCGACACGCCATCATCACCAGCGAACCTACAGACGAAACCGAGCACAGTTCGCCGGAAGACGTCGCGCACGGCAGGCGACGATGACGTCACGAGGGACACGCAGACTGATGACGTCACACAGGCCGATGACGTCACGCACGCCGATGACGTCATGCAGACAGCCAGTGAGAAGAAGACAGATTGAATGTATAGACATATGTGTGATATGATCAAAGTGCTTTGGCGTGGATTGTCTGCCACGTGGGTCGCGGTGACACGATGGCGTCGCGCGGGACCCGTTAGCGTGGGCGAGGATTGACGGGACGTCTTCCGGTGTTCCGGCCACGATGTCTCGCGGTTGTCCTACAATTATGTGCCATTGATGCGAATCGTTGCGGCTCCCGCGAGAGAACCAGGCGGCTAAATCAGGTTACGATGCGTGCGTGTTCTGTGTTCTTTAGTTACAGCTTGGATAGTCCACCTTCTCTGGTTGTGTGATGAATGTTGCTCGTTTGCCATTAGACTTTAATCTTCTGGTTTTCAGTAAAGTACGGTTAACGGTAGTAACTTAGCAGTTGCAGCGGTCCCGGTGGACAGAACATGTCCATAGCTCGTGTGATATTTCAAAGGGAATCAGATTTGGTTTTCAAACGTCGCTGGTGTGGAGCAGACTGTAGCGTAATGGTGGTCGATCGTATTCTTTGTGATGCGTTAATGTGAGGAGCCACATACTCATTGACTCTGCAGATGGATATGAGACTTTGCGGTATTGCCAAAGAGTAAAGTGGGAGTGGTATTATTGTATGTGATCGGCTATCCACATTAGTATGTCTGTATGTCTGTCTGTCTGTACAAACGCCGTTTCAGAAGCAGTCCGTGTAATCTCACACTGGCTTGGGTGTCGCGACTCGCGTGTTTAATTATAATGTCTGCACATGTCTGTGGTAAGTTGTTAACGGACATTTATGCTAAGCAGGTGTGGGAGTCGTGAACATATTCATCAAGTTAGCAGAGAATAATGAACTAATTATTTTTTTTATCACAACTATTGAGATGTTCTTAGTCAAGGTTTCGGCTACTTCTGCTGCAGTCATCAGGAACTGAATTATGGGACTAGTTCTTTTTTGCTCGCCAGTTGGCATGACAAGCAGGCCGTACCTCACGTGGCTGAGTCTGTATCCCTTTCGTATTGTGATTGGGGTCGTCTTTTTTAGCCGCTCGTCCTCCAGAATTCAGTTCCTGATGAAAGCCACCGACGTTGCTGAAACTCAATAGTTGTGATTAGAAGCTATGGTCGTCGACTGCGACTGCGCTGTCCTGTATGGCACCAAATGGGCGTAACTGTGCTAATCGTGCCTTTAGTGAATGTCCCGGCTCCTCTATGTCGCCGGAACAGCATGTTTCGTGTTTAAATCGTCTTGCATCCGTGTTTTGTGGGACCATATGCAACGCAGGGCAGTTTTCCCTTTTCGTACGACACCGGAAGTAATTTAAAATTGGTGGGACCACGTGACGAAGAGTGTATTGACAATGGGAACTAGGCATGCGTGCGTTCGTGCGTGCGTGTCTGTGTGAATGTTACCGATTTAATTTGCCATTAACGTCATAAAGTGTTTTTTTGCAATCATCCAAGCGTGTTCTCTTAATGTCTTCGTAAGTCGCAATGTTGAGACAGTCAACATCATCTACAGAGCTGTATTTTGTGAAATGCCTTTTCACCGGTCATCATTATTTTATTAGTAGGAATGCGTTTGCGATAGAAATCATCTGTTCTGACCTCATAATCATGTCGTTTCTTTTTGCTACGTCACTCTCGCAACTTAAATGCTGATGATGGCGACGTTATGTCTTGATTTTTTCTCCGGGGACGTTGACTTATCAAGGACAATCTACAATTCCGATCGATGTACATTTCTGCCTGTAGCAAATCTTGATGTCCTTCGTCCGAAAGCATCTCTGTCAAATCAATATTTATTTATATTGCCATATATTTGTTTGTGACAGTGGCATATCTGGGATTTCGCAAATTGGGAGGCCAGAGAGCGACTAAGCGTAGTGACCCATTTGTTTACCATGGCACCATGTAGTGGCATAACATGTTATATACGAAAACATAAAAATATAATGCCAAGGGGGCTGTGACCCCCCTAAATACATAACTGATTTGTGAGGTGGCCATCAGTAGGGACTACAACGACAATAGATGTCGCTGGTAAGATTCTGTTGTTCGAACGCTTACACCGAGACGGAGCAGACTGACGTCAGACAACGTCCCTACTCCGAAACTAACCGCGATTATGGTTTCAAACGAAAACACCGATTCAGTCATACAGACTGCGAACTTGGCAAAATTGGGGTTCATATTATATGTTATGACATTCTTAGCAGTATAACAAAAAACAGTGAATTTTACTCTGCATGTGCCCGCACTATATCTACGATGATGTTTTTGTCAGGGATTCCCACAAATGTGGTTCTAATATATTTATTTAAAAAAAAATCAAACACGGTATTGTAGGCAAACACTTTTAATGGCTCGGTCAGAATATTATGTTTAGAGGAAGATAATGTTAAGCCAGTTTTCGTTCTTTTTGACATGTCGGACATAATAATATTCAAAATTGCCTGTACTCACATAAACTATGATTAGCAATATATCATTTTAGACCAAGATAATATATATATATATATATATATATATATATAGTATGCATAGATAATTATATATAGCTAATTCAAAAAGGTTGGTAAACTGGCACAACTAACACTTGGTGTGGGGTAAGTTGAGCCACAATGTAGCGTAGATTGAGTCACATCTGGTACATGCTTTATTTGTAAAATGTTTATGTAGGCATACTAAAACTTCATAACCACTCAGCCAACACATCTACCCAATGGGTACAACACGCTTAATTAATAAGTTAGCAAACTTAAAACTGCTTCCTCAACTAATTTAGCCTATCGCAAATCCGGTTCATTTGTGTCCAGATATGTAGTGTGTGAATAGTTTATGTAACATCCGCAGTCGATTTAATAATAAAAAAAACTATTTTTGTTGAAATCATCGAAATAATTGACTTTAGTCGTTAGATCTGGTAAGGATCAAAATAGTGGATATCCAAAATGGTAAACACTGTGGGTCAGTGCTGTGATCATGGGCGTGACCTCCATCCTCTCATGGGCGTGACCTCCATCCTCTCATGGGCATGACCTCCATCCTCTCGTCGATCACAAGACAAAGTTATGAAATTTCACCAAGGAAGAAAATCGTGATTTTTCAGCCATTCTATTTTCACTTCGGTTAATGCTTGAACAAGCATTAACTAATTTAATAGTTTGTCTGATGATTTCACAAAAACTACATACAAAAGTTGCACAAACGAGCTAGCATGTTGTAGTGGATACTATGTAGGTTTGTTTTTGCTAAATTTATTTGAAATGAGACTAGCAAAACAATCGTATTGATTAAGCACTTTAATTTATATAGATTTATAGGCCCACATATTATTAACTTCTCATAGATGCGCGAAGTAATGTAAAGTAATCTTCTTCCCTGTGCATAGCTAAGCCATTTGTAAGTGCACAGACACGTGACATCTAGTCACTCACATACGTTGATAGTTTTCACACCAGCATATTAATCATGATCACCGATAGATATGAAAAACATCAACAAACATAGTTTTAACTCACGTTTTCTGACCGTTGTGACATCGTGTTCCATGGCGCAAAATCAGCTTTTTGTATTGATGTCTTAGCCCTCGTGGTATTTTGCTTAAAACTCCTCGATGCATTATGAACCGTGTGCTGCCAACCATAGTTGTATCCTAGAATACTTTAGACGAATTCCAGTTGCTGGAATGGGAACCTACCGACCAACCCAGGCATAGTTGGCCGGAAGGTGATGTAGCTGAAGTCGCAACAGGCGTTGTTTTGTTTGTTTGAGCCTGTTCTATTCTACACGGTTTCATAGTCTGGCACGTCATGTAAAAATTATGTGTGGCGCAGTAGACTAGTTCCTGGCGCCTTACGCTCCAGTGGGATCAAAGACGACTTAGTGACTAGGTGGGTGGATGTGTGGATGAGTGAATGGATGGGTGGGTGGGTGGGTGGGTTTCTGAAAATGATACAATTAAAACAAATTTTCTCAAAAAGTGGTTCTTTCGAGCCCCACCAGTGGATGGGCAAGTTGTGGTATACGCTGCTGCCATTCGTTCGTTCGTTTGATCGATCCTTCGTTCACCACTTGAATTAACGCAACGATCAGGCCGATATTCTTAATAAATTCATAATAACTGAGCGTGCCGTGCATGTATGTCACGGTTAGGTAGCCACGGGTTGGCGCTACTGTTTGTCGACATTGCATAGTTGCATAACCACGTGACCAGTGCGTGTGTCCGCGCACTTCCGTGTAGTGGAGTCGCTGGGTGCACAGTGACAGCGTCATCAACATGTGGTTCTTAAGTGCGGGTCTCTAACGTTTCGTGTTTGCTTCGGAAGCTGCGACCAATGTCGGATCGATGAACTTAGCGGGCCGGCTGTATGCCGTGACCCGTCATAGGCAAAGCGGGGGCTTCTCTTTTGTAAAAGACGCCTTGGTTCAGTTGATAACAAACAGTTCCCATTCATGTCAGTAAAATAAGCAATACCTGTGTGCATACTGTGGTCCCTTGTTTTATGATAGCCCATCCTATTTCGTTTCTTTCAATTCCAACAGTTCTGAGGACCCAGTAACATGACTGATGGTTGATTTCAGAGTTTCCTTTAGAGTTAGTGCGTCCACGACGTATTTTTGTCAATTCCCTGCGTGAGATCTTTTACTTCACCTGCCGTAGACACCAGGGGAAAGGACCAACTGCTTTTAGTGTCTCTTCCGAAAGGCACAGACGGTGAACGAAGTTGCCCAGGTTTCGAAAGAGCAGCGGGTGGATTCGAATCCCGGTCCTCTTGACCGGCAGTCTAATGGTCTGCCCCACAGCCACCGCTCCTCACTGGGACGACTGTGTGTGTGTGTGTGTGTGTGTGTGTGTGTGTGTGTGTGTACATAGTCCGTATGATAAACTCATACGTAACTTCAATGGCCACGAACACCAGCCACATACATAAGTTAACGGTTTCGATGCATTTATATGGCGACACAACCACATTCTGACAATACTGACAGCGGATGACTTGCCAGATGTCTCACGAGAGCCCACGCCGTAGCGTTTTATACTACCCCGCAGTGATATCAGTAGTATTCGCTTGGACGCTAATCCAGAACGCTAAGCCATATTCTAATAAAATAAGATGTTTTCTTCTGATCCGGCTGTCAACTAACTACATGGTACAAAATGTCAGTAAATAATTTAATGACTGCTCGTGTTTATAAAATCAGTAAAGCCGAATCTGCACATTCCATATCTAGCAAAAAGTCGGGAAATATCTAGATTTAATCATAACATCCTTATATACATTTAATCATAACATTCTCATATTCTATCTCGGAAATCGCGGTGCCCAGTAATTACTTACTTACTTATGTCCTCCACTTAATGTGATGACATTGTGATTTCCTTCCAGTTGTTTCGATTCTTCACTGCAGTTGGCAGATTTATCCCGTTAAGGCTCGTGTCTTCCTATATGACGTGTTGCAACATTGTTGTTGGTCGACCCCTTCTCCGATGGCCATCGGGCTTCCAGAGCAGAACTTTCTTGGCTACTTCGGCATGACATTTACAACCCAAATTACCAGTGAGTGCATGCGATGCCAAGTGCACGTGTCTTCAGATGATGTCCACGATGGTTCAACGTAAAAAGAGTTGTTTTTAGAGAATAAATACAAGTTGTAAAAATGACGGTGTCAAGTCACGCGAACATCGTCAGCGATATCACATGAACATTGTTTTCAAGAATATACATTAGTGTTCCGTTTCTGTTGCAATGAAGTGATCAAGTTGAACATAATATCGTAGTTAAGCAATCCCGACGAGTCGTATTACTCATTTCCGTAGATCTCCGGTTTTAACTACATAGCATGCTTTGCTTATGTTCCATGTTTCTAACACGACGATGAATTACCAACATGTCTTAAAGTAAAATGTCAAAAACTCCGTAATGGAGGTGAGTACTAAGAATTCATTGGTCTTACTGAAACTGGACCCGTGATGGAGGTGAGTACTAGGAGTTCATTGGTCTTAGTGAAACTGGACCCGTAATGGAGGTGAGTACTAGGAGTTCATTGGTCTTACTGAAACTGGACCCGTGATGGAGGTGAGTACTAGGAGTTCATTGGTCTTAGTGAAACTAAGCTTAAGTTCCCAGCCAGCGCCTATTTATAAACGCACCTTTGAGAAAGCATTCGTTCTAGTTATTTAGAACGACAACTTCGTATTGTTCAGGTAACTATCGGCAAGCTTTGCAGATGTTAACACGAATCGCGACAACCCAGGCATTTACTATCCCAGCGAAAATGTTTCGCAGAAGCACCGCACCGATTCACAAACGTACTTGCGAGTCGGTATCAGGTTAACGCATCTAACTCGATTCGATTTCCCGCAGGAAAAAGAGCATCGTCAAATAGATCGGTGCGTCAGTGCGGTTTTTATCCAACTTCGGATCGGATTTAATTCTTACAATCAACTTGGATTTCGCAACTCAAATCAATTCGATTTCGCTAACTAAACCGGATTACGCGATTTAAGATAAACACATTTCTGTTTGCTTGTCTGCTGGGCATGGTCCATGATTCCACGGTCGTGCTCAGTTTACGCAGTAGATCTTGTCTGGCAGACAGCTGACTTCTTCCTCTCTCGGTTCAAACTCTTCCTTTATACGTACTAAAAGAATAGACTTAGGCAAATGTCAGACTGTCGTCTAATAATTTGCTGCCCAACGCCAAGGAAAGGTTACTGACTGCTACCATAAATATAGCAAAAAAAGTCCGTTGATTTCGCCTATATATATATATGTGTGTGTATATATATATATATATATATATATATATATATATATATATATATATATATATATATATATATATATATATATATATATATATATATATATATATATATATATATATATATATATATATATATATATATATATATATATATATATATATATATATATTACGTTCCTGCCGTTCACGAAATCGATCAACATAAATGTTTGAAATGGATTCAGTTGTGGGAACTTGTGCGGAATATATTTGCCAGCAGTTTTTCTTTGACTCTCGATCATAGCTACGCATACATAAAGCCAAACATTCAACGAAAAACAACTCGACGGAGTGTCTGGCAGTATTACATTTGCAGCCATGTCTGTTGAAAGCGTGACTGAGCCTGCTGAATGTGCACCTTGTCGTGACGGAAACAACTAGGTGCTTCGTAATCGGACTAATCGGACACGTCCCATTATGACATCATAACTGCACTGCGGCACACAACATTGTGTGCCGGGCATGTTTATGCATTGTCACAAACTCTAAATTCCAATGATATATATATATATATATATATATATATATATATATATATATATATATATATATATATATATATAGTTGATTTTGGCTTTATATATAGGTAGGTGCGATCGAAAGTCAATAGAAAACGGCGGACAAATATGTTCTGTCCCAGTACATAAGGTGACATGACATGCCTTGGTGCAAAACACAGGTGTGCTTAGCCATTGTGTCTAGGTTCAGCTTGATATGTCATGCGACATATCAAGCTCATATATATATATATATATATATATATATATATATATATATATATATATATATATATATATATATATATATATATCTCACATACTAAATAAATAACTTTAAAAACATTTCCTACGTTCATGTGATAAAACATAGACACGATATGGCTTATAGGACTATGCCTATTACTTTGTGAATATTATGTTTGTTTGTTTTGTGAGATATATATATATATATATATATATATATATATATATATATCAGCTATATATATATCAGCTGTATAGATATATATATATATATATATATATATATATATATATATATGTCAGCTAAATAATACTTGGTCGTGCTGTCTCATCGTTTAACAATGGTACGTCTGAAGAAGTCTTCTAGTGTGCACCATTTATCAATAAATCAATCAAATGTTTCTGTAAACGACATCTTACGTGATATCTAAGAATAACTATAAAAAAGACATACATCGTACACATATACCGCTATCTGACAGAATATCAATACAATCATCACATAGTGACGTCACAGTAACGCTCTTGCGTCATCGTCGTTCAAATGTGTCGTCGAACGTGTGGGAAGCACGCTAAGACTACGTCATATTTTAACGGTTCTACTTTTAGTTAGTTTCCAGCACACGGAGCGTTCTGCACGGTAAGTCATCAAGTCGATTCAAGTGATTAGGCAGGTTTGTGTATGCTTTAAAATACAACTAAACATATCATATCACCATAGTAGTAAACCGTTCCTTTTTTACCTATTTGTTCCCGATGTTTTTCTACAAGAAAAACTGTTCTAAAATGAAAGTTGGGAAGTGATATTCAAATGTACAGCATGGGCACATTTTACTGAGGCAAGAAAGCGACCATTAAGTGAAATGACCTGTTGAAACGTAGATAGCATTTCACCTTTCAACTTGTACGAAGCGACGCGTCGTCATGATGACGTGGTTATTTAATTGTTTTGTAATGAGGAACTGTGCCACCATCGCCGATAAGTTGCAGCATTGATGGATCACATTACGTGACTTTTTACTCAGAAACTTCAGCAGGCTCCCTCAAGCTTTCAACAAACATGGCCGCAAATATAAAGTTGATTTTGGCTTTATATATAGGTAGGTGCGATCGAAAGTCAATAGAAAACGGCGGACAAATATGTTCTGTCCCAGTACATAAGGTGACATGACATGCCTTGGTGCAAAACACAGGTGTGCTTAGCCATTGTGTCTAGGTTGAGCTTGTTATGTCATGGGGCGACCACATAACTGTACCAATCTCAAATATTTCTGTCCTTTGCATAACGGTGTCGGGATCGAAGCAGATGTAGCAGTGTCTCGGGGTATTTGTTGTCCGACTAGCAAGCCTTCCATTCACGCATCTTCAACATTTTCAAACTCTGTCACTGCGTCTTCAACACGTAAACATGGTTGCTAAGGCGAAGCTTGGCGGAGGTCGGTATCACCGGCTATCAATAACAACAACGGCGCACGCTCGTTGGTCAAGATTCAAATAGTGACGTAACAATACGGATCCATCAATTGTTGGATCCGTCACGTGACTTCAGAATCCGAGACGCTGTGTCAGAGTAATAAAAAGGTAAAACACGTGCGTGGGGGACAAGCGATTCCGACACCAGATGCCCTGGAATAACCAACAATGGAATTAGGCTTCTGCCGTTCACGAAATCGATCAACATAAATGTTTGAAATGGATTCAGTTGTGGGGAACTTGTGCGGCCGCCACACCGCCCATGGCCTTGTCATGATCAGCTCAACGTAAACATACCTATGTTTTTCACCAAAACATGTTATGTCAATTTATGAACTAGAGCGGAATATATTTGCCAGCAGTTTTTCTTTGACTCTCGATCATAGCTACGCATACATAAAGCCAAACATTAAACGAAAAACAACTCGACGGAGTGTCTGGCAGCATTACATTTGCAGCCATATCTGTTGAAAGCGTGACTGAGCCTGCTGAAGGTGCACCTTGTCGTGACGGAAACAACTAGGTGCTTCGTAATCGGACTAATCGGACACGTCCCATTATGACATCATAACTGCACTGCGGCACACAACATTGTGTGCCGGGCATGTTTATGTATTGTCACAAACTCTAAATTCCATTTGCGACATTCTGTAACCCAAATGCACTTCACACGGAAAATAGCTGATGGCCTCGTTTTTGGATGCATGTGATTTAACGTGATAATGTGTTAAGTGGAGTCTTCCGTCGGCTACGTTTTCTGTTTTCGCCGATTAGTTGGCAGCACTTAACTCGTGGTGTCATCGCGGTGACATAAACAATAGTTCATTCGTCATCCGTTGCGGTTGCCATAGCCTGGCGTAAACAACTAGTTCCGTCGTAATCGGACACGTCCCATTATGAAATCATAACTGCGCTGCGGCACACAACGTTGTCAGCCGAGCATGTCTGTATATTTTCACAAGCTCTTAATCTTTTTGCAGTATTTTGTAAATCAGATATACTTCACACAGAAAATATACAACTTCGTTTTTGGATGCCTGTGATTGAACGAATATAATGTTAAGCGTATCATACAGTCTGCTAGGTTTTCGACACGGTATCTCAACAAATTCTCCACTTCACCACTGCCACAACTTACATTTTATGTGCAGATTCTGCACATCGTTATTTCATTTGGTAACTTCCTCGTTTTTGTCAATAATTATCTCAATTTCAATTATTGCATACACTTGTGGATAGTGTTTGCCATTGAAAATATGTCGAGAAAAAGAGTAAAGTTCGTTTTTGCCTGAAACTATTTTACGTATACTCAAGCGCGCAGTTGAAATGACATAGCAAGCCGTAATCAACGGTCGCGTCGCCAGGCCAACCAGATGTTCGTGCCACTCCGCACCTGTCCATTTTGAATTTATAATCAAATTGTGGCAGTGGTGATATGCTGAGTGGCATCTATGTTGGGGAGTGTGGATGTCTCAACTAACAAACTTGACCGTGATTGTCTAGTAACATAACAATCACGTCATCACATCGCTTCGGGTCAACACAGCCGTAGGGGTCTGTTGAAGCGCTTGTTGCGCGTTGCACTCTGGGAGTTTGTGAGGTATGTTGTGAAAACGCTGCTCTTTATACATGTGCTTTTTAGTACTTCTTATTAATAAGTCAAAGTCATACCCAACAAATAATGGGCGCTGCAAAATACGTAGCGTGTTATTGTGTAAACAGGCAATTTCACTGGTCAAAGACCCATTACTTCGATTACTAGTGGTCAAGAATGAGGGTTGCGGTCATTTGTTAGTGTTTGTGTGAGGGACAGAGATGTTCTTCGCAAACATACAGTTGTACAATTAACAATACACATATAGGTATATGTGTAGACAGACAGGTGAGCCCTGCATGTATTGGGCCAACGAAGGAGTAGATTGTTTAGCCGGAGAAAAGGTGCACACATTGTTTTTCTGTCATGGATTGTTTTCAAAATAGTATATTTTATCATAACTGTGCATTCAAGTGAAAACTGGATTTCGATATGTAAATTAAGCATCGACCTCCACGCTTACAAAATGGAAGTTACGTTAGGTTTTTTTTAGCTAGTTATACAGAAGAAGACAATGCAGAAGAGACTCGTATGCACGACAAGAATTACACAATTTTATGTAGAACAAAAGTGTCATTTTTCTGAGAGAGTATTTATTATGAATAACATTAATGTATCATCTGTATTGTAGATTCGTTGCAACTCGACATTAAACGTTTGTCTTTTGTTCATCAACCTTCAATAGAAGTTCACCAGTGAGATGTGTCAGTCGTTGTCGTTATTACGTCGCAGTTCGTGCGACCTCCGTCACCCCGAGGCGGTTGTATGTGCGTGCGTTTGGTTCGTGCGTGCGTGCGTGCGTGTACGCCTGTGTTGGCGCCCGTCTGGAAAGAAGTGCTTGCGCTGCCGCTCGCCTTGCAACTAGTTCACGTTTAGTGCACTAGGGTCCGAAACGCCGTACCCTGGGGAAGAAACAGAGGAAGCCGTAAGGTGACCTGGTAAACAAATTCGAACGGTTGTGAATATACTATATACACTTTTACATCAAACCCAACGAAGGTAGTATAACTAGATGGCACGACATACGTTTAGTAGAAGGACAGTGTAGTCTGGATGTGTACTCACTCTTACAGAGGAGAATAAATTAAAGGAACACATTATCAAGTGTTTGCGTAAATGCTAGCCGTGTCAATATGCTTTAAACCAGAATTGAGAGTTATGCCCGATATGACGAGTGTGGGTCACATATAAGCATATATATATATATATATATATATATATATATATATATATATATATATATATATATATATATATATATATATATATATATATATATTTTATAATATATATATATATATATATATATATATATATATATATATATATATATATATATATATATATATATATATATATATATATATATATTATATATTTTATACAGTTTGGTTTGTAGGGTTTAACCTTTTCTGGCTTACACTTTTGCAAGTTGTTCCTGCATTCTTAAAAACGTAATATCCTTCACCGAAACGAACACCTTATGTAATACATTGCAAAAATTGTGCGTTCTTTTCGCGCAACAGCTGCGTTGGGTGTTTCGACTGGGGAACGTCACTAAATGTTCGCTGACGCTTCACATATTTCACAGTCGCCAGACTGGAATTCCAATATGGCGTCTCGGTCTGTTAAGTGTTTCAATCTCGACGGATTGCGCGAGTCACTTAGTTGTTTTTGTCTAGATTGGCGCTCGCACAAGTCGTTGTACGGCTCGCCAGTTTGATGTAGTATTCTGAGCCATTCGAGAACCGCAGTTATTTATATCTCTGTCTGGATCTTGATTCCCGAAAGATGAAATTCGTAACTCTGACGGTTGCGCAGGACGTGTGAACAAAAGCCTGTGAGCTTCGTTTTCCATTCGAGAATTTTGGTCTTTGTCGATGTTGTAGGTCATTCGTCGACAGCGTTACAATGGAATTCGAACCAAATTTGACACGTATTTTTAAGCTATTCACAAGATTGATTGAGACTAATTGATATGTGTATGTAAATATGTACGTACGTACGTACGGACGGACGGACGTACGCACGCACGCACGCACGAATGTTCGTACGTATGTACGTATGTATGTATGCACATTGAAACGTAGTGGGTAAGGTAGCTTATCCTCGTGCTCTATGCCTAGCTTTACTATCTCTCCCTGGTAGAACGGCTATTCGAAACTTGAGTTTGTACTTTGTCCCGCTTGCTGCCTGAACCAATGATATTACGAGCATCGAAAACTTTGGCCAACATACGGGTATTTTAACGTTTTGGCTGTATGCCAATCGTGGTTGGTCAAACTAGCAATACAGAAAGACTCGACTGTTGAGTCTTTGGGTGCGGTGACTCTTGAAAGACGAATATTCTACAATGTTTCAACGAATCGATGCGAGTCATTTTGAGAAACGACACGGCGTAAAGCAATGCTTGCCTTGATTCATTGCAACGTTATCGTTATACAACATTTGAATCGGATCGAGTGCTCCTATTTTGTTTGCAATTCCGATTGATCTGAGCATGAAATAAAGCGTTATTTCAATGTCATTCGTTTATCCTGGCAACACATTAATCACTTAACTACTTGGTGAGTCTAACTGCTTGACATATTTTGTTGCATGTCATTTGGAGAAATGTATCCGAAAAAAGTATCGCAGGGAACTGTCTGTCAGAACAGTATGGCAGTAGTTGATGTGTTTGCTGCTGCTGCTGCCGCCGCCGCCGCCGCCGCCGCCGCCGCCGCCGCCGCCGCCGCCGCTGCTGCTGCTGCTGCTGCTGCTGCTGCTCCCGTCCCCTCCTACCTGCATACGCCGCAACTCACCTGAAGCAGCGATAGCGTCCGTCGCTGCCGCTGTTGATGCACATCGCTCCAGGTCGGACCCAGATGAAGCGCTCGTCCATCGGTACGATGTCGTTTGCTTCCAACGTGTCATCCTCCACCTCCGCCTTGTACATACTGCCGGGCGTCAGACCTGTCACGACGAACCATACATGTGCTTATACGAAATCAACTGCGAATGAATTGCCTGGATGAACTACCGGCGTGGAATTCACCACCTTCGTGTGAACAGGGATTGTAAAATATAAGGCAATTTTGGAACAATTGTACTATAATTGCTATATACCGGACCTGTTTACACCCCTAGTCATCGGTGTCCGTCAATGAACTATCGCACGCATTACATTCCCTGCTTGAACTCAACAAAATAAGATAATTATATGAATACCTATTATTTGACTGGATACCAAGATCACATGTACAGAGAAGAAAATGCAACAAGGAAGGTGACGAGAAGCCGTCATGGGACAATGGGTTAAAACAGGCTGAACAGAAAAATAATTCTTAGTCTGACCAGCAGAACATTGTTTTTCATTATGCGCTTTTCAATCTGACTGTTTGTCAATATAATATGAACTTGTAAATCGTCTTCTTCTCGTGTCCAGCAATTGTCTTTGCTGCCCTTTGCAAATCGTCTTGATTTGTAATGCGTTGCGACCAAGAAATGTTTTGCATTCTCCCGAATATAACGTTCCAATAACGATCCTCATCATGTGTATTCGTTGTCCACGTATCACTCGTGTATAGCGATGTAGACCACGCATAACACTTTTAACAAGACTTAATAAGATTGCAGTCAAAGGCAAGAGGCCCAGATGGAAAGTGGACAAAGAAGCCATTGACTTATCGACAGTCCAACAATTATTCATATGTGTGTAACCCGCCCTTCTGAGATGTTTGTCAAATTAGTTTTTTAACATATTGACAGTGCTGTTGTTAATCTGTTTCATTCATTTATTTTCCTCTCTGAGAACTGGTACTTTCTGATATTCAATCTACACTGATCCTTCGTTAATGTTACTTCGTGTCCTCTATTTCTACCATCTTTCTTGAGTGATAACAATATTTCAATCTGGTGACCCGTCATATCTACAAACGTCATAACGGTCACCAGTGAACCAATTAATTGTGTGGTGGGTGTTCTACACGGATCATAATTCACACCAGAGTCTCCCGGACCGCTCACACCTTGACTGGGCGTTGAACGTCCGGTGTTTGTGTCCAGGTTGTGTCCAATGTGTGTCCACTCAACTAATTAGTCATCGACTCGAGAGTTGACCAGAAGTGGATGCGGAGAGAATGCCGTGTTAGGTCGACGCCGTAATGAACCTGTTGTTTACAAGCAGTTGGCTGACGTCAGTAATATACCAGTCTAAACATTAGCACAGCCTTAATATGTGAGTTAAAAGGCGTAGAATGATTGAAATTTAAATTTCTCTGGACTTCCATATCTTGCTTAGCATGATGAAAACTGTCCTTACTTTCCCTATCCTAGCCCATACACAAAAAAAGTCATTATGTTCCTCCGTTTGTGACTAAGATTCCAAGATATGTAAAATACTGCATTTCATCTAAAACCTTTCTATATAGTAAATTTGGGGGCTGTTGTTCTTGCTGTTTATATTCATGATATTGGCTTTATATTTGTACACATGCAGCATGTCACACTGTATCTAAATCCGACACATTTCAAATGGTCCTGTTCGACGGTCCTCCAATGTGACAGTGATACTTTATATGCATTACGTTAAGAGATTTTCAGCGAGCTACAACTGAAGGCGGATATGTCGGGCTAAAGAGCGTGTCTAATATCACAACCACACAACACAAAACAGTAACACAAATCCATCGACCCTACGAGTCGAAGGGGTCATTTGTCAAATATTATGTTCTTGAGCAAGATTGGCTTTTTTGCGAGTTGATTGCGCGTTTGTGTCAAACGACCATTCTCTCATCCCAGACGTATATCAGCGTCGTTGTCGCGAGTGATGGACCGATGATCAGCATGATTATAGTTTATTATTAACATCGTTTGTGGTTTAAAGTCAAAGCTATCCCAAGTAGAAACATATCTAAGCAATGCAGGCCCATCTCCAGTTAATTCGTGAAGAGAAATCCCTAGCGCGTCACTGAAACTGTGTCATACCGAAAAACTAATTTATTATAAAGCAGTTTTAAATTCAAAACAAGACCTTGCCATGTGTCAGCAATGCAGGAACACGCCTCAGACGTTGTTGCACAGTTCAAAGTAAGTGTGTTCTTCAAATGTGTATAAGCATATATATAAGCATACAACATGTAGCCATGTTGCTGTGGAGCATTGTTGAACCATGGAGAGGACCGTCTACATGTCACGTTGCAGCAACGTCGCTGTTACAACGTCTAATTACAACCTTCTTGCAATTTTGCATAAATACCTGGTTATCAGGGGAATAATGACGCTCGTGACTCGTTAAAGGGCAACAATGGTGCGTTGGGATGTGTTGTTGATGTGTGATGCAACTAGTGCCGTAGTGCAGTGAGTTGTTTGTAGTGCTTGCTTGCTTCCTCACACGGGTGAACAGGGACACGAGTGCGGAAGCCCCCAATGCTGGCACATAGCCTCTAGTTGTTGTGGAGCATTGTCGAACCATGGAGAGGACCGCCTACATGTCACGTTGCAGCAACGTTGTTATTACGCATACAGTCTAATAACAACCTTCCAGAAATGTTGCTTAAAAAACCGGTTATCATTGGAATACTGGCACTCGTGAATACTCGAAGGACAACAACAGAACATCGGGCTGTGGTAGTGACACAGGTCTGTGTGATGTGTCCAGTGCCATAGTGCTGTGAGTAATTTGTAGGGCTTGCGTGCTCCCTCACAGGGGTGAA
Source organism: Lamellibrachia satsuma (assembly GCA_033239005.1). NCBI lineage: Eukaryota > Metazoa > Annelida > Polychaeta > Sabellida > Siboglinidae > Lamellibrachia > Lamellibrachia satsuma. The sequence goes on along the minus strand of BSQZ01000048.1, from coordinate 4,203,997 downwards.
AAGGACACGAGTGCGGAAGCCCCCAATGCTGGCACATAGCCTCTCCATAGACAAGGCTCTGGGATAGACTCCCTGTCATACATCCAGGCAACTGGCGCCATGAGTCCCCAAGCTAATAATCTAGGTATCTAGGAGAATAACAACTCTGATTCCAAACTTGGGTATACCAGGTAATTGAATGTCGGTTTTGTTGCGCTTAGAGTCGGTTCGAGACATTTCGATGCCGTTGGACATATAAACAAAAAAGACATCGTACCAGATAATCAATGTTATTATTTCATTCCATTGTATCATTACATCCCGCTATTGTTCATGGCAATTAATCAACGATAAGTTGCCGCCGTATTGATATAATTTGTTATTTCGATTCGTTTTTCTTAGAAACGGGACATCGTAAACTAGAAATAGCTGGACAGAAGTTGTGTTTCTATTGTATTTTTTCGTACGGTCAATAGAAAAACAGTGCCAAAATCTTTGGCATATTCTTCTCAACTAACAGTAACGCAAAACAAATTCTAACTGGAAATTCTAGTCGGTTTTTAATTATTAAAATGGCAACTGTTGGCATTAACAATCCGGATTTCTCCAGAAAAAGGTAACGTCTGTGCGGCCATGGATTTGAAACATCAGAACAGCGTGATTTGTGTAATAGCGATGATAATCCATACACTGAGAATGCTGGTTTAAAATCGTACTTCAATTAGGATCACTTGTGCGAAATGTCGTACTTATCCGCATCAATAATTAGTTCCTTCATTGACAGTTCATGTCTACCTACTCGATCGATCCGTTTGTTGTTGTAGGGAATATCTTGCAAGGTTAAGTTCGATTCTCGATTCGACCGGCTACTTGTTTGAAATTATTTTTATTCATACACAATCTCCAGCAAGAAAGATGGAGCAGAGGATGAGTCCCGTCATAGCTGTTCACAATATTTCTCCATTTATGTCTATCCTGGATATCATAGGAACTGGTATCACGATTTTAAGACGCAAGAAGCTTTGGATAAATTAACATAGGTTTCCCTGGTCGAATATGTCCATGGTTTGGCAGCCACGTCAGCTCTTTCACCACTTCTTTACTTCTGAGACCTGCAAATTGGGCTCGCATCTGTCTGGTTGTCTTTGATATCTTTGATGTTGCCATGTATGTATAATTATCTATGTGTCACGCCATGTGGTGTCGAGGAGACGTTGAGGGCTTTACGTAGTAGTCGTGTGTAGCATCCATCTAATCGGTCCTGCATACTTTTGGTGATCGTCCATGTTTCGGTTCCATAAATCTCTGTTTAAGATTATCAGTTAAACTTGACTTCCATATCTTCCCTAAACTGTTGAAAGCTATCTAGGCTTCCGCTTTTGAGTTTGAGTCTATACACGCACAATGTGATGCCACCTAGCGGGAATTAATCACTTTTCGTCTAGACATGGCCAGAGGGTTAACTGCGACGACTTAACACCAGGAACTACTAATAAACGCGATGACCGGGTATCGATGTTCGAAGGTGCTTTCATCAGTCGCGGACGCCGATTCGAGAGGCCCTAAGTAGCCTGGTTTTGACCAGCGAATGCATGTTTAGCATCGTAGAACAAAAGTTCGCGTGCGTCCTTGCGATACCCGAGGGAAATCTCGCCCACTATTTTCGGCATCCGGCTAAAAACGGCCGCATATCGGGATTAGGATCAGTAGGTGCGTGACTGGACGCACGTCAATCTAATCGATCTAGAAGGGGCGCGATCAGGCGTGGCAATCGGACCGGGAGCAAAGTGTTTGTGCTTGCGATCGTGACCCCAATGGTACAGTGTTGGTATCCATATAATATTGTGCGAAATCGATAATCAACTGAATTATGCAAAACCTACTCCGAAAACGTACTATCCTTTTGGTAATTAACTGAGTTCATCACACACATGCTGTATTGAATATTTGACTCATTCTTCCGGAACAATGGAAGAATGAGTCTGATTATTCAATTATGCTACACCGGGGGGGGGGGCACTCGATACATTGCACGTATACCATCCATGATAATTTATATAACTGATCTCTAAACAATTTTAGATTTCTGTCAAAAAATACCGTTTTCTAGTTGAGCGGATTGAAATACATACGTGGACGAGATTCACATTCCACAATTTAGGAAAAACTATACCCTTTTTAAAGTTGACTGAGTAAAATCAAATTTATAGTCTTTATCGCGGTAAATGTGCATGGTTCGCTGATATGTGATACAGGTTAGACTTAAACCACTAATATATTGTTTTTATATCCATAGATTATTAACAGTTAACTAGTTACATAAAGTTCAGTAAAATGAAATAACCATTTTTGTTGTAAATACATATCCATAATTACATAGTCAGTGTGGTTTGATATCCCAAATACGTTGCGGGCGCTAGCGTATGTTGCCGTTGGATGCATACAATATACTCATAAACCTTGGGATTTGTTTCAAGGATAGTGTACTGGTAATGAACAAACACCCCAGAAGTAAAACTGTTAACGTAGTGATCATTACACGAAAAGTGTTGAACTTATAGAACAAATGTGATCAAAGTAAAACACAAAATTCAAATGACCGTTAAGTTCCCGGTGTATTGCTTACAACCTACGCTATGCGTTGACATCGGATTTAACGACTTTTCGCAGGATGTGACTATACGATCGATTACATCAAACGTGCTTCTCAACAATTGTTAACTTGGGATATAAGATATATTTCTCCTTCTTCTTCTTTTTACTTATGGTGTCGCACCAATGGTTGGATTTAAAAGTTGTCAGTCCACGACAGGTTTTTTCCATTGCCCAGCATGGAATCTCTTACTTCCAATGGCAGGGACACCAGGTAGAAGGAACCAACTGCTTTTAGTGGCTGTCTTCAAAGTGGGAAGCAATTTGTCTCCTGAGTATATAGAAGGTTGAAGTTTTGACTTGATGTATATCCGCTCTCGCAGTAAACGAGCATATTTCCATGATATAAATCGATCAAAAGTCAATTATAGGTCACCGTTTGAACGGCGAAATTCGTCCAGCCGTCCTCCAAGATGAGACATCACGGGACCAGGCCGCCTGACTGGAATTTAAACGAGAACCACCGTACATTAGGGTCGGATGCTTTGAAGTGTAACGTTATTTGTAACGGTACTGTCCAACTCGTGACGTGACTGTAATACGCGCTCCCTCCGACCCGCTTAAGTATGGCCGCCATGACACACAAGCGTCACGGGAAATGTTTAACCTGTTAAATTTGTAAAACCGTTTATGCATTAAAGACTTCCCATTAGATAAGATCAGACGTCGGTCATCAAGTATATTGTATTAACACGTTTGGTAAGCATGACATATTAAGATTAACTGAGACTGTTTAGATGACGGCGGCTTCAATGAGACTGTTCAAAGCAGATTGATTACAACGATGTAGGCAGGCATAAACAAACAGTCAGTCTCTTTCATGTCTGCTGCGTAAGATATTCAATGCATGCCTGTTGGCAGTTCTGTAACTGTGGATCGGACAGTATGCAACCAATTTAACTATTCCGTCATCGGATCAGCTGTCCAACCATCTGTTCATCTATACAAAGATACACACAGCCCTTCATTTGTGGAGTGCGGTGGCTCGGCGGTTAAAACGCCGGCCTGTTAATGATAATCGAGAAGACTGGAGTTCGAGTCCACTGCTGCCGTTTCTAAACTTTAGCTATTTCGTTCACGCCACTATACCTCAGTACACCAAGCGGTACAAATAGATGGCATGGCAATAAACAGTGATGTGATTCCAGTGGTGGAATTATAAGAACGCACAGTTCTCTTCTCACCCGTGCAATTCCGTGTATATGTCGTAACAACAACTTTCATTGTGTCATCGCGTGCCAATGTCGTCACAACAACCATGTTCTTAGACGGGCGTCGTACTAACAGTCACTGCTTTTTTGTTGCCAACAATATTCGACAGTTTGCAAAATCAATACGCTCTCTTTGTATTATTTCGACTTAAAAAGAAAATTGGCATAGTAAGTGAATGAACGAACAAATATTGAATGGATGAAACATTCGTTATAATTAATAATAACCAGTGTGTTGGCACTCTTACAACATGCAGCAGATATTGGATCGTTAATCGCAGCCCATTCATGGCATCGCCATATTAACACTGTTTGGTTATTAAATATTTATTGTGCTTTAATTTCTGTTCTTCAACAGGGTCGATGTCCTCGCAGATTCGCATACAACAATATTAAAACTCCATCCTCAACTGATTCAGACTATCGCGAATCCGGTTCTTTCCTAATATGTAGTGTGTGAATAAATGTAATATCCGCAGTCGGTTTGATAAAAACGTGCGTATTTTTGTTCAAATCATCGAAAGAATTGACTCGTAAGATCTGATAAGACTCAAAATAATGGATATCCAAAACAGTAAACGATTTCAACGCCGATCATGGGCGTGACTTCCATCCTCTCGCCGATCACATGACAGTTATAAAATTTCACCAAAGGCGAATTTCGTGAGTATTAAGCGTGAATTTTTGCAAAATGAATTTGAAATGAATGATAAAAATTAAACACATCGAAGTGAGGAGGGAGCTTTAATGTAAACAATCGAATTGAGTGTGGACCTTTAAACTGCATCGTAATTTTCAGCCTTGGTTCTTGCCTCCTTATTCAACACGACTAGGATACATATTCACCTTTCCCGAGCGAGTCACTAATGTCGCCGAGCGCTGATTATACACCACTGCGATTTAATGAGACAACGCAAGTCAATTGGTTTTAGCACACGCCGCTGCTCTAAATTGATGTAACGGCGGGTAAATAACACGATAGCGAGAAGATCTCGCACTTTTAGAGACACAAAATTGGCACCGTCATTTTAACGTCGTTGCAGACGTTCACACATTTCTGCCGATCTCCACTTCGGGGTTGTGCGGTGTGAATTTAACGTCCCGCTGCCAATTTCGTTTACACCCAGGACGTCGAGAACGTACACGTACGTTGCTGGTTCCGGCCATTCCGGAAGCCGGTGATACTTCTTCAAAACGCCACCGGGTAATCGACGTTGGTATGGGTGAACATTTATATCGACTACCCTCAATTATCCCCTATAATGTCACAGAGTTAGTCGCTCAAGTTGACAGTCGAAAGGCTGGTGACTGCTTCCAACCTGGTCAGTTTAAAGTCGTGAATATCATCCACAAATCGGATGCTTCTGCACTGCAAATAATTATCTACGTTACCTGTCGAAACGATCAATAATAGCAGTCAATTTGTGATGTAACAAAACGAAGCAAGCTGAAGTGTCCTCCTCCATTGAGTTAGCCTATAGCGAATCAGGTTCGTTCATGTTCAGACCTGTAGTGTGTGAATAGAATATGCGCAGACGATTGAGAGCGCCTACTTTTGTTAACATCATCAAAAGAATTGACTTTCATCGATACATCGGGTAACTTGCGAACGCATCAACAGATTATGTCATAGCATATACAACCGGTCAACTATTACCGTTACTTCGCCGAATTATGACAATAATATAATAGTTTTTGCGATGATCTTACCAAAAACTGAGTAGCACATTTGCACATTTGAACGATCTAGCTGGTGTCGACTACGACACGCTAGATCGTTCAAATGTTTTCGCAAAAGGAGTCTGAAACGAGAATAGCACAGCAATCGAATTGTGAAGGGAAAGTCAAATAAAACTACAGAAAGCAACAAGCTGTGTGCAGGAAGAACGACTCTATATAATCAGAACATCTTCCCAGTTGCATATTGTTAGTCGTGTTTACGGCACGGAGGTGCTATTATTTTGACAGCCCTTCATCGCGCCACCTGACTGCGCAACGCAGGCCTTCTTAATTGATTCGCAACCTTCGCACCATCTGTCAGGTTTTAACGCCGTCGCCAACCAGGCGATAATTTGCAGTTTGCTCGGGTACTTTTTAATTTTTTAGACTGTCTTCAATAAAAGAGGTGTGATTATAACGAAGCCGATGATGAGCGTAACCATGGTGATGCCATCAACAGTCGTATGAAACAGCCGTGTCTTCACTGACGTTTTACCAAGACGGCGTTGCCTTTGCACCATCTGTCCGGGTTTAGCGCCTTTGTCAATCGGGCGATAATTGGCAGTATTGCTCGGGTACTATTCGCACCTTTCTAATGTGAGAAAGTCTTCAGTAAGAGGTGTTATTATACAACATGTATAGATATATCAACAGTCGTGTGAAACAGGCGTGCTAATTGGTGTAGTTGTTATGTTATTTGAGCATGTTTCTGGCAACGTCGCTATGTAAACAGCTGCCCGGGTGCCTGCCAGTTGGCACCGAGTCATATACACCGACCACGTGGCTGGGGCACTCACGCGCATTACAAGATACAGCCGTCGCCAACTACTTAGCGGATTTCCGCATAACTACATGACTGATTCCACGCAACGGCTTCACAGACACGCAATATTGCTCCAACTTTGTGTGTTTGTTTGTTTGTTTCGAATGACTGCTGCCATTTCACTACTCTCTCCGCCTTTATCTAAAACTGTTTACCAAGGCAAACTGGTTCTTTCCTCAATACATCTATGCTTATGTGGTATCACACAACTTGTCATTGTTGTGTTATGCACACGCACACGCACACGCAAACACGAACCCGCACCCAATCGCACATACACCCGAACACGCACACACGTTCACACACACACACACACGCACGCACGCACGCACGCACGCACGCACGCACGCACGAAGCAAAAACAATTTAGTTTTCTGTAAACTGTTGTTTCGTGCAAGCTTGTGCACAAGAACAAGATCTATATGTATTTAGAAGATGTCAGTTGACGTGATATATTTGTTATCCTGACGAGGTATGTTTATTTATCTCCTTTTTTAAACTAAGTGTTATTGCGGACACCAACAGCGAATATAGTCATGACAATAATTCTTTGATGCGAAACATAATGTAACTTTGTTGTAATCATCCAAACCCTAATATGTCTTATAACAAGACCTGTGTATGCACAAACAGTTCAATGTCCTAGGCACTACTTCATAATTACAAACGACGTAGCGTTTCCCGCAATAAATCATTACATTTAGACTTCCAGACTACGTTGTTAAGTCATAATTGCATGCACTAAATTGCAAGGCGCAAGTAGACGAGCAAAGGTATTTTCTTGTAACCACATTGGGCGGAAGCACGTGACTTTACGGACGCGGCCGAAAGATGGCGCAACATATCGACCTTGGTAACGCATTTCACGCAAGTGCACAATTAGTAACGTCTATCACAAGATTGCAAAACTACCTTACTACAAATCGAATCATACATTTCACTTCAGTTTATTACAGCCACAGGCTACAACCTTGACACAGCACTGCGCGAACAGAAGCGATGTATTTCATTCAAATGCGTTTCCTTTGAGGATAACATTACGCAGTATCGGAGCAGTGATGGACGCTATCAAGACACGCGTCTAGATAACAAGTTAAATCACATCTCTAAATCCGTACGGTAGATTGCGCCATCGTATGTCACAAGGCGTGTGTAGTCACACGGTGAGATACGCCTAATGATTAAGGTTCTTTAATTGAGCTCACTATTAGTTTGAGGTTTCTGAGACACATCTTGTTTTTTTAATTGTTTCGTTGAGTTTAGTTTATTTTGCTAACATGCTACATAAGTGTTGGTGTTCGTCCAATATTAAAATTGGAATTCCGTTAAAATTGATGCGGTTTTAAATTGATGCTAACAATGATGCACGCGCATGCACGCTACTCCAGTGTCACACGGATATCTCGATAAATAATTTTAAGCGATATAAGTTATAGCATTGCACCTTGCAACATTATAACTACATGTGCAATAATAAATTAACATGTTATAGCATACAACGATATTTACAACTTTACAACTTGCGACATATCGAATGTGTAAATACATTTCGGTTGCAAACATAAGAAGTTGCGTACGTGTATTGTGACATTCCGTTTTTGCGCGTATTGTCATTTGTCTATTTGTCTTTGGTGGTGTTGTAATACTTCGTATAAAATTAAATTATAATATATCCACCGAGTTGAATTAATCTTTGACAAAATACTATTTTGGAGAATAAAACAATAACATGTGTGTATTGCACCCAACATTGTTTGCTAAGGCGCAACACTGTTGTTTATCTCACACAAAACGTTATACAGCTAGAGGGGCTTATGTTAGGTAGAAATATGTTTGCAATAGTTCAAGACTATTCGATGTATATACCTGATGTATATGTTGGGAATTTTTGAATCCCCTTGTCACGTGGCTTCTCTCAAAAACTCATAATTCTATGTTTTCTTAATTTCCGGCGTCGTTATTTTTCTAACATTAAAAAATAATAGGTGTGTCCCAAAGGACTACATTGCATAGGCACGTATATCTGTTGTTTCCCATACCCACGTATCACATCTTACACTGGACATTAATTCTATGGCCATTGCAACATTGAAAGTCCTTGCACAATTCCAGACATGTATATTTAAATTGAGTTATTATCGTAAAAGAGTTATTTACTTTTTTCCAGCCAAAACATTCTGACTGACTATATAGAAAAGTAGCCTATTTTGAGGCCACGCCAAAGAGACTTACGCTATATTGTGCGAATAGTTAACTCTGACAAAATGTTTATAATTTGAAATAAAATTACGTTTCCTTGTCGCCGTATAATTTTTTTGGTTGGTTTTCCTCCAGTGTGACTCATATTTTGCAAACAGCTTAGAACGGCCCGCCAACATATTCCCCATGGAGGACTCACCAGGATCGCGGGCGGGTACTGACATGTCGTCCCGTTTGCCGAACCTCCCCTGCGGCTTCCACGCGAACGGCTGAGCGGCGCCCACGGCCAGCGCCAAGACGGCGCAGAACGCCACGAAGCGAGCCAACATCAGATCTTGCATCGTCGATTTCTTTCTTCGAGTTTTCGGCGCCGAAAGTCGTCTGCGTCGAAAGTCGTCTGCGTTTAACGAACACGACCGGCGCGGCGGAGATCGTATCTGGGATTCGGGACGACGACAACGGCGGTATGCGTTCAGGGCGGCGCGGTGTCCCACGGATTAAGTCGATACGTCGCCTCGGATCGATACGGTCAAGTGTTGCGCCGCTTGATACTATTAGTTTATCGTCGTTTGATACGGTGAGCCCTCCGCGCACATCCCGCCAACTTTTATAGGCGGGAACTCCCGCGTGCGCGCGCGCCCGCACTGCCCCGCACTAACTGAATTACGGCGCGCTGATTGGTTAATCGATGCTATGATCGACGCGTCTGAGATGCGCCGCTGCCAGTTCGCGGTCACAATTCGGTAACCAGTTAATTATTTATGACGCATCGCGCGTGAATATTCACGTGTGCGCGCAGTACGTACTAAAGTTGCGTGCTTCGTTCTCCCGTAGGCCCTACTATAATGAAGCTGCTCCCAAAAGACTACTTCGAAACAACAATGCCAGACAAGCGATATCGGGTCAATGACGTCACGTGGTTGAATGGACAGCTAATTACGGATATCATTGTGTTATTCCTTATGCACTAGGAGCAATATCTCGAAGTTCATATTTATGAAGGTGCAATCCGAACCCGAGATATTTGTAGCGCGGATTCTGTAAGAGAACGCGGCAAATGTTCGCCATTCATTCATGCCGCAGTGACTGGGCCAAGACAGGGGCTTGTAGTAAACAACGCTAGTCGCCAGTGGAGAACAATTTAGAAAGTAATAAATGGTGAAACACAAATGGAAGATGTGACACTGTTATTTACCCTTGGGGGCCATTCCTTTAAAAATATCCCTTTCTCACCCTTTGGCGGTTGCTGGCAGGGGAAGACCCAACCTAAAGTGATGGCATTGGTCATTCCGTACTCAGGGACCCCAAGGGAAGATTTGACACTGCTTTTAGCCTTGGCGTCATTCCCAAAATAAATGCCCCCCCCCCTCTCACCCTTTGGGGTTGCTGGCAGAGGGAAGGCCCCACCTAAAATTACTGGCATTGGTCACTGCATACTCAGGGATCCCACGGGAACATTTAACACCGCTTTTATCCTTCGCATCATTCTATTCTATTCTGGCTGAATATGATGTCAGATAAGTACCCCCTTTCTCACCCTTTGGGGGTTGCTGCCAGGGGGAACAATTGTTGGCATTGGTCATTCCGTACTCAGGGAACCCCAAGGAAAGATTTAACACTTTTTTAGCGTCGGTTTCTTTAAGTTTCTGTAAGTGCTTGCAATGGTCATTCCATACTCAGGAAACCCCAATGATACATTTGGAACTGTTTTTAGCGTTGGCGTCATTCCCACAAATAAATGTACGTATTTTTTAGATGTCGGGGGTGGTCCCTATTGGCGTCGTTTACATAAATAAAAACTCTGAGCTCCCGGTCTCTAGGGGTCTGAATACTTCATTTCGTCCCACCCCCGGGTCTGATGACTGGTTTCTGTTGTGTCGGCTAATGTATTTCGCTTAGATGAATTCCCCGTCCAGTATACGTTGGCATTACATTGTGTCAGACGCAGACGTCTGTAAACCACGTCAGTGCTACAGCCACAAGACAACAATTTTATTGACTTCCCCCAAGTGTTTGATTCAATAGGCCGTCGCCAAACGAGGACCACTCTCCCTGCGCGGGACATGGGCAGGCTAATGCAATTCCTTGTCTGATTACCCCAATGGAGATTGCGAGCCGCCTTCAGCCAACGGTCGATGTACTTGAAGGCATATACTGGGTCGGTCTCATTCGACAGAGACATGAAGAACTCCTATGGAGATTGCCAAGGCACAAGTCACGCTAAAATGGTAAAATGCTACATGTGGATAAATAATGTCATCTGCGCTTTGTTTCATACTGGTCAATAAAAAGTCGTTAGGTTACCTGAGCGTCACATTACGTTCAGTTTCTGGAAAACTGCACCAGAAGTGGGCGAATCTATCAATTAAATTACATGACTGACACATTTCTAACCAGGCATATGCGTAATTATTTATCTCCGACAATGTCTTGCGTCAGAGATTTACATTACAAGGTTGCTATAAAGTCCATATTTTGTTACAGGTCACTGGAGCAATGAACTACGCATTGAAATTAGTTCCGTTATAGCTATTTCGTGGACGCTATTCTTGAACCGTCGCAGAATAATTAATTATATGAGATAGTATATAACATAAAAAATACATTGTGTGAGCATTAACACATTGCTTGGATACGTAGTACTCATTGTAGAGTATAAGGTATTCTATAAATGATGTCCAATGTTATCCATTGAATTAAAGTCAGAATCACTAAGTGTGTGTGTGTGTGTGTGTGTGTGTGTGTGTGTGTGTGTGTGTGTGCGTGCGTGCGTGCGTGCGTGCGTGCGTGCGTGCGTGCGTGCGTGCGTGCGTGCGTGCGTGCGTGTGCAGAAGACGTAGCTCAGACCTCCCCCACAATCACATAGTCCTGTTTAACGTGAGCCAGATTCCGGTGCACCATCGACAACCTCTTCTTCTGTGGTGTTGGTGTTGTTGGTGTTGTTGGTGGTGGTGATCGTGGTAGTGATGATGGTGGTGGTGGTAGTGGTGGTGGTGTTGCGTGATGGGTTGTGGTTGTGGTGGTGGTGCGTGGTGGTTTGTGATGTGGTGGTGGTTGTAGTTGTGGTGGTGGTGATGGTGGTGGGTGGTGGTTTGTGGTTGTGGCTTGTGGTTGTGGTAAACTTTAAATTCCGTCCATCCACATAATTGTTAGCGCGCATATCTTCCAGTGTATGAACATTCCAAATATCCAAGTTTCGACAAAGTAATCATTGATGATGTCCAACAGGGCATGCTTCCATGTCCAGGTCGGACTGGTCACCAGCAGGGCATGCTTCCATGTCCAGGTCGGACTGGTCACCAGCAGGGCATTCTTCCATGTCCAGGTCGGACTGGTCACCAGCAGGGCATTCTTCCATGTCCAGGTCGGACTGGTCACCAGCAGGGCATTCTTCCATGTCCAGGTCGGACTGGTCACCAGCAGGGCATTCTTCCATGTCCAGGTAGGACTGGTCACCAGCAGGGCATTCTTCCATGTCAGCAAAATCACCAAAACTAATAAAATATACATATGTGAATGAGTACGCGTGTATCGGGTATACGTGTTTTACACATAGCAAAATAATGCGTGCATTTGAGTATATGCATGTACATTCAATTACAATCGTATGCGTATGTTAAACAAGCACACTGCTAGGTACAATATGTGTACAACTGTACTTATAAAGAGTTAGACACCGTACTAAATGAAAAGAAAACAAAGATCAACGATAAATAGATGGCCCCGGTGACATCGACACTTTTGTCTTAATATAAGTCATTGGCCCCTTTCTGTTGTTTCTGTAATCTTTTTGGGTCAAATTTGTCCGAGTGCGCCTACTCTGGAATCTGTAGCTTCTGTACATGACAGGAGGCTTTCCATAATATTTATTAGTTGCATACTCTACTACGGGAAAATATGGTACGTGCTTATGTAGCGCGGCATCCAGTGCGTAGGACAGCGCTTTACACTTCACCCCGTGGCAAACCAAATAAGCAGGAACTTCAAGAATCGACTGAAGTCTAAAGGGATAAAAAAAAACAGGTAACAATATCCTTCATTCCATATATGACGTCTGTTATGGATTTGTTACAGACAATATAGCTCGGAGTGTGATTTCAAGATAGCAAAGCCCCAGCTCTATCTGTGTGTCAAATAAGATCAATAATAAAATAAACGAAAATGTTTGCCAACCTTTACTGAAATGACATTACTCCTTGTGGGGGCAATTACTAAATATTGTCAAAATTGACCTAACAAAATGTAGTTTTTCCGACACTTAATAAATTATATAAAATAATGAATTTTACCAATGCGTTTATACATATTTCACATATTACGCTTTATGTAATATGAACGTATACAAATGTTTTATATTTGGATAGAACAAAATAATATTCCGCTATGACTGATTGTAATGTCAGATATTTCAAAAATTGCGCGGAACCCCCGCAACTGTTTTTGCCTTTTAATATATTTTATTGATTTTTAGCTTGGTGGGCGTCGACATAGCTTCCCACTGTTACCACAACTATTGCGGATCTCCGCGGTGACGTAATTTCATGTATTCATCTGACCAATAGAACAGGAATAAATTGCGAAAGCATTTCAGAAATTATTGACTCGTGACATTTATACCGCTGTCAAAAGGCGCAATGAATATCTGGCAGCACATAAAATGTATATATTAGTTTTATTGGCGATATTAAGAACGAGCTTTGAGCGTATGTTTCATGATGTGAAAATAACACACTGGGGATACGCTAACGTGCAAAAGGTCGTGGGGGCGAACTATCAGGAAAAAGTGTATGGGCAACTCACTACGAATGCCATATTGAAATATCAAGAACGTGATATTCAGTCATTTAATACATATAGGTGTTAACTCGTACGGTTTATCAGTATGTCGGACGCATTTTCTCAAGTGTGACGGTCGTACGGGCATGGGGACATCCCATGAGGTTTTGTACATTTTGAACAAACCTTTTTTATTACGGGATTTACTCCGGTTCTATCAACACGTCATTGATTCAAAACACGTCCGAAGAGCAACTTTCGCGAATGTTCTATTATTAAATTCAACTCAACATGGATTCCTAAAAGCGAGGTCATGCTTAACAAATATGTTATATTTTTTTGAAGATGTGCCACATCAGAGATTACTACTTAAGTTAAAAGCCCATGGTGTCGGGGATGGCATAATTGACTGGATAGAACAGTGGCTGACTGACAGAAGTACTCGCTCTCACAGAGGACAATAAATGAATGGAACAAATTGTCTACGGACTGTATAACTGCTAGAGGCGTGAATATGTTTAAAAACAAGGTTGATACATATCTCAGGATGGCGGTTTACACGTAGACGAACACTGATGGACTGTCAATAAGCCAATGGCTTCCTTGTCCACTTGCCAGCTGGGCCTTTGGCTTGGATGGTAAATCTTGTTAAATACATACGTACGTTCGTACGTCTATATGTAGGGGAGACCGGGGCTAGTTGTTACATTTTCAGCTAAAGTTACGTTTTGTGAAAAAGTATGGTAGATGCATTATTATTGCCAACGTATACATTAATTGCATTATTCTTGTTAATAACATATACTATACCGTTGATATGCTGCATTGTAGTAACGTTGGTATGTGAAGATTCCCATGCGATTCATCATCAATGTGTAGCCCGCCCTTACTAGATATTTGTCAATTTCATTTTTGACTATTTTCACACTACTGGCATTAACACAATCATTTGACAGTTTGTTCCATTCATTTATCACCCTTTGTGAGAATGAGTACTTTCTCATGTCCAGTCTATACCGTTCCTTAACAAATACTTTTTGTGACTCTGGTTTTACTGTCTTTTTTACGTACACATACACTTACGCACACAACACACAATCTCTCACCCACTCGTTCACGTTGTACGATAACATCTCGGCAGAGTTCGATAAATAACGAGATGATCTACAACCTGACAAAAACAATTTTGTCCTAATCCCGTAGGTCAATAGGTTGATTGACAACTGCATCAAACGATCGCATATTGCACACTGACCGCACACCAGGAGACACCGTCTCGACGGATTACAAATGATGAGGAGATTAAGAAACAGCCTCATTCTAGTCTCATCACGATATCGTTACGAACGCCTCGCCCGAGGTCGTGACGATCCCGGCAGTAGTCACGGAACGACTGCAATGCCGTGCGTGGATCACATTTTGAAAGCAACGGTTCGTTACGATGAAGATAATATCGTTTATCTGCTTATTAATTCAGATGAATAGTACAGTTAACGATCATAGTAATATCTTTCATCAGTGTGGGTTGCCAATTAGTGCGAGTTCTTACATGGCATAGCAATATTGCAAAAGCAGTGAATTAACTTTGGAGTAACGGTTGCCTGTCGGTGGATGGAAAGTTAACATTTCAGATGCATATTTAAGTGTATGTTGAATTTCAATCTTTTTTATACAGTGGCATCTCGTTAGGAAGGCTCCAGATGTAAGAGCCGCATAAATGTAACCACTTTGAAAGGGGGTCCAAAGATAGCGTGACGTACTTTATGGATAGCCCCAACGCCGGAGATCATGCGTTAAATCATATTGTTTAAAAACGTATTCTAACTTTGCTTTCACGTCAGATGGGTTAACATTTTAATCTTAACTGTTTTATTAATTACCAAATATATACAATGATATTGTATGGTGTTGCGCACGAGTAAGACAAACAGCATGATAAACTGAGTATGATTATGATAGGATAACACTGCACACAATATATACGACGAGTGAAAATCGACGTTGCGCCGTATGTACACGTCATTGCTAATTGAGTGTGTCACGGCAAGCAGGAACGTTGGTGCTACCCCGTGCCTACCGCACACACTACTCACGATGCGGGGTATGGACTCTTAGTAACGAGTATTATTTTATACTAATAATTGTACATGTAATAGTAATAATTGTACATGTAATACTAATAATTGTACATGTAATACTAATAAGAGCAACGCCATTATAAATAAATCGGTCCATACGTCGTCTAAAGTCAATGTCATTATAAGTGCTCTTTTCGGTGAAATAATTTGCGGATTTAATGTAGAGCCTTGGCTAATGAAACTATACCATTGTGCAGAGTCGAGGCAACACATTTTCTGACAACCAAGGTGGTTTATCAAAATAAACATAATCAGCACTATATCAGCCAATGTTCCAAAGCCGCGCGCCGTGTGAACAGCCACATTGAAACACTGTGGTTCTAATATTGTCTGGCTGGTTTTAACACGTCGCAAAACGTTGGTTTATCAAAGCACGCAACAACGAACCGTTTTAAATGGTCCCGACACTGTTGCTTTCAACATATCCCAGTAACATGTGGCTTCGAAGCACCGTTACATTGAAAGGCTGTACGAAGTAAATCTAAACATGATTAGTTCCAAATGTAAGACCAATGTCGACGTGGTTTCATCTGGTGCTGCGTTGTTTCCAACTGACAAAAGCATGCTCGACGTGTAATGTAGCTGCATACTGGCGTCGAGAGAGAGAAGGGAAGATATAATTATTAGCTTAAGATGTGAAAATACGAGGTATCTTTATAATACAGATAATCTAGACACACCATTGCACATCCTCTGTGATTCCAACACGGCACCTTCTACAGTGTAAATCAATACTGCCCACAAAATGGCGGTATCAGATTTATGTTTCCTTTTCCAGCCATTTATTAAGTCGGTGATAAGTGTATACTCGACATGCTATGCACTTCTTCACTTCACCTATTGCGTAACCGTGGGTGGTTTTGAGACACCTTCTCTGGTGATCTGGTAATCTGGCTTCACCTCTCTGACAGCCCCTTCCTCCCATTTATGTCTCACTTAAGTCGAATCCTGTCAATTCTTTCATATTATCCGTGAAGCTCTTACTCTGTCTACCTCTTTCTCTCTGTGCAATGAAGGACAACAATTTTTAGGCCTGTGGACGTTGTGACATGGCCATGCCATTTTATCTTGCGATTCATTACTGCAAACAGGGGATATTCCTGTCGCCCGATGTTTTCGCTGATTACATTGCGGACTTCCTCGTTGGTGACACAGTCCGCGTGTTGGGTTGACGCAGGACACAGTGAGCAGTAGCGACACACAGCGAGCAGGAACGGCACACAGCGAGGTAAATCAACCAGTTACTCAAGATACAAAAAATAGTTTCAGTGTCGCCATCTATCAGATACTTCCACCAAAGTGTCAACTGGGAATATGTTCGTCAAATTTCACTGATATTGATGCACGCACGCACACACACACGCACACACGTACGCACGTACACGACACGCATACAGGATATGAAGCCATCTGTCCCCTCCACACATAGCCGCTGTACTAATGCGTTGACGGCCATCCTTCTGCAATTCCGATACTCCTGACACCTACACACGAATTACATCAACCCGTTCTGTCATATGCTCTGTTTTCGTATTCTTTGAACAAACTGTCATGTCATTGTCTTGTTAACTGTTTTGTCTATCTTTCTAAATATAGCTTTCCCCATAAACACCTCCGCTTTCCTATTAGCAACGTTGGCCTGTGTCACAACCTCAGATCAACTCGTTTATCCTTTCAACTGTTTCTCACCTGTCTCCTGCAGCATATTCTATAATCAGTCTTACCTCCTATCTCCCTGTTATCTGTATTATTCCTTCTCGTCGACCTGTCGCTCGCCCACTCCCCGTCCAGAGTAAAGGTAGGTAAAGTCATCCCCCAGGCATTACGCCTTAGGAAGCCATGAAGGCTTATATGGCCAGTGCTTAAACCTGGTTTCTATAGTGCGAAGCAACTTAGAGTGCAGTTATACTGACTCTCCTGGACAGGACACTAGTCCATCGCAGGTACCTTCCAAACAGTGTTTGTACTCATTTGCAGCTGAGTAGACTGAGGCAAAGTAGGGTAAACGAAATTGCCTAAGCTTCGAAAACGAACCACACTGGTCTTGAACTCACAACCCTTGAACTTAGAGTCCAACACATTAACCACTAGGCCACGGCCGTCCCCGTCCAGAACGGAAGCATTACTCCACTTCATCAACACCTTCTCTTGTCTACATTCCTTGAACATTGTCTACATTCCCTTCCACAAAAAAATTCGCCGCGTGGCATCCCATGCACACACATTCAAAACCCTACAACTTTGTTTCTGCCCACGTATAACTACAACCATACTTTTTAAAATATATCCAACCACTGCAACTATCGCACCTCACCTAATGAAGGCTAACCTGGAGGGTTCGCTCGCTATGCGATTGCATTCACTACACAATCGGTAGACAAGCAGTGAGCAGTGGCACGCGAGACGGAACAATCAATCGGTAGACAAGCAGTGAGCAGTGGCACGCGAGACGGAACAATCAATCGGTAGACAAGCAGTGAGCAGTGGCACGCGAGACGGAACAATCAATCGGTAGACAAGCAGTGAGCAGTGGCACGCGAGACGGGACAATCAATCGGCAAAACTATTCATCGGCCATTTCATGATCACCGGTGAGTTCGTAACCCAAAATGTTCGCTAAAAGTTGGATAGAGGTTCGTAAAAAGGTGGGTCCGCGCGAACCCCCCCTCCCCCCGGTTTAGGCCCTTGGACTGGACACACATTGCATGTCAGCATCAACAACATCCCGCGAATCTTCACTGCATGGAGGCTTACGACCAACAAGTCGAGAACTTACATGCGCTTGCAGGCATTGCACAACCCAAACTCAGAAGACAGGCGACAGTTCTAGTTTTGAACCAGCGCACACGAAAAACCGTTACATAGTGTCTACTCGCAAGGGGCTAGACTGTAACGTTTTAAGTCACGGTATCCATTTAATGAACAGACAAATTAAACCCCGACATCTCGGGGCCCAACCAAAACTAAAATTCACTGCGTGTAGCAACGAAATAGAACTTCCTACTACTCGACGAACGACTGCACATTTATGCTGAAGACAAAGAGGAGAAGAAGAACGGGTCAACTTACCACGTCCAATGGTCGGTCCAAATGTCTTCAATGTTCTCCTTTATATGCATATAGCTGCACAGTTCAGTCGGGTTAATCCAAAAATATGTTCTACGATCAGTTTCCTTTGCACTGATAGAACGGGGCGGAAATGGCGCTCCGCAACAGTTACGTCACTTCCGTAGTTACTCGCTGGTTCCCGAGGCGCCGCTGTGCGTAGCAAATGTTCGTCAAAATATGCGCCATTAACTAACGCAAACCCGGATATTGCTGGGTGACTCTTAGCATGCAACCATAAGCATACGTTTCTCGGTCGGTAATTTGTTAATCATACACGCAAAGTAAATCATACATCATCGATTTTGTTCTACAGTAAAATAGTTAATGTGTGAAGTTAGTAAATCGAATGTATAAATCTCACAACTAACCAACGAAAGTTTATTCTACAGCTAGATGAAAGATTATTGTTGCGTGTGTTAGGCATGTCGCCAATCGTGACGCGACACTGGATTGTGATCATTCGATGTCTTCATTGCTGCAAGTCGTGAAAATATAGGCCTGCTAGTGACGTAAAATTATTGGTGCATTCAGGCCGGAGATTACCACTCCATTTCTTTCAAATGAGGAGGACAGTAACTACCGAAACTAAAATGTTTATCATGTTCTAGCGAACACTCCTCACGGTTCTACTTCTACACTGTTACATCATAGATTGTATGGTGTAGAATATAATGCAGTCTATAGATTCTAGACAACTACGAGTCAATATCACTCTGCCCTGCTGGACAGTGGCTTATCTAGGATCTCGTAAAGAGGGGGCCGGGGAGGGGGCAAGGGGAGCCTAGTCACCCATTGGGCTAAAATGCTGACGCAACAGGTAAGCCTTTCCATGCCTCACCTTCACCTATCCTCTTCGGGCCCAGTGGCCCATAAGGCCGAAGTGCATCTCCTCCAGCTTGCTCTGTCAGCTGCTACACGTCTGGCTTCGTTCCAGCTATTCCACCCCAGTATACGTCTTTCATTTTCAATAGTTGATCGCCACGTTGTCTTTGGTCGCCCAACCTTTCTTCTACCTTCAGGCGTCCAGGTCAGTGCAGTCTCACAATTGTTGTTCTTCTCCATTCGTAGGATATGTCCTACCCACTTCCATCTTCTTAACTTGACCTCAGTGCTGATTGTCTTCAATTTTGTTTTTGCCAGAATATCTCGATTTGATACAACGTATGGCCATCGAATTGGTAGGATTCGTCTTAAACACTTGAAAAAAAATGTATCTAACTTTCTGTTGTCTCCTTCGTTAATTTTCCATGTTTCACTTCCATACAACAACACTGGTTTAACAAGTGTTTAAAAAGCCTCAATTTCTATCTCAACGTGTATATATTTGAACTCCATATCTGCTTTAGTTTCATGAAGCTTTACAAATTCTGTTAACAATGTCATCGCCCCCTCCTCCTTGCTTACTAACGTTAGCACCAAGGTAGTTATACTTGTCCACTTCCTTTAGCTCTTGATCATCGATTAGTACTCTGTTTTCGCACTTGCTCTTTATCCTCAATATTTGAGTTTTCTTTTTATTTATTCTTAGTCCTGTCCTTGCTGCAAATTTGTTCAGTTGTCTTGTCTTTGTTTGCATGTGCGTGTAGCATGATGACATGAGTGCTATGTCGTCAGCAAAGTCCAGGTCCTCTAGTTTTGACGTGAAGTTCCATCTTATTCCTGTTTTGTTTCCCGCTGTTGTGTTTCTCATTATCCAGTCCACTACTATCAAGAAGATAAATCCAGACATTACATCTCCTTGTTTAACTCCAGTTTCCATGCATCAATGTGTATTTTGTTTGGCCGTATTGGAGCACATAATGTTTTCCTCCTGTTCGCACCGTAACACCATTTAGCTATTTCATAAAATGTCGATATGGTTCAGGTACGATACAAGAATATGCCGGATGTTTTGCCGACTAAAAACGTACTTAACATATAGACATACGTAATGTCCCGGATATCCATTCGTAAGTATGTGCAATACAAGTCCGATAATATTGGAACAAAAACAGCACACGTTTGTCCGGCAATTAATACAGTGTCACTACAGCAATAAATTCAATCACAAAACAGTAAGATACTGCTCCACCCACATTAATGTAGCGGACGTAGTAATTATGGCAATAGGTCATTTCTTTCGAAAACATGTGTCATTCGAAGAAACGCATAGCCGTCCACAACTGCAGTAGGATAGTGTGGGCCAAAGCGCAATGCCATCTATCTCGGCAGACGCGATTTCAATTGGCGCAATCTTGCAACCAAACGATGCAACAAGATGCCAAAGCAGTTTTGGCACGTTCGATTGTAGCAGAAACATCATACCAAGAAAGTTACATCAGTTTGATTTTTGCAAATATTATTATAACAAATTCAACAATTTTAAACGGTCCCATCGCATAGGTACTTTAGCTAAACAAAATGTGGAATGGCTATTTACATATCCCCTATATCTTGCCGTAGTAGGTGACATTGAATCATAAAAGCAATAATATGGCATACAATGCAAGGCACAAAGCACCCTGATTGTAAATTACAATGGGAATGGTTGTTTTAATAAATAATAAATAATTCGTTTAATACATATAAGGCATGTTCACACAAATTCGTGAAGCGTTCCATATTTTTTAAACGCCGCTCCTCAGGCTATCCAGAAACGAAACTACAATTCACTGGGTATTGCAAAAAATAGAGGCAGGACTGGCAGATCAAACCAACTTCTCTGCATACGTTCATCCCAGAGCCACCTACCCCCGCGCTGGATTCGATCTCCATCGGAAGGCCTGGACCGCCTACGGCCAGTTTAAAGTTTGCCGGTACATTTGGGGACTACCGGAAAGCGCCGTATGTGAATGGAGTGCAGGGCCGCAAACAGCAGACCACGCCACGAACTGCTGCACACTCTACGGCGCTCGTAACGAAGACGCTGACATTGTAGAGCTGGATATGACGTCCCACGAGTGGTTACTCGTCGAACGACTGCACATTTAGGACAGGAGAAGAACGGGCGAACTTACCACGTCCATAGGCATAGTAGCAATGGTCGTACCGTGAATGTTCTCCTTGATTTGCATATATATGCACAGTTCAGTCGTACTCCGGGTTAATCCAAAAAGATATTCTGCGATCAGTTCCCTTTGCACTAATAGAACGCGGCGGAAATGGCGCTCGCAACAGTTACGTCACTTCCGTGGTTACTCGCTGGTTCCTGCGGCACCGCTGCGCGTCGCCAGTGTTCGTCAAGCTATGCGCCACTAACCCAAACCCCGACATTGCTGGGTGTTCTTGCTCCCTTGCACGCCATCGTAAACATTAATATGTCGGTCGGTAATTTGTTAATTACGCACAATCATAAGCAGGTAATCTTACTTTCGACATACATCAACTCGTCGGACGGTTGCGAGAAGAGTCTGGTGTGCGACACTTGTGAGAGCGACACACCATATAGGCCTATTCTACCTATCTGCGAACGTGTGATAAAACGGAAAGGTGATGGCGGTCGGTTGATCAAACATAAGTATGGTGGAGTGAATATGCAATATCATATGGCGCCTGCTATCATAAGGAAACACAACATGTATTGAATCAATGTTGTGCTGCACGGGAATCATCTACTATTATTAAATACATTATCTATATAAATGATTGATGTCATGACAATTGTTGTGTACAAGAATGGCCTGAGAATAGTAACATGTACAAAAATGAAGAAAAGTAATGTGAGTGTGGATGTGTGAATGCGTGCGTTCCCTTGGCATGCCAATCATGATCTTTATTCATACACGTGATGTATATCGATGTGGCGCTACACTAAAATAATTTATGCAATTGAGTGGTCTTCAAGATACACAATCTTGTCACAGTGAGTGAGGATAATTACTGATTACTTCACAAAATGCTGATACGTTGTGTACACTACAGCCTTTTTATACGCATAGTCATTTTCCACATTCATAACAGCCTCGAACTCACTCCCTACAGAAGTAGTAAGACTCCTGTCAGTTCATTCATGCCCAGGTTTGGCCGGTAAATGCCACCCCCGGCTTTTACCGGGAAAACCAGGCCCGGTCAATACTCCAAAGTAGTCAGTACCAGTTAATAAAATATAAAAAAATGTCCAAGCCAAAAGTAACAATAGCATACTGTTTTATGCAATAGCATATGTATAACAAAAACGTACTATGAAGTTTTTACTTTTATTTGCTTCGTACAATCAAATGCATTACATATATGTTTAATCCAAATGTTCTTTTGTAAACAAGTGTAATCCAAATGTTCTTACACATCAAGGGTAATTTAAATGTTCTTAATCCAAATGTTCTTACACAACAAGTATGATCCAAACGTTCTTGCACAACGGTAATCTAAATGTTTTTACACAACTTTTCAGCTGTCTTGATTGCTGACATTTATAATCCATCACCAGTTTATTTCTTCCTTGCCTATAAGGAAGCGATAGTTCGATCTATGCTTAGCTGGCCGGCATAAGCAACAATTTGTGTGCGATATTACACAAAGCTTGACTGACTGTACCAGACCTCTCTACCCACAACCACCACACTGCTGGCTTGATCTTCGCGATGGCTGCTTCATGCAACAGAGCTCTGAGTAGTGGCAGAGTGTCTGACATGAAGTACAACAGCTCTGGCATCAGTTCAGGGTTGTCATCTAGAAGAAGTTCCTGGGCAGCATTGACAAGGTCAGCTTTCAGCTTCTTGCCTCTGTACACAAGATGAAGCAGGTTAGCAAGGAAGTGGCTCGGGTCATCGCTTGGTCGAATCATTGCAGCACCTTCTGTCGATATGGCTACAGATCTGGAGACAGCAGCAGACCCAACCACTGCTCACAGGCATCAGCAATGCTGGATGTGTCAGATTGGAGTTCATCCAGGACTTTGGCAATAGGCCCTAGTGGCTCCTGCAGGTTATTTAGCTCATTGAACAGGCCCAAGTTATGGATGAGATTCCTGTGGACATTGATCAGTTCCTCATGCTGGGCCACAATCAGCAACATAAGTGGGCGGTTCTGTAGGAAAGTAGCAATGCATTGGAGTTGGACATTGGTCACTATTACATATGGTGAACTGATTGATGTGCTCACTGCCTGTATTACATCATTAGGGTCAGACAAGGACTGGTTGTTGTCTGTTTTGCAAATATCTTGCATTTTTTCACGTTCTTCCAATGCTTTCACAAGTTTTTGAATTGACCAATATTGACCAGCAAAGGACGAATTTAACCAGTATCGACCACTGGCACAGTCAATATTCATATTGACCAGATTTTTTGCCAACCCTGTGAATCATGCCAGCAGGCTGGTGGCACAGTCTATATTGCTCCACCATTCCACCTCACCCGAGATGCTCTATTGATTTTAACCACACAGGCACACACATTATTTGACCTATTAAGATTTTTACTTTTCTATTTTTCATATTTATGCACCGCAAACTCCTACATTAGCCCAGGAAGGGGCTGTGTATATGGACTCAAAAACTTGGAACATATACAGAGAAATGGGATGTGTGAACAACAACACATATGCAACGACAGGCTTTATTTTTGCATGGCTGGCACACAAAAAACCTTACCGAACCTTATTTAACCATTTCCATGTCCTTTGTTAGATTCCTGAGGCCACCTGTCCCTTCAACTCTCATTGACTGACAGCCCCTGGGATAGTCAAACCCTGTACTGCTGACTGTACTAATACATACACACGACCAAATCGTCCAATGTTTTTTTATATATAATATTACATATATATAATATATATACATATTAACCACGCAGTATTTTCACCCTAACCATGTCCATGGGTATATAATATTCTCAACGTGATTCCTTTTCATCTGTGACCAGCTTTGGCAACCTCAGGCCGACTAACTCTGCTGCCTCTTCTACTGACCGTTCACCTTTGCCAGTGTATTGCTTCAAAAGTTCCTACAATGGAAAAGGCAATACACTTGGTTCAAAAAAGAAAAGTACCAGATGTATTACTCAATTTAAAATGACCTTCTTTTTTTACTTGTGTATTATGATTTCATGATTTTAATGGGGGTTAAACTAAAAAACATGTTTAACCAAAAACAGTTTAAACCAGATAAAACTCACCTGGATAGCAAAAAATTTTAAAACCCGGGTCATTCTAACCACTATGCTGCCATGCCCCACAAGAAACAATTGACCACTAAGGGGCAGTTCACAATTGGCAACGTTTATCTATTCGTACTAATTAAAATTAATGCTGGTCACATGCGAAATAATACGACCACAGTTACGGCATGCATCGGCACTCAGTGAATCAATAGGTAAATAAGTGTATGAATAGGTAAATATTGACAATCTTGACCATAACGGAGACAAACCTCATGCTTCCTGACGCTCTCAAGCAGACACAGGTACGTATGACCCAGGTGTGTCACTTCTTCTTCTCCCCTGCAAATCTGACGGGTCGTCACCCGATACTTCTCAAACTGCTTCTCAACGTACGCAAATGTTGGGTTCTCACCCAGAGGACCCTGAAAGTGAAGAATAAAAGCTAGAAAAAAATTACATGGAACTAGTGTCAAACACCAAAAATAGTGTAAAAACATTGGAGACAAGTTAAGGCTAAAACACTGTTGTAAACTTAGTCTCAGTGATTGTCTTCAAAGTGCCCTTTACCCCACTTGATGCTGACAGGGCTATTGACCTGGCAATGCAGATTCAAATGAGATTGCCTATGCAAAAAATTATGCAACGACAACCACTTATATTTTAGCCAGAGTCATTAATATATGGAATTCACTTCCGGACACCGTCGTCACTGCATCGTCAGTAAATACGCTTAAAAATCGACTAGACAAACACTGGCGAAACCAGGCAGTCAAATATGACTACAAAGCTAAACTAAGGCTAGCCAAGAGCGGTATCAAAGGCAGATTTTGCCTGAAGACCGAAGTCGAAGAGTATGTATACTGGGCGATATAGTTTTCGACCTACTTAATAGAATACGCCGTTTAAAAAAAATCTGAAGAAACATTTTGTGTAAGAGATCGATATACCAAATCAGCAAAACCTACTTCATTTATTCAATGCAAACAAATTATTAAAACAGTTGTTTTGAGTCAAAAACTTACGAATATTGAACATCTGAACCATGTCGCGCGAGTCGAGGAAGCCGGAGGAATTCGACCTATATTTATGGCAAGCCGTACAGACAATCGTTTTTAATTTTACCACTTTGTTCCAATTATGTCAACTTTTTGTAATAACCAGGCTTGACATGGCGCTTTATAAAACACATACACATATATTTGTATTGAATATATAACGTTAATGTAGTAAATTTGTTCTCGTATATTTAACACATTTTAATTATTCCTACTTTTATGACAAGACTAGCTTGCCATACATCTACCACAAAAAGGGCTATTATTGTCACGTGGCCAAGAACGAGACACGCATCAGCAGACGCTCAATAATAATGTCTGGTAAGCATGCGAAGTCGGTTTATACGAAGGTATGTATATCATAAACATGTTCCATGTTATATTATATATCAAAATATATTTTGCCCAGATAAGACTCTGTACCGTTATTGTCGTAAACAGACGCTGTGACGTCTCTAACGCGATATCAAGCGAGATTTCAATGGGTCGAAAACTGGCGAGGGTCGAAAACTGTATCGGTAACTATATTATGTATATTATCGTCAACGTACACGGTCGATTACGTGAACGTTACAAGTCCATGTTGAAAAAACTTTGTGAATGCATATAAACAGCAAGACGTCTAATATTTAGCAATATCACGATCATTACCTTTTTATTTACATGCCGCAATTCCCGTTTCAGGCCCTTCAAAATTTCCAAGCCTGTGACCCTTGCCGCCATGTTAGTTAATGCTCCTCGCTGCCGCCACCTGGGAATATGTTGTGAACTAAAGATGACAGCTTCTTATGATTATTACGAAAGGCGGCGCCACTATAAACATGGCCGACGCTATCAGTAAAGACGAAGGGCCTACTTTAGCGATTTTATTTGACACCATATGGAAAACATACGAGGACTTAGAACAGTCTGACGAACCTACCATTTCTGATAAAATTCAGGTATGATAAGTTTAATATATGCACGCTTCACAGTTCCTATTCGGTATTATTGTGGACGATAATAGGGGTGCTTGTGATTTCGGCCCACTTTATAATGGTGTGAATGGTAAACATTTCTTGGTACTTATCTAGCATCCGGGCCCACCTCAATTTCCATTATAAACATGCAGTGATCACCAGTAGCAGCATGGCCATTGGCATGGCCTGGGCTGGCAGTATTCCAGTAACGTCATTATTTAATTATGTATAGTAACCATGCATGATTAATGCCTACACGCGTCACCGGCAAATGAATCAACTTGGGCCCGTGTGACTAATATTTACATTAGGGTATGCAACATGGAATGTCCCCAGTCACCTTTCAACATCCGTATCTGAGCATTGTGGTACTTAATCCGAGCACTACGACCACAAACAAATATCCCAATGAATAAACTTTCACTATACCTACACTATACCTAAGAGGTATTTCACGACTGCATGCACAAACCGGTCAGAAATAAAATAAAAATTTTATTACATATACATGTTATATTGGAGTAAACAGAAAGTTCGAGATAAGGTCGGACCACTGGAAAACAACAGTGAAAACATAATTTCAGATGGGTTCCAAATGGCAGAGGTCCTGAATGAGTATTTCAGCTCAGTTTTTACCACAGAAGATATCAGCTCACTTCCAGTTCCATTGACTAAATTTGAGGGCAATACATCAGAATATTTAGGGCAGTTATTTGTAACTCCTGAAATGATAGCAAAGAAAATTAAGAAGATGAAAGATAATAAATCACCTGGAGTTGATGGGATACCACCAAAACTGCTAAAGGAAATTGTTGATCAAATTAGTACACCACTTGCAAACTTATTTAACTTGTCACTAGAAGAAGGAATAGTTCCTTCAGAATGGAAAGATGCAAACATTACGCCGCTGTGGGTAGATCACGAGTCACCAGTGGATGTTGTCTACTTAGATTTTCAGAAAGCTTTCGATAAAGTGCCACATCAAAGATTGTTACTTAAACTAAAAGCCCATGGTATAGGCAATGATGTAATCAACTGGATAGAAAAGTGGCTTACACACAGAAGACAGAGAGTAATAGTAGATGGTAAGATTTCAAACTGGAAATCTGTTTTGAGTGGGGTACCACAGGGATCAGTGTTAGGCCCTATACTGTTTTTAATATATATAAATGATTTGGAGGATGACATATCTAGCAAAGTACTCAAATTTGCAGATGACACAAAAGTATTCAGAAAGGTTACTAATGATACAGATAAACAAAGTTTACAGGATGATCTAGAAAAATTAGTTAAATGGTCAGAAAAATGGCAAATGTTATTCAATTTTGGGAAGTGTAAATGTATACATATAGGACATGGAAATATGGACGAGGAATATAAAATGGGGGATGCTGTACTAGGTAGAACCACACAAGAAAAGGATTTAGGAGTAACATTTAATGCTGACATGAAAGTTTCAGAGCAATGTGGGATTGCTGCTTCGAAAGGAAATCAAATTCTAGGCCTAATTAGGAGAACTATCACGTATAAGGAGAAACATCTAATTGTACCCCTGTACAAAGCAATAGTTAGACCACATTTGGAATATTGTATTCAAGCATGGAGGCCATATCGTAAAAAAGACATAGATAAGCTAGAAAGAATACAACGAAGAGCAACTAAGATGATTCCAGAATTAAGAGACCTTAGTTATGAAAGTCGCTTATTACAATGTGGTTTGACAACACTAGAGACCAGGAGACTAAGAGGAGACCAAATAGAAGTGTTTAAAATAGTGAACGGTTATGAGGATGTTGATAGGAATATGTTCTTCAAACTTAAAGAAGGCAGTAGAACCAGAGGACACAAAGCAGCATTAGTTAAGGAGCAGTGTAGGTTGGACATGAGAAAGTACTCATTCTCACAGAGGGTGATAAATGAATGGAACAAACTGCCAAACGACTGTGTTAATGCTAGTAGTGTGAATTTGTTTAAAAATAGAATTGACAGATATCTGATAAGGGCGGGCTACACATAGATGAGAAAATTGTTGGACTCTCGATAAGCCAATGGCTTCCTTGTCCACTTGCCATCTGGAACTTGTTGTTCGAGATGGCAATCTTGTTAAATCTTGTTAAATCTATTGCTAAATATGCTTTGAGAGGCAATTATTTGATAACAGTTACGGGGCTGACCAATGATGATGAATGGCAAACAAAAGTTTGTGTCTCTTGGGGTGACGGGGAGTCAAACAAAAACAGTTCCTTGAGTATTCATCTTCTAATTTGTTTGACATATACACCTGTGTTAGTGTGACATGCTCGCTTCACCAGTTTCGCTGGCGTGGTGCTCGCTATTAATATTATTCATGTTGTGCATAAAAACGCATTTAATCACGCTTTTTGGCACTAAAATTCACAGATTTATCTTGCTTTGAGCGCCATCTTGCAAATAAAAGAGACAATATGATGTTCATGGCAAGTTAAATATATCTGAATTTGAGCATCCAAAAAGTGATTAAAAGTATTTTATCTTTACAATAGGCTGTTTGGAGTATGTAACCTCTTGAGACTTTATTCATTTTTAATGGTGACTTATGAAAAAGTTTTTTCTCAATATAAGTAAGATTTTCAGTGTTATATTCAGAAAATTTTTCTTTTTGTAGAAAATGGTGACAAATGTCATTGTTGAGACGGAGCGAGCAGTGCACATGGTAAACCAGCTGGAGATATTTAGTACAAACGAGGACATAGAAGAAGTCGCTACATCCGAAATCAGGTGCAGTTCTACTACTACTACATGGTAGTGAAGATGTAAAGTGTTATTATTCTCAACAGCCGTCTATTGAATAATTGCTTCTGTTTGACTCATGGGCAATGTTAGCTCAATCCTGATTGCTACAATTCACTCAACTTATTTAATATTTACTCATATATCTATAATGATGGACTATACAAAAGCAAAGCTACTGTGTCTCAACAGACGTTGAATTGGTGCTTGCTTGGGCAGGAGCAACGTTTAATTGATTTCAGTTCTGATTCTTTCCAATGCACTTGGAAACCTTTGCATACACCAGGTGCTGACATTTTCATTTTATTGAATTTGATCAATTCTTTGTATTTTCTAGATATGTATTGCTACCAGCTCTGCTTGGCCATTTCACGGATAAGAACCTCAGACTTGACCGCTATGATACTGTACAGAAATCACAGGTATGGACAGCAATTAAATTATTTTTATTTGGAGGTGGATCTTGAACATGTCTTGAAGAAATTATTTTTGATGTTTGAATATAAAAGGCCACTTGAATATAGTGGGTGTGTTTGCATTTATGTGTATGTTTATACATGCATACATACTCATATGTTCATTCTTGACCAGCAGCGCTTATTCAGTCTTATTTCTATATGTAGGTTTACTACAGAGACTTTTTGAGGTTGTGCAAAAGCTACAAAGTGACACAGGTAGATATTCCAGGCTTGAAGGGGGACGGCGATGCAGAGGCAAATGGACAGGTTGAACCCAAACCGAAAATGCCAAGGTAAACAAGGAGTTGATCACACTGCATGTAAACCTTGGTATGATACGTTTTAATTAACCATGTCTAACTATACCAGTTGCTACACATCAGATAGAAAATGGCACTTAATATCAATTTTACTATATAATACCATACATCACAACATTTTCATAAATAATAAGAATAAATTTCTGTGAATTTTTCTTTTGTGCAGAATTATCCTCCTGCAAACATAAAGTTCGCTAATGTAGATGTTAAAAAAGTCAGTGCTCTTACATTAAATCTATGCAAGTTTCCTGAAATCCTCTGAATATAATATAATAGCTACACTGTGAAGGAATATTCTGAAAAGCCTGTTACTAAATTTGCAATTGTTCAGCTTTGTATCCAGTGACAATATACACTGTGTGAGGTTCCCGACATAACACATGATTCATGGGTGTGGAAAGCCCTATTTTCAATCAGTCATATCTCAAAACCTATCTGGAGTTGAGGCTTGACATTTTGCACAGCTCCTACCACCAAGGGTATTTTAGTAATTTTTTCATTGAAATCTAAAAAAATATCTGAAAGTTAGGTGAGTTTGCATGGAATGAGAAGTGAATTAAATGTTTCCACTGTGGTTTGCAGCCAACGACCAGATGTGGCAGAATTGACGAGGCAACGAGAAAAGAAGTTGGAGAGATACAGGCAACAGAAGGAGACAGAAAGAAAGTTAAGTGAGCTCCATAAGGCTGTCACCAAGGAGCACGTTGATGAGGAGGTGCAGGTAATCATATTGTTTCTTTCACGTAATTGTCACTTCATTCAGATAGTATTCTGCGTTTAAACACACCCACCTCAATAAAAGTTCCTCTTCACATATACAAAAATTCACTTATCTGCTGTCGAAACTATTCAAATCAAGCAGTAGCTAACTAGCTATATTCAGGAACTAAAGCAACATTAACTTCTTAACAATGGAACTTAGTGGATTCATATTACTTTTACAGGAAATGAGGAATAAAAGATAATCCTACACAGACAATTTGGTTTGGTGTGAAAAGTTTTAATGTAGATTAACTTATGGAAAAAACTGGATTAGCACTGCACTTGCTGCAATTAGATACTATTTTTTGGCTGTCTGTACTTGTATATCTAGGAGATATGTACCCACCGCTCATGTCCATAATGATGTTATGGAATATACACGGCCGAATCCACCTGAACTTCCATCATTTCAAGCTTACTTCTGTTTGTTTGGAAATCTCTTCAGTTTGCAAACAGTAATATTTAGCAATGCATTACATGGACAAGTTCATGACGAAAAAATACATGGATTCCTGTCATGCTGGTGGTCGGGATGTTGATTAATTAATTATTGCTGCCTTTCAGAGGGAATACTATTTGACACTCCTACACAAGTGGATAGGCACATGTATCGAACAGCTAGAAAGCATAGAAAGTAAGTAGAGTGCAGGGCTGGGTCCAATTATGTAATTGTAATTGATTATAGCAAAATTGTGTAATTGTAATTGATTATGCTTTCAAAATGTTGCTGTAATTGTAATTGTTATATTTTGTATAATTGAAAATTTATTTAAATTACAATCAATTACAGTACGTTTCATATCACAAACTACCAGAACGAATTGTCAATAAAAATATAATTCTCACATGAGTTGAAAATCAAAACTAATAATAACATATTATATATTTATATTTAAGTCTCAGTATTCACTGTCTGGTGGGTACTGGTCAGTGGTGCTAGTGGTGGGTAGCCTTAGCAATTAGCCTTTTCAGTAAGTTGGTAACAGCCAGGAAGCAATAAACAATGCACATACATTGTCAGACAAAGGCTAAGCTGGTATTCAAACAACATGGAAAGACCTGTAGCCTGATATTGCTTCAGAAAATATCAGCTCAGTGAAACATTGCAGAGTTAGCAAGCCAATTACACCCCTTGTGTTGTGGTGGGTTGGAGACAGGTCAGGTGTCAAGGACCGTTTATATGGCCTCTCCCCTCATTCCCAACACAAAGCAAAGGGCAGACCAATTAAGAATATCAGCTTAGAGCAGGAGCTACCACCTCAAAGTAAAAACATCATACCCTATTATTAGTATTTTCCAAAGAAAAATTTAAGAAATGTGCATGGATAAATGTCTGCATTGGAATATGTCCTGAATGATTATGTCTGGATATTGCAGTGTATTTTTATATAATAAAAATATGTTTTAAATGGCTATCTTTTTATTTAGTATAATTCAAAGTCACAATTCAACAAAATGTACAAACATTACCGTTATATTTGTTTATCAAGTGTGTACAAAATATTGAAATTCAGCAAAACACGCAAAAATACATAATTAACAAATGCAAAATATATTTGGTTCCGCATAATGTAATTGTAATTGAAACAGTGTAATTGTAATTGATTTGGAAAATTATGACTGTAATTGTAATTGAAATAAAAAATTTAATGTAACTGTAATTGTAATTGATATAATTTTGTGTAATTGGACCCAGCCCTGGTAGAGAGCCTATAGGCCTATGTCACACCTAGATGGTTGCAGAAGTCTTCTGGTCATTTATATTTATTTTTGCTGATTTTGGGTTCGCATTAGTAGTAGTTAATGTATCATCATGTATGGTAACTATGATTCCATGACATTGCTTCATAATTATTATGGGATGCAGTGGCATAATGGTTAGAACAGCGGACTCTCATTCAAGGTTTATCGGAGTTTGAACCCTCTTGCTGCTGTTTCAAAGCTTGGACAATTTCACGTCATTCCACATTGCTTCAGTTCACTCAACTTTATAAATGAGTAGTTGGCTGTAGACTGCAGTGGATACATACTGAAAGAATAATCTTTGTGCAGTAATTGTAGCATGGCTGAATACTTCCCAGAGAGGTCGATTTGGTGATTGAATGAACATGCCTGGCAGGGGGTGGAATTTAAAGTGTTTTGAGTGATCCCATGGTGCAGTGTTAGTTTCCTTTACCTTTTATCTTTACATAATGGGTAACTTATCAAGGGGTGATATTATCAGTGAGAACACAAGAAAGATGGTTTATGGGATGAAACATGGATAGTTTTAGACACAACACTTAAAGCACCAGTGACCAACATCTCTAGCATGTGACGCACATTTTCACCACAGGTACTTTGTTATTACAGGCTCATCATAAAGAAACAGAAGGGTTGTGTTTTTAGGGTTTGTGGCTTTGTGCAAGACAAAACACAGTCATGGGAACTTGTAGACAATCTTAACTGTTTCCTCTCAGTGCAATTAATCTGTTTCAAAAATTGCCATTATATACTGTCAATGGTGGTCAGTGGCATCCTAACCAAATGGCCTAATAATTTATTACTATGAATGATAATATTACGTTGCCAATGTAATGACACATGATTGCAGCTATTGTGTGTGAGAGTTAATGCTTGGTCTTCCAGTGGAGCTGCCCATCTTGGAGCACATGAGACAGAGACAGAACGAGGGGCAGAAGAAAGGAAGTGCCAGCTCAACATCACACGTAGACGCCCCTCGCAAAAAACAAAGTCAGATGGTGAGATAATACAGAAGTAAGCGACATGATATCAGTGGTGAACATCAAGTTCAAAGGCAAACATAAACATTCTTTGCATAGATAAAAACCCAGTACAGTTACAATATTCATACTTGAAATATTTGTAGGAGTACAATTTCACAAGAACGTCTAGGATGTAAATGCACTGAAAGGTAGTTTATATATTATGTATTAAAAAATCAAGAAATCTTTCATTTGCATATAATTGTGGATAGTGTTTGCATTGAAAATATGCATAGAAACAAAATAATGTTCGTTTTTATTTGAAACTGTATTGCGTATATTCAAGTGCACATTTGCAATGATGTAGTAAGTCGTAAACAACAGTTGCGTTGCCTGGCCAACCATTTCTTTATACCACCCCGCAACTGTCCATTTTTAATCAAGTTGTGGCAGCGATAATATGCCGAGGGGCACCACTGTTGGGGAAAGTGCAGACGCATGTATAGACCACAGTGACACATTTGTACATTCTTGCAGCCGTTTCAACGTCCTTTCATCGTGACCAAGGACAAGTTACAGAAGGCGATCTTCGGGGCAGGATACCCGAGTGTCCCTGTCATGTCGGTTGAGGAGTTCTATGAGAAAAGCGTAGCAGCCGGTGACCTACCCCCTCCAAGGTCAGTCAATAATCCACCTGTTCTAGAGTAGACCCAGTTAGTTGCCGATAGGTGGCACTGTTGTTTCTGTACACAGACGTATTTATGAACGTCGGGTTTAGAGAAAACATTTAATGCATGGTTGCTTCAGAATATTGTATTCAATGAGCAACGAGTGCATAAAGCCCATTATTGTTTGATAAGGTATTTATTAAATGGGTTCATGACTAACATTTCAACACATTTAATGCAATAAAATGGTAATTTATACATTATACGGCACACACCGTTTGAATTAATTATTCAGCGTGCGTAACAGTGCGATACTCATTATATTGCACTGGCCGTCACACCGTGCAGGACAGCGTCTATCACCGTAAACAGAGCACTATCAATAGCAATTACCCATGTAATAAATGCGCTTTATGCATGATCAATGTGTTTACAGAAATCAAGCATTTCTGCTCTTATTTGTCACATGTGTCTACTGTATTGAACAAGAACTACGTGAATATTTCCCGGTAGTCAAGGACAACATTTTTTAGATTAAATTTTTTAACTAGTCATGTTTCCTTCCTTTTTTATTTTTGTTTGGAACCATTGTCGATTGACATATTGATTTAGTACGTATTTTGTCCTAAAATTATTACATGAGTGAAGTTTCAATTCTGCAATTTTTCTTCACTATTGCTTTGATTTTTCACACGCACACACGCACGCACGCACACACACACACACACACACACACACTGAACTTGACCTGAAGACAGATATATAAATAAAACATTGCTGCTTTAAAATTTTAATCAAATTCTTTGCAGGATACACCATTTAATATTTCAGCTCTAGAAACAATCTCCCATCTTGTCCTCTCTTTTCTCTCCTGAAAGACATTTTAATTTTTAATTTCCTCTGTGATGAACCTATCCATCTGTTTGTTTCCCTGCAGCAGTCAGTCTATCTCGGCAAGCGCAGGGGTGACGAGGATTGAAGGGGGGGATGCGAGTGGGGAAGTGGGAGACACAGAGGAAGAGAAGAGGGAGAAGGAAGAGAAAGAGGAGCAGGATGACGAGGAGGCCCTACAGAAGGCACGCAGCTGGGACGACTGGAAGGACGGTGAGAACTCTGTTACTGGGCACACAAACATTCAAGCTTCGAAGGGAAAGTACAATGATTTTCATTGGTTAATAGACCCTTCCCATTACCACCATGCTACCTGGTGGATTATAATGGAACATAAAGATTCGAGTAGCTCCAAGAAAATAATGCTGCTTCATGTATAGGCCTTTAGTTCTCTTACTCAAATCTGTTTGTTCCATTATAATCCACCAGGTAGCAAGGTGGTATAATGGGGTCTATTGATACAAAGTTAGTTGGGGGGGTTTATATGCAAAATGCCCCATTTCTTAGAAATGTTTTATCTCAAAGTAAATGTTAAAATTCATGTTATATTTACCGTCAGAAATTGTCTTAAACATTGGCTGGGGCAGAATCATTCCCTATTCCCGCTCAGTTGAAATGCACTGTATCAGCTGCTTACCGGTAATAGAATGAAATTTGTCTGGACCAAAGTGATTCTGCTAAACGGAGTCTGCTGTATGAAATGTTGGCTATCTTCTGATTTTTTTGTAGCTGTAGTTGTAGCAGACAAATTGTAGCTAGGTGTCTCATGCAGTTCTTATCACAATAACACTGCGTACATACAAGTGTATGTATGTATGCATATATATATATTATATATATATATATATATATATATATATATATATATATATATATATATATATATATATATATATATATATATATATATATATATATATATATATATATATATATATATATATATATATATATATATATATATATATATATATATATATATATATATATATATATATATATATATATATATATATATATATATATATATATATATATATATATATATATATATATATATATATATATATATATATATATATATATATAATATATGTATGCACACACATGTACACAATCTTATTGTGATAAGAACTGTATGAGACTGTGTACATGTGTGTGTATATATATTTATATATATATATATTAATTGCATGGATGTATGTCCGTATATATATATATATATATATATATACCTGCCACCTGCTGTAACCTTGCCAATGTTTCAGATCATCGGAGAGGCTGGGGAAACACAAAGAACCAGGGTTGACACCTCCTGTGTATCTATGACACTGTGTGTTAAACTGAAGACAGATGCCCCAGTGGAAGTGTGTTGAGAGGCTGCAGTCACCCCAATGGTGGTAGTGCATGAGCATCCTCTGTTGATCACAGATGAACAAACAACTTTAACCTAGACACATGAAGAATGTGAACTTATGGAGACATTTCACTTACTAATAATAAATGCAACTTGGCTCCCAGTGGACATCTTTGGCAGGTTCAGTGGCAAAGTCTGCAAGGCATTCATCAATAGGGCGGTTGAAGTCTGCTAGCAACAAGCCAATGTTACACAGTCAAGCCTCCATCTGCACAGCTTCCACGACGTCTAATGTTGGTGATGATGCCTCTTTGTGGGCAGAACAACATTGACATCCAGGCATTTACTCTGTTCAACATTTTACTTATGCCCAAAAAAGACAATGTTTTATGACACGATCCCTATATCACATACTACACGTTATTATATAACCAAATGCATTTAATATAAAATCTTAAAGCTCCCTTCCCAATTTGTTTAGCCCATTACCTCATACACATCATTTCCTTTGTATTCTTTTTTCTATGACCTAAATTAGCTTCATTAAATTCTTTTGTATATGCTGTATAATTTATGAAGATTTAAAAAAATATGTACTGACAAACCAAAATAAAATTATTTTGAATGTCTTATTACATGCCATTTGAGAGTAGTTTATGCAATGCTTTGCAACCTACATGTCAGATTATCTACTGAAATTATGCCAGCATTGTCAATATGTTTATAAACAGAATTGACAGATATGTGACAAGAGGAGCACTCAAATAAAAAATGTTAGATTCTCAATATGCCAGCAGCTTCTTGGGGACAGTTGTTTTGGATGACAAGTTGTCTTGTTAAATCCAGCTTAAGCGTATTCAATCTTTTTTTAAACTGCGCTTGTCTCACCATGCGCATGTTAATGCCGAGTTGTTGTGGTGCCGTGTGGGTGTGATATCAGGTCAGCTGTGAGACTGGTGCTGAGTCGGTTAGTGTGACCATTGATATCAGCGCCACCTATTGATCAGTGACGACATTTTTCGCTTTGTTTTATAATATTAGACTCGGTGCTGCTCATGCTCTATTGTACGTCATTTGTGTAGCAGTAACTTGTAGTTGACTCTAGCGCTATGGTGGAAACGGACGAAGGTAGCAACAATGAAACAGAAGAGGTAATTAGTATGAACGTTTATTTAGTGAATGTTAGAGACGGGGTCCGTTTGGGGGCGTGTCAGGAACCCGAGTGACGTCTTTCATCAAAAAAGTGTCAACCCACGTTTTTAAAGTGGAATCTGTGACACTACAGTGTTGTTACGCTAATCTGTTTACTAGACTAACTAAAATCTGTGACACTACAGTGTTGTTACGCTAATCTGTTTACTAGACTAACTAACCGGGTGCGTCAATGTCAATGCAGTTAAAATACGTACAACATCACAGGCACAACGTAACTACACTGTCACTAGTAAGATTTTCTTCTTATATTAATTAGTACTGTAGACACTTGCCTTGGCTTGGCTTCATTGCTTAAATGGCTTGATCTGATGTCATTGTCGGTATACCTCATTGTCAATTGACGTCATTATCTAAAATGGATGGCAATACATGTCATATGGCGCTTAATCAAGTTCCAGATTTATATGGACCATTGGCATTGGCAAAATAGCAAACAGTAACTATGTTCAGACTTAGTAAAAAAACAAGATGGTTTGGCACGTACTTTGAAAGAACTGAGATAACTCAGTACGCATATCATAGCACTTGAGTTAAGACAACGTTTCTGATAAGGATTTGCATTCCAGTAATCATGTGTGTATAATGATTGTCATAAACAAACAACAGTTTGAGTGACTGTAATCTCGCCTTTGGCTTTGCTAGCCTTGACTACTATCAAACTTACACTTTCCAAAATAACTTATGATATATTATCTTCTATCTAGGAGAGTATGCTTTAG
Source organism: Lamellibrachia satsuma (assembly GCA_033239005.1). Taxonomy (NCBI): domain Eukaryota; kingdom Metazoa; phylum Annelida; class Polychaeta; order Sabellida; family Siboglinidae; genus Lamellibrachia; species Lamellibrachia satsuma. Next base: position 4,165,437 of record BSQZ01000048.1, on the reverse strand, counting down.
TATTTAGAAGAACATCCCATTTTCCAAAACTGATGCATTGCAGACTTTATTATGGAAATCACTTTGACACCAATAACTGCACGATTAAAGCAAAACAAAAGTGCTAGTTTCCGGCCTATGCACCTACATAACTATTTGTAACTACAATTAAGAATATCAAGCCAGTGGTTTACTAGGAAAACCTTGTTGAACACAACATCTTAATTTCATGGACTGCGCCATACTGTTAGATAACACTACGTCATGAGTGCGGTATTCTGGCAATGTTTGCTCGCCAAATTAAAACATAATTCGTATACACCTATTACTGTTCTTGCTAATAGGATATGACCATGCTATCTGTGTCCAAATTCAACTTATGTAACATATTTTAGCCTTTGTTTACTAAACTAGTCTTCTTTCCGGCAAATAACATGTTTTTTGATACTTTGCGTTGGTACTGTGTATGCTTGCCTCCCTTAATATGTCGCTTTGTCTAGGTTACCCGATTTTATAGAACTGGTTAACATGTCAGCCCTCGGTCATTTGGAGAAATGACCAGATTCTCCAACTTTTCGAACCCATTCTGAGTAAACCATTGGCGTAATATTCTTGATTTTAGTTGTACATGGTTAGTTTTTATTATCTCTTAGGTGCATAGCTCCAAAACCATTACTTTTGTTTCGTTTTAAATATCTGTTTTGAAAATTACAGTCTCACTGCACTTCTTCATAGGTCTTGTAAATTTTACAAATTAATTGTGAGCTTACTCTTGTGCAGTCTACATTCTTTAGGTGTTTTACAACTTTTGTAACTGATATGTAGCTAGTTGGGATTTTCATTTCATTCAAATGCCCAAATAAAAAAATTTGTCAGTCTTAGAGTTCATCTGAATTAGCGATGTTATTCTTCATGTTTTAACTTTATTGCTTAGATTCTGACCGTCATAAAATGTATAAAACAGGTATTTGGCGGACCTGTAAATCATCATATTTCACCTTCAGAGTTGAAGATTTATTGATAGGTCTTTAATAATTAATTTAATTTAATAGTCAGTTAATAGTTGCAGTAGAGCAGTCTCTGCATATGTCGCAGCACTAGCATCTTTTATTTCATTGCCAAATCATGTATTATTGAAAATATTAAGTGGTGAAAGATCACACTATAATAACACGTCTTGTATGGGTATTATTACTAACTAACCAAGATGTTTGAAATACTAATACATTCTTTGTCGCAGCCGTTCAGTGAGTTAACCAGTGAACATTATTGTACATTCCTTTAATTCATACTTATTTTGCAGCCGGAGACACTATGTCCAAGGTCAGTGATGAAGTTGACCGTCCAGAATCCGGTCACACGAACTACTGATGTAGGACGGTACACAACTTATGAAATCACACTGGAGGTTTGTGCAAGAAATTGTTTGTAGTTCTGTAAAACTGTTGATACCCCTCAGTTACCTATTTCATATGGATCTAAATTTGCAAATGAATTACGTTGTTATGCTGTAGCAACTTTTAAATGTGGTTTATTTACATATATATGTATCTGTGGGAATTTTCTATATCATGTCATGGTAATGTATTCAATTGACAGTTGAGTATAATTTGAAATTAATTTGAGACAGTAAAACAAAATGGCCATCTTAGGTTCTTAAGAAGTATAATTATTTAAACCAAAAATATTGTTCAAAATCTTACACATGTGTATATTGATGTTTCAATGGCTTTTGTTGGGTACGGTTTGTAACCATTATATATTAAACAACCACTGTATATATATTAAACAACCACTGTATATATATTAAACAACCACTGTATAGCCGTAATAGAATGTCATGTGATGTTGTACAGACCACACACATAGCCTTCACTCTCAGCAAGTCGTGTGTGAGACGGAGATACTCGGACCTCGTCTGGCTGAGATCCTGGTTCGTGTACAACTGTCCTGACAGGTAAACTGTTGAAGCGTTTTATCTTTAGTGCCAGATTATGTAAGTCTAAAGCTCCCTCCTTTAATTTGATTTAAATCTTAGCTCAACACGAATCAGGTGCATTGACGTTGAATAGAAGAGTGCATACGTAAATTGTTAATATCATCAAAAAATTCACTTTTATCAGGTTGCTAAAAAGTATGATCAGTCTTATAGCATATAGAGAGCTATTAGAGGCGAAGCCACTTTTGCCATTTTTCACAGCAAATTTCAACTGAGCCCACTTAAAAATAATTTCTTTGTTTGATTATTTAATCAAAACTGATTTAGCTCATTTGCTCCAACAAGCTAGTATGTCACAGTTGATACTGGATAGGTTAGATTTATTTCATGAAATGTGTTTGAATCGAGACAAGTGAAAAATCTCTTTAGTTGAACTGTGATCAACACTTTGTATGTATACGGCAGAAAAATTATTTATTGCAGTTGTTGAAGAAAGGTTAATGCATATTTTTGTTGGTGTGTGCATGTGTTGGTGTGGGTGGGTGTGCATGCGTGCGGGCGTTTGTGTGTATGTGTGTTTTTATGTACGTGCGTGTGTGTAAAAACTTTCTCATGGATTTTTATAGGAAAATGTAGTGATGTTAGGCTTAAACGGAATTCCTTTTACACCTTGCAGAATATTACCTGCCATTCCACCAAAGAAGTTCTTCTCGGCTCGCTTCGGTGACGATGTCATTGAGACCAGGCGGTTGGGATATCAGAGGTTCCTCCGAAGGTACATGTTCTAGTTGTCTAGGCCCTTTATATTTCACTGCAAATGTCTCATTTAAATTTGTATGTAATTTAATTTATCTTAGATTTGGTATTTAGTTAAATCTTGTATTATAGCAACTGTCCTAGACTTGTTCAGCTGTTTGCATTCTACCCCCTGTGTTAAGTTTGTAAATTTTTTTTTAAAGAATTGTGCAAAACACTTTTGGGCTGTTGGTATGTCAGAATATACAGTCGGACCTTGCTTTACGGTCACCATGGTAACACAACCACCTCGCCTTTACAGTCACCCTTGGACAGTCCCTAATTATTTCCATAATGGTAAAGTTTGACCCATTAATGCAGCCACCTCACTATTCAGGTCACTTTGGCCCAGTCGCGTGGGTGACCTTAATATAGAGGTTCGATTAGTTTGTACTATATAATATAATTTTATGATATAAAACAATCTGACTTTGTTCCTTTAATATCATCATTGATGTATTGGTTTCGCATGGGTAGGATGTTTGCTAAATGTCAAAGTCAAGTTACTGTGTCATTATTACAGTACTGATGATTCCTTTTATGCAATCAACAACACAACACAGATATAGAGATATGAAAAGGCCAAACGAATGACGTTTAGTTGTGGGGATTAAGTGTAAGCCCACTTTTAAAGAAATTTAAAACAAAGAAATGTGGGCTCCACAACCCAATGCCAAGCTGACTACGCCCAATGCGAGCCTCCTGGACGTCAGGTTCAATAAAGCCCACATTTCAATACATAAAGCAGTAGCAGTATTCTTAGAACAAATAAAAGAAACAATGGCATTACTATTGTCATAGAACACCCTTAAACCAAATAGCATAATGCCCTACATGCTGTCACGCAGTCTATGAATACAACTACCTGCTTAAAAATACACTAGCTCTAAATGGAATAACTACAAAGCTGGGGCCAATTCACCCTATGACACAAACAGTTCTAAAATCCAAGGTTGAAGGGAAGCGAGCTGTGTGCCCGCATTAAAACACTTCTGGGAAAGCTAAAACTCCCATGTCCACTATTGCAAATCAAAAATGGGAAAGCTTGGAGACATGAACACCCCCACTTCCACCAAAGATGTACAATTGCTGCTAACCTGTAAACACACAACAGGGAGAAAGATGGGGAGGGTGGGACAAATTTGCAAAGCGCATCCACTCTGTATGCTTTCACAAAACGAAGTGGCTAGTCCAAGTTTGAAATCTGTAGCGTCGCACAGCTAGTATGCGCTGATTGATTCAAAATATGGAGGCAGGCAAACTGGGTCACAGAGCGCGTCACCCAGCTCTGCTGGAATTAGTATAATAGAATAAATTAGCAATGGACCAATCATTAATTGTATGTGGTGTTGCTTGCATAAAAACCCATATGCAACCTTGGCTGTGCCAACGTCGCATATTCCCATTTATGCAGTCAACAACACAAGTGTAAGCCCTCTTTTAAAGAAATTTAAAACAAAGAAATGTGGGCTCCACAACCCAACGCCAAGCTGACTACGCCCAATGCGAGCCTCCTGGACGTCGGGTTCAATAGAACCCACATTTCACCACAAAGCAGTAGCAGTATTCCTAGAACAAATAAAAGAAACAATGGCATTACTATTGTCATAGAACACCCTTAAACCAAATAGCATAATGCCCTACATGCTATCACGCAGTCTATAAATACAACTACCTGCTTAAAAATACTCTAGCTCTAACTGGAATAACTACAAAGGTGGAGCCAATTCGCCACTGGTCACTGACGCATGTGACCACCCCACCAACCTTTATTGCAATCAATTAAACACATCAGTTTCAATGATTACATTATGTGACTGAATATCATTATAGCATTGACATCAAAATACTGTGATCACAGCTGATAGTGTACAGCTGTTATAATTAGTTGTAATTGAACCATGAACCATGTAATGGAATATATTTAAAGGTAAACATACGTAATGACACATTTTTATACTACATATTTGATTCTAAACAGTCAGCTAAAACATATAGACACATAGTCCCTTGGTGAATATAAATGGGGCATGGTGGCGTAGCGGTTAGAACATGGGACTCTCGATTGAGAGAATGTGGGTTCGAATTCTCTTGGTCAATTTCGTTCATTCCACATTGCCTCAGTTCACTCTGCTGTATAAATGAATAGTCTTTGTGCAGTAATTCCCACAGAAGTCGAGATGGCATTGGAATGACCATGTATGTCAGCTGGTGAAGTGTAAAGTGCTTTGAACATTCCCAAGGGCTGGATGTAGAAACGTATCTCTACCTTTATGAATGTTCCTGTTTCACGGGATGCTGACAGACTACTGGAGGAGGGAGCCTACTTATCCGAGGGTTGTCTGCACCTCTTCCTACAAACGCCACTGTCAGTCGAAGAAATAGCTGAATGCATGAGGAGTCACAGCAGTGCAGCCGACATCATCAGAATGGTAGAGATGTTCAGTGTAACGTCACCATCTGGAGACAGGTTAGTGTAGAGGTGCTCAGTGTAACATCACCATCAGGAGACAGGTTAGTGTAGAGGTGTTCATTGTAACGTCAACATCAGGAGACAGGTTAGTGTAGAGATGTTCAGTGTAACTTCGCTGTCAGGAGACAGGTTAGTGTAGTGATGTTCAGTGTAACATTACTGTCAGGAGACAGGTTAGTGTAGAGGTGTTCAGTGTAACACCACTGTCAGGAGACAGGTTAGTGTAGTGATGTTCAATGTAACATCACTGTCAGGAGACAGGTTAGTGTAGAGGTGTTCAGTGTAACATCAGCATCTGGAGACAGGTTAGTGTAGAGGTGTTAAGTGTAACATTAGCATCTGGAGACAGGTTAGCGTAGAGGTGTTCAGTGTAACATCACCATCATGAGACAGGTTAGTGTAGAGGTGTTCAGTTTAATGTCAACATCAGGAGACAGGTTAGTGTAGAGATGTTCAGTGTAACATCGCTGTCAGGAGTCAGGTTAGTGTAGTGATGTTCAATGTAACATCAGTGTCAGGAGACAGGTTAGTGTAGAGGTGTTCAATGTAACGTCAACATCAGGAGACAGGTTAGTGTACAGGTGTTAAGTGTAACATCAGCATCTGGAGACAGGTTAGTGTACAGGTATTCAGTGTAACGTCAACATCAGGAGACAGGTTAGTGTAGAGGTGTTAAGTGTAACATCAGCATCTGGAGACAGGTTAGTGTAGAGGTGTTAAGTGTAACATCAGCATCTGGAGACAGGTTAGTGTACAGGTGTTCAGTGTAACGTCAACATCAGGACACAGGTTAGTGTAGAGATGTTTAGTGTAACATCAATATCAGGAGACAGGTTAGTGTAGAGGCATTCAGTGTAACATCACCATCTGGAGACAGGTTAGTGTAGAGTTGTTCAGTGTAATGTCACCATCTGGAAACAGTTTGGTACAGGTGTTCAGTGTAATGTCAACATCAGGAGACAGGTTAGTGTGTTTAGTGTAATGTCACCATCTGGAAACAGGTTAGTGTAGAGGTGTTTAGTGTAACGTCAACATCAGGAGACGTGTTAGTGTAGAGGTGTTCAGGGTAACATCCCTGTCAGGAGACAGGTTAATGTAGAGGTGTTCAGTGTAACGTCGCCATCTGGAGACAGGTTAGTGTAGAGGTGTTCAATGTAACGTCACCATCTGGAGACAGGTTAGTTTAGAGGTAATCAGTGTAACGTCACCATCTGGAGACAGGTTAGTGTAGAGGTGTTCAGTGTAACATCACTGTCAGGAGACATGTTAATGTAGAGGTGTTCAATGTAACATCAGCATCTGGAGACAGGTTAGTGTAGAGGTGTTAAGTGTAGCATCTGGAGACAGGTTAGTGTAGAGGTGTTAAGTTTAACATCAGTATCTGGAGACAGGTTAGTGTAGAGTCACCAGCAGGAGACAGGTTAGTGTAGAGATGATCAATGTAATGTCACCATCAGGAGACAGGTTAGTGTAGAGGTGTTCAGTGTAACATCACCGTCAGGAGACAGGTTAGTGTAGAGGTGTTAAGTGTAACATCAGCATCTGGAGACAGGTTAGTGTAGAGGTGTTAAGTGTAACATCAGCATCTGGAGACAGGTTAGCGTAGAGGTGCTCAGTGTAACATCACCATCAGGAGACAGGTTAGTGTAGAGGTGTTCATTGTAACGTCAACATCAGGAGACAGGTTAGTGTAGAGATGTTCAGTGTAACTTCGCTGTCAGGAGACAGGTTAGTGTAGTGATGTTCAGTGTAACATTACTGGCAGGAGACAGGTTAGTGTAGAGGTGTTCAGTGTAACATCACCATCTGGAGACAGGTTAGCGTAGAGGTGTTCAGTGTAACATCACCATCATGAGACAGGTTAGTGTAGAGGTGTTCAGTTTAATGTCAACATCAGGAGACAGGTTAGTGTAGAGATGTTCAGTGTAACATCGCTGTCAGGAGTCAGGTTAGTGTAGTGATGTTCAATGTAACATCAGTGTCAGGAGACAGGTTAGTGTAGAGGTGTTCAATGTAACGTCAACATCAGGAGACAGGTTAGTGTACAGGTGTTAAGTGTAACATCAGCATCTGGAGACAGGTTAGTGTAGAGGTGTTAAGTGTAACATCAGCATCTGGAGACAGGTTACCGTAGAGGTGCTCAGTGTAACATCACCATCAGGAGACAGGTTAGTGTAGAGGTGTTCATTGTAACGTCAACATCAGGAGACAGGTTAGTATAGAGATGTTCAGTGTAACTTCGCTGTCAGGAGACAGGTTAGTGTAGTGATGTTCAGTGTAACATTACTGTCAGGAGACAGGTTAGTGTAGAGGTGTTCAGTGTAACACCACTGTCAGGAGACAGGTTAGTGTAGTGATGTTCAATGTAACATCACTGTCAGGAGACAGGTTAGTGTAGAGGTGTTCAGTGTAACATCAGCATCTGGAGACAGGTTAGTGTAGAGGTGTTAAGTGTAACATCAGCATCTGGAGATAGGTTAGCGTTGAGGTGTTCAGTGTAACATCACCATCATGAGACAGGTTAGTGCAGAGGTGTTCAGTTTAATGTCAACATCAGGAGACAGGTTAGTGTAGAGATGTTCAGTGTAACATCGCTGTCAGGAGTCAGGTTAGTGTAGTGATGTTCAATGTAACATCAGTGTCAGGAGACAGGTTAGTGTAGAGGTGTTCAATGTAACGTCAACATCAGGAGACAGGTTAGTGTACAGGTGTTAAGTATAACATCAGCATCTGGAGACAGGTTAGTGTAGAGGTGTTAAGTGTAACATCAGCATCTGGAGACAGGTTAGTGTAGAGGTGTTCAGTGTAACATCAGCATCTGGAGACAGGTTAGTGTAGAGGTGTTAAGTGTAACATCAGCATCTGGAGACAGGTTAGTGTACAGGTGTTCAGTGTAACGTCAACATCAGGACACAGGTTAGTGTAGAGATGTTTAGTGTAACATCAATATCAGGAGACAGGTTAGTGTAGAGGCGTTCAGTGTAACATCACCATCTGGAGACAGGTTAGGGTAGAGTTGTTCAGTGTAATGTCACCATCTGGAAACAGTTTGGTACAGGTGTTCAGTGTAATGTCAACATCAGGAGACAGGTTAGTGTGTTTAGTGTAATGTCACCATCTGGAAACAGGTTAGTGTAGAGGTGTTTAGTGTAACATCAACATCAGGAGACGTGTTAGTGTAGAGGTGTTCAGGGTAACATCCCTGTCAGGAGACAGGTTAATGTAGAGGTGTTCAGTGTAATGTCGCCATCTGGAGACAGGTTAGTGTAGAGGTGTTCAATGTAACGTCATCATCTGGAGACAGGTTAGTGTAGAGGTGTTCAATGTAACGTCATCATCTGGAGACAGGTTAGTTTAGAGGTGTTCAGTGTAACGTCACCATCTGGAGACAGGTTAGTGTAGAGGTGTTCAGTGTAAAGTCACCATCTGGAGACAGGTTAGTGTAGAGGTGTTCAGTGTAACATCACCATCTGGAGACAGTTTAGTTTAGAGGTGTTCAGTGTAACGTCACCATCTGGAGACAGGTTAGTTTAGGGGTGTTCAGTGTAACGTCACCATCTGGTGACAGGTTAGTGTAGAGGTGTTCAGGGTAACGCCACCATCTGGAGACAGGTTAGTGTAAAGGTGTTCAGGATAACGCCACCATCTGGAGACAGGTTAGTGTAGAGGTGTTCAGGATAACATCTCCTGGCTGCTTACTGAGACTTTTCCTGCCTTGTCTAGCAGAGGGTAATGCAAGATCTGAAGGGTTATTCACCCCTGAAACAGTGCTATTAGAAGTAAAATGTTCAACACGGTTTGTTTCAGTGTGCTCTATTGCCATGACAACTGCTCAGTGTATGGATCATCAAAACCGAGTGAGCTGCAAACACCAGAAACCAGAGTATGCCACCTGGTGGCAGGAAACGGAGGACTAACCAATAATTTGTCCGACAGCACAAACTCTCAGGGTGATGTGACCAGCACAGCATCTACCAGTGGAATTCCGAGTTTCGATGACAAAAGTGACACATCACTGACATCCTCCTCCAGTCATGCCGGTGATGGTTTGGTGTCGCCGCCTGTTGGCAATGATGAATTGCGGGACAAAAAAACAATTGAGAAGGTAACCTTCATGGCGCTTGTTGAGGACGTGTCTGGTGGTGGGCTTTCTGATCCATGCTGATAGTCCAGTGCTGTTTGAACATACATACTTATAATATCATCTTATAGTATAATCAAGGATTAATCATTAGGGATGTTCTCAAAACATCAATGTTCGACACCACATGGAATTGATTTCACGGGGGAGGGTGTCAGCGGCTGTTTCATTTAGCGTCGTACATCGACGTACAGTTCATATGATGTTCTTATAAGGATACTGACGGCATTGTGACGACTGAATGTGAACAGCATGTGGCGGGTAAAACACGAAAAAACACGAAGGACGAGGTTATTGTTGCGGGTCGATATAATTCAAAATCTCATACTGCAGGGGAAGAGGTGTCTAAGGTGAAATAATATCGGTTTTGAGATGGTCCCTGAGTTAATCTGAGTTCAGCATGTGAGGCAACAGATTCTCTGCAATGCAATGTCACCACTGTGTTACTTGGTAGCAGTTAAGTACCATGTGGCAGCACCAGTTGTGCTACAAAATACTCTATTTTGAAGGATGGTTGTGTATTGTTACAGTAATTGGTGTATGTATAAATATCTCATGTTTGGGAAATATTTGCAAGGTGCCTTAGCAGGGAACATGTTCGACACTTATTTTCTCCCATGAGAAACGTTTTGTCATATGCACAATGTAATGTGAGCATTTATTTTATCATGTGATTTATCTTTCATATATTTTATGACTAGCTACCGGTGGTAGCATAATTACATTATGCCAGCTCCTGAAAGCAATAATTCATATCCTATTTTTCACTTTAGCAATTGACCTAGTTACTCTGGTATGTATGGTGCCAAGTTTTTGTGTCAACCTTGCGCGATTTGCCATGCACTCTAATAATATTACCAATGCATGAAAGCCATATTGTAAGGACATAGACAAGCTGATTTAATAATGTTGCAAAAAACATCAGCTGACAGAGCGTACAGACAAAGAGGTATCCAGAAGCAGTTATGGAATATTATGCAACCGCATCAATTAATCTTTATCTGGTGCTGTATTGGACCAACCAGTTATCCAAGAACGAATATTATTACTGCCTTCTTGTCAGCCGAGAATTTGTGAAGAGTCATAAACCTTCTTCTTCCCATGACTTAACAGTTGTCGGGGCATGTTAATTTAGCAGCCATCAGTGAAGTTCCACCACCGTCTATGTGCCTCAGATTCCTGTGCCTCAGATTGTAGCGATACCCTCTCTCTCTCTCTCAGTATGTCCATGTGGTTGTTTCCTATGAATCCTCTGTTGAGCCATCTTTACAGAAAGGGGTGTCCTTCGTAGATGTCACTTTGCAAAAGTCATCAGGTCTTCGTGTTTACTGAGTCATGTTATTCTTTAAAAACTGTGACATGTTGGTTGTATGGTATTCTCATACATCATCTTAGTATACATATAACAATATTGTACCGTGTATATATGACCCTTTTAACTTCACTACATTGGGTGTAGTTAACATTGTTATTAAAAGATACACCTACTGGATTAGTCATAATGAGACGGGACTAACTACAATGAGATTTACACCTGTCTAGTATTACCAATGCAATTGAAGTGAGTACTGCAGGCAAAATACCCGGTGAAACATTTTACTCGAAACACCACACATTGCAGCGATGTAGCACTGTGTAGGCTAGATAATAAGTGCACATCCCAGTAAAGCTGTGAACTTTTATTTTTGACTGTTGACTGTAGCTATGACTTATTTTATTGTTTTCTTGACAAATACTCAGTAGCATGATTTTATTGTCGTGGTTTAACATGTCACTTTATTCACTCACTGTTACCTTGGAAGTGGACAGGTGGTGTCACATCTTGTCAGGAAATGCCATATTGTCTACAGCCATTGCTAGTGTTAAGTGACAAATTTCTGCAACCAGCCATGGGTGTAGCAATGATAAAAGTATATAATAATAATAATTATTATTGAAATGTCAACTGTTCTTTTAATTGCCAGTCATGCGAATAGATATGCGTTTTAAATTAAGTCTGTTATGATGATATGAATACAAACATTAATTCAGGCAGTGGTTACTGCAATACTGCTCTTTGTTGTGTTAAATATACATATCATATTTCATATCATTCCACCTACAGTACATGTACATGTAATCAGGTTTTAGCATGTATAATGACGGTGATATGACAGAGCTGTGTTGGACAGTTCGTTGTTGTTTTGCACTGTCTGCAGTAGATGTCTTCTAATGAGGCCACACAAGTCACTAACATAAAGTGACCTGATTAAAGGGGGTGACCCGATTACTGATATACAGACTGTGATAGTGTGGCTATTTTCAAGGGGTGGCCACTTGAGGGGTTCTGTTGTAATAATATTGTTTCACAGAGGATGCTTATTTTGTGGCTACACTAGTTGAAATCTTGTTGCCACTTTGTGTAAAGCCAAGTGCGTCTTGAGTACCATGAACGGGAATACACTATACTAGAACACATAAGGACTGTGAAGATGGTTGCATTGTGGGTAGGTTACCATTGTTGAAATGGATGACTAGGGAACTTCACTGCTGTGACCAGTGTATGTGTTGAAACTGTTCATTGTTTTGAGGTGTTGGTTGGCGCATGTTTACTGCGTACAATTTATTAAGGTTACCTGTGTCTGTCTCATTCAGAAAGTGGACAGCATCAGGTGATGTTTTGATACAACATATCAGTTACAGGTACAGTATCTTTGACTATTGATTATATGTACACTAAACATATACTGTACACTGGACTCTGCATAACAGAATCACTTTGATTCTATTACATGGCTGACTTGGTGCATTTTAATACAGCTGGAATAATTCCATCCCAGCCAATATATTTTATCAATATATGATATGAAGTTGTGGCCTTTGTCGATTGTTCTGTTTGTACAAGTCATCTGCTAAGAAAATGTAATGCAACATGTTGAAATAGGAGAGTATGAAGATGAAACAGCTTAATAAATGCGATTTTATGCAGCTTTATTCTGAAGCTACTGATTTTCTTGCAAACAGATATTTTCTTGCAAACAGATAATTTTTATATACTTTTATTTGTGAACATTGATGCATGAATATTAAGAAAATTAATATGATGGACATAAAGCAGACTTAGTTGGAACACAGACAGTTGGCCGAGCAGGTTTGTTTATATTCATGATATGATTACAGTGAACGGACTATGCAATGCAGAGATTAGATTATTAGGAGTGCTATGCAGTTCACTCAACATGCCCAGTATCCACTACACGACACAAACATGGGATGACTGTGTCGGCCAAAAGTTTTACTACTGAACCCATCATGCGACCTTATTAGTACAAGTGAATTCAACCACAATCGACTTAATTTGGCTAATAATTGACGAGTGTGAAATGTTCGCAGCGACCTGACAATCCTGACACAGATCCATGTGAATGGTGTCAACACATTAGGTAACTGACCACATGTAAGCAATTTTTATTTACTTTGTGATGTTGCTATTTGTTTCACCAAGCAAACACACAGTTGCTTTCAACAAGAGTGCTATGTAAAAGGGAAAATGTAGCTTGCGCTGTGAAAATAAACAAAGACTAAAACAATAATAAACAAAGACTAATAGACTAATACAATAAACTAAAACAAAAATGAAACATAAGTGACCTGAGTATAAATACCGAAAACGCATGCAGCTGCTTTCAACAAGAGTGCTATGTAAAAGGGATAATGTAGCTTGCGCTGTGAAAATAAACGAAAACTAAAACAATTATAATCAAAGACTAAAACAAAAATGAAACAAGTGACCTGAGTATCGCAGTGCCTCAAACAACAAAATCAAATAAATAACTGCAATGATATCACGTAACTGATTCCCAAACACGTCCACACAGTTGTCAAACTTTATCACAGTTAGTCTTTCCCGTTCATTTTGTCCGCTTGTCTCTTCGCCACCAGTGCGGACGTGTGCCTTCCCGCCAGGGCGCCAACCCCTTCTCCAATCAAGCTTCCCAGGGTGCTTCCGACGAGGGTGCCAACAACGGGAATGGGGACGATGGTCCCAGTCGTTGCCCCTATCACACCCCCTATGCTGCGGCATGTCCGCTTCACGATGATATTGACAAACACCTGGTCCGAGATGTCCCCGTCCCGGTGTTGAACCACCGCCTTCTTCATATCGTGGTACAGCGAGTAGACCTCGATGCTCATGACGACGGTGAATGCGAGAGCGCCTGTCACGACGCTGCAACACGTCTGCTTCTGCGCCAGTTCCTTTCCAGCGTTCTTGGCGACGACGGCACCGCTTGGTGCAGCCGTGCCGGTCATGGCCACCTTCCGGGACAACTGCTTCCAGCTCGGCATCACCTGCAGCATCCACCGTTTTGGGCGGTCTGACGGCACAGTGGAGAGCGCCCGTCCGATGAGATGGCGCGCTGTGTTCCCTCCCATTACCACGAGCGACTTGTGGCCGATGCGCTTCAGCGTCGCGACCAGCGACTCGACCTGCTCACTCTTGCCGACGCCCGTCTTGCACCAACGGGCGAAGTGCTCGCAGTTGTTGTCGAGCAGGTTGTAGCGGACCTCCCCGAGCCGTGACCGACCCCGCTCGATGACGACGTCGCTGCTGTACACTGACCGCGGCCGGTACTCCATGCGGTAGAGGTCTCCCCTCTGCTTGCACAGGTCGACCCACTCCTCCACGATCGTGCCCTTGCACGTCGACTCGGCCGTCGGCTCCGCGTAGTGGATCAGCCGAACGGTTGTGTCGAGGACGCTGCTGCAGCGGACAACGATGGCGTGATGCCAGTAGCCGAGCGGCCGGTGCCACGTGAGATGGTCACCAGGGTTTAGTTTCCACGTGCACGAAGGGTCGATCTTCACGCGGCCGCACGGGTGGCCATCGCACGAACAACCACAACCCTCGACCGCCTCCGTCGAAGTCGATCTGGTCACACAGGTGCATTCGTTGTGCGGTGGACATGCATTGGAACACGACACGTGGCTTTCAGACTGCTCGTTGGCGACACAGTTCCCCATCGTGTCGCTCACACGTGGCAGTGACGCACTTCCTGTTACCTCTCCGTCGTCGTGCGTGGACACCGGTATGTTCTTTTTGCACTGGCCGCATTTCAAGACAATGTCGTCGCCGAGGAGCTCAAACACAAATCTGTTCGGGTTTTCGTTTCCACAGTCGCACAACGACACGCGAATCTTCTCCGAGTCTTCCATCCAGCGGAGTACTTCGTCATACGGAGTAGTATCATCTATGCCGATCACGTCGTCACACTGCCTGCATACTCGCATCAAGATCTCGCCGTCTTCGTTGTCGGCGATATACGAGAAATCAGATCTGTCGCTGCATCCGCACGGACAAGTCTGGCTGAAGAAGCTCGACTTCACCTTTGCGACATCCACTTGTGAATTCACCGGCGACACATTGACCGGTGACTGGGCGCTGGACTGCGACGAAGCGCTCACACCCGCTGCCTTCATTTTCTGCTTTTTAGAGCTGCAACTATCAGATGTGTCAGTTGGGTACATTTTTCCTTTGGATATTTTCCGTGCTGGGAATACTAGGACGTCATCGCTATCCTCTGTTGGTTGCGGAGTAGAATCGGCCACAGCGCCATCTGCCGGGTCCTGTTTGGTGGTATGTTGTCGGGTTGGTAAATCCATTTGCCGAACGGGAGCACTGGTACCGCATCTGATGCACGTTGCGCAGTATGTATAATCAAGCGCGGCGGACTTGTCATCGGACTGGTCTCCGGAATGCTTCTTAGTTACGAAGAAATATTCTTCGAAGTTGTTACCACATTTATCGCAGTGATATATGCCGCCCAGAGGAGTCCCTGCCGATCCATCTTTCGAAGAAGCCATTGCCGCTCCAAGTAATCTGGAAACACAGAAAAAGTCACAATGTTATAGGATAGGATGGGGTAAGACGCTCTTTATAGGGTAGGGTGGGGTGAGATGCTCTTTATAGGGTAGGGTGGGGTAAGACGCTCTTTATAGGGTAGGGTGGGGTAAGACGCTCTTATGTGAGAAATAGAAATGGTTACCCTTCCATCTAGCCATAAGGCTAGACAATAAAAAAATTTATATAGCAAGATAGAGCTGCATATCATCATGTCCACCTGATTACAGTTGCAGCAGAAACACACAGTAAGCAATTGACATTAACGTTTGAGCTTCATAATTATATAAATCATCCTTATCAAAGTGGGACTATGTACACTGCCCAACTTTGACAAACGCAAGCCAGCGACATACCTGTGGAAAATGAGTTAAGTAACTGAAGCACAACAGGGAAGCAAGTGGCATCCACTGGTAGAAAGATTTTTCTAATATGGTTCTTATTTTAGCCACAGTCGCCATGTCAGAAAGAAGCAAGTGACATCACATGAAGGATTTACTATGAAAAAAGGAAGCAACAGTCCAATCACGCATTGGGATAAAAGAGACCAATCAGATTGTGGGTCTCATTGCTGTCATAGGGAATGCTGCTAACTGTTGGCTTTACTCCTGGACCAGCTCACTTGTGAATTATACGGCTCATAATGTAAACATTTGTTGATATCTTTCAGCACTTATGAGACAGGTGAGTATTATCTGGTTAACAGTTACTTTCTGTCCTTGAAAATGACTGTAAGGAGTTATGAGCATGTCCAAAATCTAAGTAGATACTGTAGATTGGCTTAAACTGCCTGCAATGTCCTATATCACATGCTTTCTTTCTTTATAATACTGTAGATGCCCCGAGTATCGAGGAATAAACTCTACATGTATCATCCACGAATGCATTAAAACACTTTACTGTCCAGTTGCTTCCTTCTTCATTTTCAATCTTGTTATACATAGTACATGTGTTGTCCTAACTGGGATAAGGCCTGCTGGTTGGAGGTTGACAGGTTAAATACTCCAATCTTATCAGTGATGGGGCCTACTATGTAGAAGTATGCATCAGAGATATATGAGATGCAGATGGACATAGATGTTCATTTTCTATGAACATGTTAACCCCATATCTGTTTTTATGTGTCAACCAATAGAAAAAAATATAAACTTGGTTGGCAGGCCTTTTTTACCCTTTTTTTCAAAAAATCAATGACTTTTTTCAACGCAAACGCAAATAATACCATAACATTTGAATCAATAGAACAATTGCAATGAAACAATAAACTGACATCCTGCACTGATTTGTAATTGTTCGGTAGTTGTTGCAACTATGAAAAATTTTCTTTAAAATTTGCCCGTGCATTATATTATGTGGGATTGTCACTTGTCACATGTGCATTTAAAGTCCTCACATGAGCTGGTAAAACGTTGCAATTGTACGAAAACAGAAGTTCCTTATATTGGCTAAAGTAGCCAAAGGTATCATCCTTTTCATCAGCCTAAAACATCATGCACCGTTGTTACCTGTTCCGAGAGAATGAATGAGAACTGTTTTTTGCCATTCACCCAAAAACATGTTTTTGTAACTTACTTTCTTTTGTCAAAGATGGGCAGTACAATAGCAACAGGAAACGGAGACAAAACAGATAAATGCATACAATAGGCTAATATGATTACAGTAGTGATATAAATGTATCAGTTGAGGGCTATACATGACAAAAACAATTCAAATAAAGAAATTATAATATTGCAAACACCAAGTGGTTGGCTTGTTATGCTGCGATAGGAACCTCCACTGAAATGGCTACACCTTTTTCAGAGATTAGCTAAGTAAAAATGTCAACACACACAAAATGAACTTATGATAATGAACTAAATCATTCATAGCACATAGCTAATATGTACTCAAAGGATTCTGTCCTGCACACAATGTCCTCTTAAATAGGGGGGTGTCTTACCCAACTGTACCCTACTACGTATTTATTACTGTAGTATATTTACTGTCAGAAATTGCATAAAATTTAAATTCAACTGATTAATAAATTATGGAAACCATTACATTTAACCCGGGTCTGTGTTTTATTGCCATAAAGTGGTCTCTGTATATGTTGTAAAACTGTCGTATTTTATTTCATCGCAAAATTGTGAATAATATATTATTCTGAAATACTAAGATATGATAGTAACACGCATTGTATGGACATTATTTTTAAACAACCAAGATGCTATAAGGTACTAATAAATTCAATGACTGTAATACACTTGTTTCAAACTAATACAATTTTTTTTACGTGTCAACGCATTTAAACGGAAATAAAAATCACAACAACAGTGTTTATCAATCATTGGTGGCATCAACAACATCAGAGTGTCACCACACCACAAGCAGTGTCACTACACCACTAGCAGTGTCACCACACCACTAGCAGTGTCACCACACCACTAGCAGTGTCACTACACCACTAGCAGTGTCACCACACTACTAGCAGTGTCACCACACCACAAGCAATGTCACTACACCACTAGCAGTGTCACCACTGAATGCTGGCTGACATGGCATCCACCTTATATAGCACATGTCGAAAGAACTGGTTGCAAAAGCGGTTTCACATATCAGACAATGACAGAATGGGTTGTGTAACTATTTATCAAAATGGTCTGTATATGGAATACAAGATTTTTGAGTTAGTAACACAGCCTTTTTAATAGTTAAGGTTACTTAATCCAATCTACCAGAAGTACAAATTGTGCGTGCGTGCATGCTTTATGGTGTGCCGTGTGTGTGTGTGTGTGTGTGTGTGTGTGTGTGCCGTGTGTGCCGTGTGTGCCGTGTGTGCCGTGTGTGCCGTGTGTGCCGTGTGTGTGTGTGTGTGTGTGTGTGTGTGTGTGTGTGTGTGTGTGTGTGTGTGTGTGTGTGTGTGTGTGTGTGTGTGTGTGTGTGTGTGTGTGTGTGTGTGTGTATACGGTGTCACAAAGTGTACAACTTGATACAGTAATAAGTTTATTCAGTTGCAATAATCATATAAGGAATTATTCATTTCATTAATTATTATATGAATTTGTTAAATTTGGGTGATCCGTAACCCCTAGTGGAACCACCTGTAGATGCAATTTAAGATATATTGCAATTTAAGATATATTAATATGATGTCACAATGCTGACAAATTGCACTGAAGTAACTGATGTGTGATTAAACATAAAATGGACTTATGCCTGGCCTAAACAAATATACAATAAAATAAAAATTATATCTAGTTAAGTTGATACACTAATATACAAGAATAATTATACCACATAACGTCCAACCATTAATACGTGTAATAATAACAATTTAACATGAAAAACGGTGAGTACCATATCTGAATGTATTCAGCTGTAACTTGACAATAATAATATAGTAAGTAAATTTATTTCCTCCTTATCATCATGTACAATGAAAGTCAAACAAAACGCAATGAAGACGAGATGGCTACCAGAGAAGTATAAACATATCGGGCTGGTAGCCAGTTAATTCAAACTAGTATACTCCCAAGTAAATTTTTTTTATATAAAGGTAATACTGTAATTTTAATGGCTGCACTCTAAGGGAATTAAGATCCATCAACTATAATTAGAGCTAATATACCAGCAACCATAAGATTTAAACAAAAGATTTGTTGCAACACATGCTTCATTTCATAAAATGCAGATGTGGAAAAGCAATTCCCTTATCAGTTAATCAATACCAATTATACATTTTCTGGTTTTGTACTTAAAAAATTTTTATTTTTTAATGTCAACAGGTAGTTTATTCCAGAGTCGTGTTCCTAATAATTTCAAAGACGTCTTTCAATCCGATTTTCATATGTAAATTTGCATCCTATCTTGTACGTCTCATCCTGATGTCACTATTAACTTCTCATCCTGATGTCACTATTAACTTTATCAAATTTATTGAATACAGCAGGGTGTTGATTAATGCACTGTTTATAAACAAATATACGAAAGTTAAGAGTATATAGTTCACCAACTTTTAGAATATTTAGTTCCCGGTGTATGACAGTGGCACTATTGCGATGCTTACGTTAAGCTAATGTTTTAAATAAAAGATTTGGGGGAACTTGTATTTTTTTTATGTTTGTTTTACATGCTGCCCCATATAATTCAATGTCATAACTAATATGGGAAAACACATAGGCATAATATATTTTCCTCACCATATCTGCACTTATGATAAAATACACCAGGTAACTAAGATAACTTCATATAAAGTTCCTTAATATGTTCAGACAATGACAGTTCACAGTCCAGATAGATGCCCAGATATTTGGCTGATTTAACCAATTAAATTTCTTATCCTGTAACAATAATGGTACACTTGTACGATACAGGTGTCTACCGAAAATTGTGTAGTAAATTTCACTCAGTTGAGTTCAGTGTTAGTTGGTTGAGTCGGAATCAAACACTAAGCGAATCTAACCAATCCAAGCCTCACAAACAATGTCATTAAGGCCTAGTAAGAAAAAAAACAGTTTCTTGTCCAGACTTTTTTTTAAAAGAGTGAGGCCTTTATTATTTACTATTTATGATTTTTTGCTATTATTTTCGAAGATGTCTCAGATGCTCACTGTGGTTGATTTAAAGACAAGCTGTAGTTTTATCGATGCAATATGGAACATGCCAGTTATACATATTACAATAAAGCCTGCCATTCCATTTGTCAGTTAGCAAATACAATACGTCTTAGTGGGAATGGCAGATGAATATAAACATTTATGTCAATGGAATATGGCACGTATGTGTTACTCTGCAAAACTACTTAAATTGGCTAGAAAAGAAGAAGCAAACACAATGTTGAATGTATTTATGAATGTCATGTGTTGGTTTAGCCATGGTTTTGATTAGTTTTTTCATACAATAGGATTAATACTTTTCCCAAAATGGAGCCCTGTGATTGACACCTGTCCTGCTCTTTTAAAAGCTAGACTGCACAGAATAAAAGTTGCAATTGTATACGACATGTAACAGGTTATTAATTAATGCATTACCATGTTGATTTTCTGACATTTTGATGTCAGAAAGGTATTTCTGACGAGGCGGTAAATACCACGTAATTTACCATCTAGTCAGAAACTTGCCAACCCTGGGTACGTTCTTATATAGCGTGATATCTAGTCCTTGGGACTGTTCAAAGCGCTTTACACTTCACCCCCTGGCAGTCTAACTGCTATGCCACCTCACACCGCCTCTCCATCTATAATGGTGTGATGGCATGTAGCTCAACAATTATCTAGGCTCTAATAACATTATATGTAACTAACACAAAGGCATGAGCTGTGATGGAAGATGACGACTGCCAAACACTTCCTTCAGACAATAATTGTGGTGCATGTACATTAGCACTAGATTTTTTTATGACTCACAACCCCGACAACCATGGTTTCATTCTAAGCCACCAGGTGTCATGCGTGTTATAAATAAAATCTATTGTATGACAGCAGGTAATAAAACTGACAAAATATGTATTTACATAAGTAAAACAACCCGTTTCGGAAATTATGGTATAACTGTATTAAACAGTTGTATGACCAATTTCAAAATCTACGTTTTTTGAGGCATTGCAGTGATGTCCCAAACATAGCGATTATGTCACAAACATATAGTGATGACGTCACAATGTCACAAACATATCACACTGACGTCATAAATATAATTTGTCACAAACACGACCCACAAGCAGTCTTATTCTTAGACAGTAGGTATCCGACAGGTTATGAATATGGTCTATTGTCAAACTTTACTATAGTTCGTCTCTTTTGCCCATTTATTTCTCCGCCACTAGTTTTGATGTGTGCCTTCCTACCAGAGCGCCAACCCCTTCTCCAATCAAACTTCCCACGGTGCTTCCGATGATGGTGCCTACAACAGGAATGGGGATTAGGGCTCCAGCCGTCACTCCTACAACACCCCCTACAGTTCGGCATACTCGCTTCACTGCGATCTTGGCATACACCTGGTTGGAGATGTCTCCATCCCGATGTTGAGCATTTGCCTTCTTCAAGTCACGACATAGCGAGTAAAGTTCGATGCCCATGACAATGGTACAGGCGACAGTGCCTGCCACGATGCTGCAACATGTTTGCTTCCGCACGATTTCTCTGGCAGTGTTCTTAGCAACGACGACACCACTTGGGGCTGACGGCATTTTGGAGATGGTCTCTCTGATTGCATACCGTGCCGCCTTCTCTCCCACTTTCACAAGCGATTTATGGCCGACGCGCTTCAGAGTTGCGAACATCGACTCGACCTGCTCACTCTTCTGGACACCCGTCTTGCACCAACGGGCGAAATGCTCACAGTTGTTACTGGTCACACTGTACTGGACCTCGCCGAGCCGCAACCGACCCCGCTTGATCACCACATCGCTGCTGTAGACGGACTGGGGATGGTACTCCATGCGGTAGAGGCCGTTGTGGTGTTCACGCAGGTCGATCCACTCCTCAACGACCTCGCCCTTGTGTTTTGACTTCGAGTTTGGTTCCGCGTAGTGGATCACCTTAACAGTTGCATCACAGATGTTGCTGCACCGGACAACGATGGCGTGGTGCCAATAGCCGAGATTTCGGTGCCAAGCAAGATGGTCACCAGGGTTCAGTTTCCATGCCGACGAAGGGTCGATCTTTGTACGGCCCCATGGGTGGCCGTTGCATGCACAGCCACTGCACTCGGGCATTTCAGTCGAAGTGGATCTGGTTGCGCAGGTGCATTCGCTGTGTGGTGGATCTGCATTGGAATTGACTGACGCGTTCCCTGTTGCGCCTGCGGCGTGATCTGACACTATCATGACCTTTTCGCACTGGCCGCACTCCAAGGCAATGTCGTCGCCAAGGAGTACAAATATAAAGCTATCTGGGTTCTCGTTTCCGCAGTCGCACAATGACACTCGAATCTTTTCTGGATCTTCCATCCAACGGAGTACTTCGTCATACGGAGTAGTATCGTCGATGCCAATCATGTCATCACACTGCCTGCATACTCGCATCAAGATTTCGCCGTCATCATTGTCAGGGATGTACAGGAAATCTGATCTGTCGCTGCAGCCACATGAACAAGTTTGGCTGAAGAAGCTAGACTTCACCATTGTGACATCCACTAGTGAATTCACCGGTGACTGGGCACTGGCCGGGGGTGAAACGATAACACCCGCCTTCAGTTTGTCAGTTGTGCAATTTCCCCCCCCGGACATTTTTTTCCGTGATGGGAATACTGGGATGTTATCATCTATTGGCTGTGGAGTGGAATCTTCCGCAGCTTCACCAACAGTGACGCCATGTGACAGGTCCTGTTCCACGCCAGCATTGGTGGTTTGTTCTGGCTTGCCACCACATAAACTCACTTGCCGAACAGGGGAACTCGTATTGCATGTGATGCACTCTGCATAGCATATATAATTAGGTGAGGCGGACAAGTCATCAGAATGGTTTGTAGTCGTAAAGAAAAATTCATCGATATTGTTACCACATTTCTTGCACTGATATGCACCATTCAGCAGACTGTACACCGACCCATCATTTGAAGAAGCCATTGCAATTCCAAGTAATCTGGAAACATGACAACATAGTCTTACTAAAAGGTGAGAACAGACTATGCACTTTTTACACACCCGAGAGGCAACCACAAATGACTTTATAGTGGTTGTATCTTTGCTACAAAGCTACGTCATGAACACTTATCTTACTCTGGAGCTAAGGTACAAGCTTGGTCAACCTTCATCAACATACACACCCACTGCCATGCATGCCAGGCTAGCGCTGCTGGTGGCCATTTTATTCAATCTTCATGATTGCAAAGAAATAAAATTATTATTACACGGCATCAGATTTGGCTAAACAAAAGTTACCCATTTGTGCCAATTTGGCCACCAGCATTTTCATCGAAAAGCATGCAGAATACATGAGCATTTGTTTTCTTGATGCACATTAAAAAAATGTGGTCAAAGCAATTTGCATGACTAAAACAATGTCAGGCTTTAGCCAAAATGGCTAAACAGTTTACAGCATCACATCTAGCCCAGACGGCTGACTGCTGCATGTATGTACTGCTATGCAGGGTTGCCCAATTAAATCAAGTTTACTTAAATTTAGTTTGTTCCTCAATTAATTTTTTCTTGTCTTGTTTTAGAATCATTTCATGAAAAATCTAGTTTCACAACCAGTCTGCCCCTAGAAATGTACTTGGCTCATTCCGTGTCAAATCAACCCATTTTCACGAAATTTCAAAAGTTTGTCCCAGAAGTTGCTTAACTTTTAACCAGTGAATAATTAGCTATGCCTTAGTACTTCTGCAAAAGAACTAAGCATTTACATAAAAATTGTGTCTGTAATGCCTATAATGTGAAAGGGGTAAGTGTCCAAAAACGCACCCATGTTTTTAATCTGTTTTCACGTGCTTCTAACTTGAGAAATTGACAAGCTACATATCTGAAATTTGCTGAATATGTAGACATTGGTACAGATCATCTATGGAAAATTCAAGAATGACAGGACAAAGGACAATGGGTATACCGGGTGCAACAAATCAATAAAATACTCATTGTAACACAGATTGGTGGTTTAATGTTAACTGGGCAGTTCTGTGAACTGTATATATCAGGTGTTAGTTGCTAATGTTGCTTGCAGGGTTGAAAAAATCATGATTTTTTTAATTAAAAAAAATATATTTTTTAATTTAAATCATATTTTTTATTTTTTTTTAAATCTGGTATATAGACATTTACATAGATGTTTATATTTATAAACTCTTTCAAACGTGTTCTATTAAAATCGATTTGGGAACTTGTCTTAACAGAGGGTACATGATTTTTGCTCATATAAAGACATTAGACAATGTCCACAAGGCCTCACCCCCGTAGTTGCATAATCTGTCTTGGAAAGGAAAGCATGTTGTGTGTCAGTGGCTGTAGCAGTGCTAATTATTGTTTGCTGAGAGGGCGGATTAGCACCTGTCCAGGGCTCTGTGTACTCTAATACCCCGTTCACACTACAAACAGGTTTCGAGCCGGATCAGTTAATGCGCATTAACTAAGCCAGTTCAGATACCCCGTTGCATTAACACTGCAACAGCCTGAACAGGAGTAGTTCTCGTTAACTAATGCGGTTCATTTGATTAATGACCTAGAGTAGCAAGTGGGCGGGGCTTTATAAAACACATGCACATATGATTATACTGAACATATAACGTTAATGTAGTACATTTTTCTTGTATATTTAACACATTTTAATTATTCCTACTTTTATGACAAGACTGGCTACCACAAAGGGCAATTATTGTCACGTACCCAAGAACGAAACACTCGTCAGCAGACGCTCAATAATAACGTCTGGTAAGCATGAAACCGGCTTCACACCGGATTAAAACTGCTAGTGTGAACGGGGCATAAAGGTCTCCAACCAGACTGCAAACTGGTACAGTATTAAACAATTGTAGCCCAGAGTGTCTCACTTGAGTCAACATATTGAATTGGTAACAACTAACACAAGCTCTAAGTGGACTTTAAATCAGTGCTTCTGATTTGAAAAGATACTTCCTCTGGAAGACAAGTTTGTGTGGCTTCGCTGCATTCAGAAAGGGAATAGCTCAAACATACAATGTCATAAAATATTTGACTGTCAGGCTATCTGGTGTCAATACAGGTTCCCAAGTGTGTGCACTTTGTGCTTTCGTATTAAAACAACACACAAAACTTTGTTGATCTCGATGCTTGTAAACAATTATTTGTGTTAAATTCATATAAATCATCGATTAAAAAAAATCATAAATCAATGATTTTTTTTGGAGCGATTTAAATCATGATTTAAATCAATGATTTAAATCAAACAACCCTGGTTGCTTGTGTGCTAGTTTTGTCACTGATGACATATTTCTGCTGCTAGAAAGTGTTACTAATACAATGTTCCATTAATTAAATGATATTACTAATGTGCGAATTGAATTTGAATTGACTAAACATAAATTGAATTTGAACTCATCCTTTTTGTCAGTACATTGAATTGGAATTGACCTTTGATAAATACATGTAAATAAAATGAATTGAACCCACGTCTGGCTGAGGTCTGAATTCGCAGTTTACTAATATTTGCACATCATAAAAGGAAGATGAATGAGCTGGTTTTAACTATCATTACTATGTCTACAACTACAGTCAAAGGCAAAGCAAAACCAGGCAGTCAAATATGACTACAAAGCCAAACAAAGGCAAGCCAAGACAAAAGCGGTACATAGGCAGATTTTGCCTGAAGACCGAAGATGATATGTATGTATGTATGTTATGTATGTAAAAGTTATACTTACTTGCAAGCAACTACTGACTACTATGCCTGTGTTGTGATCAGCGGACTGTGGCAGTGCCTACATCGCTCCGCCTAGTGGCGAGCCATAGACATGCTCCACATAGATGATAGACTTTCTTGCATTGCCATTGCAGCCATTGGTATGATAACATACTGGATTACCGCCACAAAAAACAATATGCCATTATTATATGGCGTCTTTGTACTATATGTAGTACGTGTCTACACACCTATGGCTAGAGCAATACATGCTTTATATATATAGAAATGTGTAATTCCAGAACAGTACCTGTCGTGGCTGCGTCATCAGCGGAATTTTTATCGAAACGAAACCAATACTGACTGAGTAAAAAACTTCCCCGCTTCTAAAACAGGATTGGACCGTCACCGTCCTTGGCCCAGGCCTCGTCTGTGTACTTCCGGGGAGGTTATTGGTATGAAGTTTGCAGCTAGATGGCGTAGCAAAGATAGGGAATGCTAGCAGCGTTACCAGAAACCCCCGCGGGCGACATGCCAAAATGACAGTACCTCAAACGCGGTATCTTCTCATCAAACAAACGTTTCTACCCGCCGTTAACTGCCCCAATCGTTCGCTATGCCATCTAGCGAAACTGGCTGAAACCTCAATAAGTTTACGTCATTTCCGATCCGCATTACTGTCGCCATCTGGCGAATTACCAAATTTATAAAACTTAACTAGATTGCCACCCAAGACAAACACCCATAAATAATCAGAGCTTCCATGAAAAGTGTCGGGAAACATGCGTGGGTTCATGGGCGGATCCAAACTCTGAAATGTCAACAAGGGGCATCTGGTTTCCTAATAGCACCTCTAGTAACCAAATTTCCACCGAGGACATCACTTTTATATACACTGGAAAGGATTTGTAAAGTGAATATTTAATTTACGTATGCTGTAGCGGTTTTTAAATACGAAATATGTAAATTGCACTTAGATAGTTTAGTTTTAAAATGTGTTCACTGACAAGAAAACGTGTAGTACTTTTTATTATTGTTAGGATATTCATAGTCACTATGTCGTATATCATTATATTATATTATTATTTATAGTTAAGCTCCAAATTATACGTTTCATGCATATTGACATGTTACGTACTCTTCATAATGTCATTAAATTTGTTTTTACAAGTTGTTGGTTGTTTCTATAATATCATTGTTAACTTTAATTTGTTTGACTTTAGCGTAACTGTTGAACATGACTTTTGTCTTTTTCATGTCGATTCTTAACCCAATATTGTTAATTTCTTTGTTGAGCTCATTTAACATTTCCTCTAGTTTTTCTGCATTGTTTGTGATATGAACAATATCACCAGCAAAGCGCAGATGGCTCAGATGATCACAGTTGATATGTTAATTTGATTCCTCGATCTCTATCACAATATATCTATATCTATTGCTAAAACAATATCAACGCATTTGTAGTGGCCGCCATGAAGAGTGTAATTCACTACTAAATAACATTGCTAAAATACACTTGGCTAAACTCCAACGAGTACAAAATGATCAGGGCGCCTCGGTTTTCACCATCACTACCACTACTTAGACAGTTACACTGATTTCTTGTTACTTGTCCAATTACTTTCAAGTTGTCCACTCTTACATATCGTGCTCTATCTACACAACAACCACCCTACCTGGCTAATCTCCTGCATCTTTCATATATCCTTGCTTGATGAAGTTCGTGAAGTCGTTTATTTTTGTTTTGCAAGTAATGTCACTTGGTTGTGTCTTTAAAAAGTGACATTCTGAAAAATTTCCACCAAAACTGTCGAATTAATTGTTGTTGTTGTTGTTGATTCACATGAACAAATACATTGAACACCGATAAGCGAGGTTAAGTCTTTGGAACATGTCAGAAAGATATGTGCAATGACGTTGCACATCTCTGACTCTGTAAGTGACTTACGGTTTTAAATGATATATGTGTTTTATTTTTGCCCCCCCCTCCCCCATCCTCAGATACCCCAATGTCGACGCATCGCGGGAATCGACCATAATTATATATATATATATATATATATATATATATATATATATATATATATATATATATATATATATATATATATATATATATATATATATATATATATATATATATATATTACCAACCTATCCTCGAAAGAGGGCGCCTATAATTATTCCACGTTACGCCACCAGGGGATGTCCATATAAATCAGGAAGTAGAGAGTTGAGTAGTATACATCCGTATTTTAATCAACAACAACAAGTTAGCGACATTACACTAAGAGTGGTCGTCACACAAACGTGTGAAAGCATCGCTAGTAATGGTTGACTAAATAACGCATCGAGAACGTGAGTGATTTTGTTTGTGTAGGTGTGTTGTTGCCGAAGTGGCGAGCCTGGGTTGATTAGTAAAGTATATAAAAAATTATATTATAGTGACTAGTGTCGTGTTGACATTTGTGGCCTGTGGTATGACTGTTCGTCGAGACTGTTTGCCTTCTGAGTCTGAGATATTGCTTTCACTTTTGGCGTTAATTGGAGGAGCAGGAGCAAGCAGATATTAATGTATGTAACTTGGTTATTAGTGCCAGTGGTGATTAATTATGATACAAGACAGATATTTTAATAACAACATTAACTTAAGCTAAAGTTTGACATATCATTTAAGTCAAGAATCAAGTTTGGAACATCAACAAATCCACATGGAATGTTAAGAAATAAGCATAGAGTACAAAGTAGAACCTAACTGATTAGGTTGATTCCAATATGTTTAACAAGATATAACAAGATTGCCGTCTAACAACTAGCTCCAAATTACAACCGGACAAGGAAACCAATTGGCACATCGAAAGTCCAACACTTTTCCCTGTTCTTGTCAGATATCTGGCAGTTGATTCTGTTTTTAATCATATTCAACACTATTTTTCTCTATACATTTATTATCCTCCATAAGAATCAGTACTTTCTCATTGTAAAACACTGTTCTTTTATTAACGTAAATCTGTGCCCTCTTCACCTGGGGAGGGGCGCAGTGGTTGTATGGTAGAGCATTGGACTGCCGGCTGATGAGATTGGAGTTCAAAACCAAGACTATGTTACGATTGTTAGCCCCAGGCAGGGCTGTTTGGAGTTAAATGTCATCAGAACATAATCCGTCTGAAGAAAATAATTATAAATATTAGTGTTGTTGTGGTTCTGGGTCTGGAACTGAACAGTTGGTACCACGGGTCTCAGTTCTACCCCATTCCAGACCTGGAACCAAACAGTTGGTACCACAGGTCTTGGTTCTACCCCATTCCAGACAGGGAACCAAACAGTTGGTACCGCGGATCTCTGTTCTACCCCCTTCCAGACCTGGAACCAAACAGTTGGTTCCACAGGTCTCGGTTCTACCCCCTTCCAGACTTGGACCAACCAAAACACTAGTTATCAGTGATACAGCACCCGTTCTTGGTTTTCTAAGCCCCACTGTATCTAATGCCCATTGTCTAACTGTGTGTGCCGACTATATGTTGAGATCGACTTGAATTTATGAGTTTTCCTCTATCCCGTCTTTCAAGAGTAAACAACTCCCTGTCTCCAATACTGGAACTACGGCAGACCTGAATTAATGGTCACCGGGAACCAAGAAATGTACAGACTCGTGAACCTTGAAACTGTGACAATACTAAAGTATCAATAACTTTATAACCCTTCAATATTTATAAAATCTTAGAAAATTTGTCCTTTGAGAATACTGATTACAATTATATATATATATATAAGTTGCAAAAGCATTTGAACAAAATTATATATATATATATATATATATATATATATATATATATATATATATATATATATGGGGTGCAAAAGCATTTGAACAGAATTATATTTTTTACATTTATATTTTTTATTGACTTTGTATATAATTATACTGCTTGAACAGTTCACCTCTGAATTTACTCTGTCTAGTTATACGATGTTGTACTAGTGTTCATGATATCATTATTTAGTATGATACTACCAGAGTCTGTGCATCAGTTTCTACCACCTATGATACCCATTACTCATTCGTATTTTATAGATAATTATTAGCACAGTTATTGTGTTTTTACAAAATCCATTTAAATTGCTCAAGATTGAGTGACCTGCAGAATCTTTCTTCACGTGCATGGTTAAACAATCATGACTCAAATTGCCGGCTGTATGTCTACAACTAACAGCTTCAGGGAAAGTTGGTATTTATGTGAAAAGTTGGGGTGCGACTTTAATTACAATATTTATGGTGTATCATAACATGAAAACTCAGCTATTTTCAGTCATGACTATTCATGAAATTAATCCAGGCCAGCCATGGCCATATATAGTGTAACAACTGCACTATGCTATGCAATGGGAGTTCCATATGAAATAACTCTTCATTGATTACAAAAAAACAAGTTTTTCTTTCTTCAGTTGCCATGACATCTTCTACCACTGAGTCTGCAAAAAGTTTGATCACCATTCATATTCCTGCGACACCAGGGTGTGTCACCTGACTTTGACACGGTTAGTGACGCTGACATAAGACGCAATATGTCGTCTGTAATAAACTTTGAGGAATACCAAGATGTTCCCGCCCGGGCTCTTAACATGTCCATACGTAATTTCCTCTCCAACTTGCTGGACAGGGACGATGTTTCTGAGACCTCGAAGCACCTCTTGAAGAACTGGGAGGGCTTGGCTGAGCTGCTGGGCTACAACTTTGATGCCATCATGAACTTTGGCAGCAATGGAGGTCGGGGGAAAACTAGGATGTTGCTAGGTGATTATACCATGAAAGGGGGTGACGTTGGTACACTTCTACGATATTTGAAAGAACTTGAACGCTACGACATTCTTGAGGATGCTGGATTCCAGGAGAGTCTCCGTAAGTGTCACAAATGTCTACATTTAATAGTGTGTGTGTAAATGTCTAAAAGTGCCGTGTATGATGAAATGTCACTAATTATATTAATAGTCCTCATGTTAAATACTTATCATATACACGTGCACATACACCTGTATACAATTGTTTCTAGTGTATGCTTTTTTACAGATGTTTCTAAATTTGGAGAATTGTAAAGCATTTTAGTTGGTAATTATTACCATAATAATGAAAGTTACAGTAACCAAAATTTTTTAAACATGGCACAAATGCAAAATTGTGTTTAAAATCTCATTGTTGTTTTTTAAGTCATCCATGTTGTTTTGATATTTTCAGAATTGTTTTACTTTTACACAATGTTGTTCTTCACTTAACAACAGTTCGGAATGTCATTCGAGATAACCCTGTTTTCTTCTTTATCATTTTCATAAGTTTGGAAAATGTTACGTTATATTTTTCAAATTTCTTAGTCATTAAATGCTTTATAAAAATTTCATAAGGGCAGAGCAGGATTTCATTCAGACAATTTGTCCGTATTTACCCGTATGAAAGACATTAGTTACTCAGAGTAATTTTTTAATATGGTCCATCGCTTGAAATCTGTGGTCCATGTTAAAAATTACCCCCCTCTAGACACCCACCCATGCTCAAAATCTGTGGTCCCATCCATGAAATTAGGGGGCCACTGATACACCGAAACTATCACCGCTGTGACATAATAAGGACTGTCCTTGTGAATTACTGCCTGTGGTATACAAACATTTGTTGATCCCTGTAGTCATAATACACTGGTATGTTTGGTGATATCAGGAAGTGTTTTGCAATGTAATCATGGGCATTACCTTATTGTATTGGTGTCAGCTAGTGTATTGTGTAAGACATAATTACTACTTACAGTCAAGTTACAGAAGGGTTGCTATTAGCCGGCTGCTAATACTTTAGTCTTTACATTGACACTAGTTCTGATGTAGGCTTATATACGTTGTCTTTTACAGTAATATTTGCCACGGGCACATGTTCTAAACCTCCCTCATGGCCTAGGGGGGTCTTGAGACCCCTAAGACCCTCCCTGGATGTGTTCCTAATATAAAGGAATATCACACTTGTATGGATTATGAAGTACAGGCTACACTGTTCTTTGAATTGTTATTTGTTTACATTTTTATGAATTTGTGTTGAATATTTATGTGGGGAACCTACCAGGCTACACTAACAAAAACAAAATACTGCAACATATATCAACATTTAGCAGGCGTTTGCATCCATTCGTTCAAAGGTTAATTATTACTATACAGCAATAACAGAACATCAAGTACAAATCCACATGTCATGTATGAATCCATGCATCAAATACACTGTGTGGTTATATTGATCATTAATATTGATTTAATTGTGTTATAACAGAAAGACCTAAAGGTGTCAAGACAACCCTAGTATCAGGGATGGCTGTTTTCCCCTCTGTCAGATATAAATAATGATTGAAATATCAGGCAAACTACTAAAAAAAAAACATTTTTATGAACAAGTCCAGTCATTTGAAAATGACATAAACTTGCAGGGGGTCATTTGTGGTAACCACAATTAGTGAAAATATAGACCAATAGTTGTATGCACTTTCTTCAAGATAGCACGAATCCATAATATAAAATAGTTATGACATTTTAATACTTGGTAATCAAGATTGAGACCAGTATGGTAGACTGCTGTAATGGATACAATCCTGTAAAGTACATTCTTAATGATAATAAGCTACTTATATAGTGCCCCATCCAAATAATTGTTCTGGGACGCTGTACCATGGAGCATACATTATAAATAAATTCATACACATTAAAACTATTAATGTGCAAAAATATACATATATATATATATATATATATATATATATATATATATATATATATATATATATATATATATATATATATATATATATATATATATATATATATATATATATATATATATATATATATATATATATATATATATATATATATATATATATATATATATATATATATATATATATATATATTGTGTGTGTGTATATATATATCTTAATGTATTTTCTGACAGTCTCCTATTGGTGTCATCTAATATATATATATATATATATATATATACTAATTTCAATTAGAAGTTAATTATGGCTTGCACAATACATTAGCTGACACCAATAAGAGACTGTAAGAAAAAATATATATAATATTATATTTACATAATATATATACTATGTATATACTAATTTCTATATATATATAATTTGTATATATATATATTAATTTCAATTAGATGTTAATTATGTCTCTCACTCAATTATGCCTCACTATATATAATAATAATATAATAATAATAAATTTATTTAAATAATAAATAAATAATATATATAATTAATTAAGATCACAATGGTTAAGCATTTTATATAATCCAAAAGTAGATTCAGTTACATCTTAGCCATGATTTACAGGTGTCCTTGTATCCACATGGCAAACTCTGACACTACCACTTTAACAAACCAACAGGTGTCCTTGTATCCACACGGCAAGCTCTGACACTACCACTTTAACAAACCAACAGGCTTAAGACAATGCAAAATGATTAATTTAGCCCCATTCACAAGAATCTCTGTGATTCATTCTCTGTTGCACAGGAACTGATGTGGCAGCGTATTTGTCGAGCCAGCAGCAACGTAATGCACAACAGCTGCCCGACCAGGTCCAAGAAGGTGGGCATCACAGCAATGAGACACACTTCAACACTCTTAATTAAGTTCGAGAAGGAATGTGCAGTCAATGGTTGCAAGCATGCACTGTACTGGGAAACAGAATGAAGACAAAAAAGAAAGCTTTCTCACTGTTATACAACGTATTAAATGTACAATATGATGTCGAATTCGCAACAAATTGCTGAAAGTACATAGTGTCCATGAAGTCACTTTCATGTGATAAACACATTTCCTGCTGACATGAATTTTCTTATGGTGTATATTTATTTTGTGGGATGTCTCCAATATAGCAAAAGAAGAAAAAAGAAAATAGATTTGAAGAGTGGTTCTGTAACTTACAAAATGTTGAATTCTTATAGTTTTAAATGTAACAATGTGATCAGAAACACAACTCCTTTTTGCTGAAAAATTCGTTGGATTAAATTATCTTATAAACAATTCAGCCAATTCAAAATGTTACTGGCTGTGGTGGCTATGGAGTTGACGTGATGTGAGTTATGGCGGCACCACTTTATTATGTTACTGGCTGTGGTGGCTATGGAGTTGACGTGACGTGAGTTATGGCGGCACCACTTTATTATGTTACTGGCTGTGGTGGCTATGGAGTTGACGTGACGTGAGTTATGGCGGCACCACTTTATTATGTTACTGGCTGTGGTGGCTGTGGAGTTGACGTGACGTGAGTTAAGGCGGCACCACTTTATTATGTTACTGGCTGTGGTGGCTGTGGAGTTGACGTGACGTGAGTTATGGCGGCACCACTTTATTATGTTACAGGCTGTGGTGGCTGTGGAGTTGACGTGGCGTGAGTTATGGCGGCACCACTTTATTATGTTACAGGCTGTGGTGGCTGTGGAGTTGACGTGGCGTGAGTTATGGCGGCACCACTTTATTATGTTACTGGCTGTGGTGGCTGTGGAGTTGACGTGGCGTGAGTTATGGCGGCACCACTTTATTATGTTACTGGCTGTGGTGGCTGTGGAGTTGACGTGGCGTGAGTTATGGCGGCACCACTTTATTATGTTACTGGCTGTGGTGGCTGTGGAGTTGACGTGGCGTGAGTTATGGCGGCACCACTTTATTATGTTACTGGCTGTGGTGGCTGTGGAGTTGACGTGGCGTGAGTTATGGCGGCACCACTTTATTATGTTACTGGCTGTGGTGGCTGTGGAGTTGACGTGGCGTGAGTTATGGCGGCACCACTTTATTATGTTACTGGCTGTGGTGGCTGTGGAGTTGACGTGGCGTGAGTTATGGCGGCACCACTTTATTATGTTACTGGCTGTGGTGGCTGTGGAGTTGACGTGGCGTGAGTTATGGCGGCACCACTTTATTATGTTACTGGCTGTGGTGGCTGTGGAGTTGACGTGGCGTGAGTTATGGCGGCACCACTTTATTATGTTACTGGCTGTGGTGGCTGTGGAGTTGACGTGGCGTGAGTTATGGCGGCACCACTTTATTATGTTACTGGCTGTGGTGGCTGTGGAGTTGACGGGTGGCGTGAGTTATGGCGGCACCACTTTATTATGTTACTGGCTGTGGTGGCTGTGGAGTTGACGTGGCGTGAGTTATGGCGGCACCACTTTATTATGTTACTGGCTGTGGTGGCTGTGGAGTTGACGTGGCGTGAGTTATGGCGGCACCACTTTATTATGTTACTGGCTGTGGTGGCTGTGGAGTTGACGTGGCGTGAGTTATGGCGGCACCACTTTATTATGTTACTGGCTGTGGTGGCTGTGGAGTTGATGTGGCGTGAGTTATGGCGGCACCACTTTATTATGTTACTGGCTGTGGTGGCTGTGGAGTTGACGTGGCGTGAGTTATGGCGGCACCACTTTATTATGTTACTGGCTGTGGTGGCTGTGGAGTTGACGTGGCGTGAGTTATGGCGGCACCACTTTATTATGTTACTGGCTGTGGTGGCTGTGGAGTTGACGTGGCGTGAGTTATGGCGGCACCACTTTATTATGTTACTGGCTGTGGTGGCTGTGGAGTTGACGTGGCGTGAGTTATGGCGGCACCACTTTATTATGTTACTGGCTGTGGTGGCTGTGGAGTTGACGTGGCGTGAGTTATGGCGGCACCACTTTATTATGTTACTGGCTGTGGTGGCTGTGGAGTTGACGTGGCGTGAGTTATGGCGGCACCACTTTATTATGTTACTGGCTGTGGTGGCTGTGGAGTTGACGTGGCGTGAGTTATGGCGGCACCACTTTATTATGTTACTGGCTGTGGTGGCTATGGAGTTGACGTGGCGTGAGTTATGGCGGCACCACTTTATTATGTTACTGGCTGTGGTGGCTATGGAGTTGACGTGGCGTGAGTTATGGCGGCACCACTTTATTATGTTACTGGCTGTGGTGGCTATGGAGTTGACGTGGCGTGAGTTATGGCGGCACCACTTTATTATGTTACTGGCTGTGGTGGCTATGGAGTTGACGTGGCGTGAGTTATGGCGGCACCACTTTATTATGTTACTGGCTGTGGTGGCTATGGAGTTGACGTGGCGTGAGTTATGGCGGCACCACTTTATTATGTTACTGGCTGTGGTGGCTATGGAGTTGACGTGGCGTGAGTTATGGCGGCA
This sequence comes from Lamellibrachia satsuma, assembly GCA_033239005.1. Lineage (NCBI taxonomy): Eukaryota > Metazoa > Annelida > Polychaeta > Sabellida > Siboglinidae > Lamellibrachia > Lamellibrachia satsuma. The sequence continues at coordinate 4,129,731 of BSQZ01000048.1, read as the reverse complement.
CCACTTTATTATGTTACTGGCTGTGGTGGCTATGGAGTTGACGTGGCGTGAGTTATGGCGGCACCACTTTATTATGTTACTGGCTGTGGTGGCTATGGAGTTGACGTGGCGTGAGTTATGGCGGCACCACTTTATTATGTTACTGGCTGTGGTGGCTATGGAGTTGACGTGGCGTGAGTTATGGCGGCACCACTTTATTATGTTACTGGCTGTGGTGGCTATGGAGTTGACGTGGCGTGAGTTATGGCGGCACCACTTTATTATGTTACTGGCTGTGGTGGCTATGGAGTTGACGTGGCGTGAGTTATGGCGGCACCACTTTATTATGTTACTGGCTGTGGTGGCTATGGAGTTGACGTGGCGTGAGTTATGGCGGCACCACTTTATTATGTTACTGGCTGTGGTGGCTATGGAGTTGACGTGGCGTGAGTTATGGCGGCACCACTTTATTATGTTACTGGCTGTGGTGGCTATGGAGTTGACGTGGCGTGAGTTATGGCGGCACCACTTTATTATGTTACTGGCTGTGGTGGCTATGGAGTTGACGTGGCGTGAGTTATGGCGGCACCACTTTATTATGTTACTGGCTGTGGTGGCTATGGAGTTGACGTGGCGTGAGTTATGGCGGCACCACTTTATTATGTTACTGGCTGTGGTGGCTATGGAGTTGACGTGACGTGAGTTATGGCGGCACCACTTTATTATGTTACTGGCTGTGGTGGCTATGGAGTTGACGTGGCGTGAGTTATGGCGGCACCACTTTATTATGTTACTGGCTGTGGTGGCTATGGAGTTGACGTGACGTAAGTTATGGCGGCACCACTTTATTATGTTACTGGCTGTGGTGGCTATGGAGTTGACGTGACGTAAGTTATGGCGGCACCACTTTATTATGTTACTGGCTGTGGTGGCTATGGAGTTGACGTGACGTAAGTTATGGCGGCACCACTTTATTATGTTACTGGCTGTGGTGGCTATGGAGTTGACGTGACGTAAGTTATGGCGGCACCACTTTATTATGTTACTGGCTGTGGTGGCTATGGAGTTGCCGTGACGTAAGTTATGGCGGCACCACTTTATTATGTTACTGGCTGTGGTGGCTATGGAGTTGACGTGACGTAAGTTATGGCGGCACCACTTTATTATGTTACTGGCTGTGGTGGCTATGGAGTTGACGTGACGTAAGTTATGGCGGCACCACTTTATTATGTTACTGGCTGTGGTGGCTATGGAGTTGACGTGGCGTAAGTTATGGCGGCACCACTTTATTATGTTACTGGCTGTGGTGGCTATGGAGTTGACATGACGTAAGTTATGGCGGCACCACTTTATTATGTTACTGGCTGTGGTGGCTATGGAGTTGACATGACGTAAGTTATGGCGGCACCACTTTATTATGTTACTGGCTGGCCAAGGCTAGCGCATCTTTCGGCCGATTACGCCAGAGACTCTGGAACAACCATCATGTGTCCACGCGGGTCAAAGGCAAGATCTACCGCGCAATTGTGCTATCCACCTTACTATACGGAGCCGAGGCCTGGACAGTGTACAGACGACAGGTGAAAAAGCTGCATGCCTTCATGATGCGACATCTGCGTTCGATCATGAGGCTAACCTGGAAGGACAAAGTGACAAACAAGGAAATACTCGGTCGGATAGGGCTGCCCTCTATGGAAGATCTTCTGATCAAAAAGAATCTCCTGTGGACTGGACACCTCATGAGGATGTCATCAGACAGACTACCAAAGCAGATCCTCTACTCTCAATTGTCTTCTGGTCACAGACAGAGAGGACGCCCTCGTCTCCGGTTCAAGGATACCATCAAGAGAAACCTCAAGCTGAGAGACATAAAGACCGACTCATGGACATCACTCTCACAGCAGAGAACTAAATGGAGTGCGGCGGTCAAGAAATGAAAGCAGTCTTTGTCGCATAGCGACTGACAGCATGATGATGATGGCTGTGGTGGCTATGGAGTTGACATGATGTAAGTTATGGCGGCACCACTTTATTATGTTCTCGGTGTTGACTCTTCATGCTGATTTGAGTGATATCTGTGAGCGTCTATGTGTTTGCAGTGACATCTCCTGGGCTGTCTTGTCCTGATCCAGGCATGGACATTGACGATGAATCAATGGCATTGACAATACAGGACAGTAAGTAGGGGTGTTGAGAATACATCAAACTATTAATACATCGCACATTTGATGTGATGATGCAATACCATCATATTGATAGTAAATTGATCTATCAATGATTAACGTCAATAGTACACTGACCTATCGATAGCAACAATAGTTAGCAAAACATTTAAGCAGGGCTACTGGTGCCACAGTAGCAATATAAATTTTAAAAAAATGTTCAGCTATATTGGATCATTTTATTTATTTATCAACCTGACATCAACATTTATTGATTAGAGCAACGTCTTTCATGGATTCAGCATTTTTAATCAACTACCTCCAAGGCTACGTGATATCGCCACCCATCAGTTACAGTTTGGGACTATTCGATATTCTGTGATACTATTGCAATTCTACCACAATAGTTATGAAACTGTTGCAATAGTTATACAGCTATCGCGATGCTATGATAATAGCAACACTATCCTTGAGAGTCTCCCTCACAGTAAATTAGCTTAAGCTTGGGCAAAATTACATCAACAAATAAAAATAATAATATTGAACAAGACTGACATTCAGAGCAAGTGGACAATTGGCTTTTCAAGAGACTGCTGATTATTCATCTATGTGTAACCTGCCATTCTGAGATATTTGTCAATTTTTTATAAAACATTCATGCTTCTAGAATTTATACAGTCTGTAGAAACAAAAGTCTTGGTTTTAGTCATATGTACCTGTGTAAGTCATATGTAAGATTTACTAAGATTTAACCATTTGCAGCCTCAATTAAGGATATGACATCAGTGGTTCACTAGGAAGACCTTGTTGAACACACAGCATCTTAATTTCATGGGCTGCGCCATACAGTTAGATAACTCTACGTCACAAGTGTCAAAGTCTAGTAAAAATTTGCTCACAAAATGAAAATATATTTGTATACACCTATTCCTGTACTTGCTAGTAGGATGTAGTCATGCTGTTTGCATCCAATTTTAACTTATGTAACATATTTTGGCCTTTGTTTACTAAACTAGTCCTCTTTCTGAAAAAATAACATGTTTGTTTGAGACTTTGTGTTGGTTCTGTGTATACTGGCATCACTTAATACATCATGCATAGTCTATGTTACCCAGTTTTCGTAGAAGTGCACATGCACTTATCGGTCATGCTGGTTAACGTATCGACAGGAGAAATGACAGGAATCTCCCACTTTTATAAAAAATTCTTAGTAAACCACGGGATATTTTTTATTTTACTTGCACATGGTTAGTTTTTAGGTGCATTGCCCCAAAACCATGACTTTTGTTTCGCTTTACAATGTTATATGTTCGATCATTGGCAAAATTACAGTAGGTAGATGGGTAGAGATGCAAACAGGAACAAAAATGTCACCATGGATTTTCCATGAGTATGACATGGATACTACAAATCATATGTGGTTATCATATCAAACTAACAACAAATTACCCGGTGTTTGTTTTTTCCAGGTGAAACTGGGACAGCGACCATGTATGATGCATATGTCGTTTATGCAGATAAAGATTTCACGTTTGTCAGGGAAATGATCGATCAACTGGAGGCAAAGTTTGGTCTGCGTCTGTGCATATCAAACCGCGACATGCTTGCTGGATCTGCAGAGTTTCAGGCTGTTGCGGCACTGATCAAGAAGAGGTAATTGTATTTGACCTGGCAAGAACTGTGAGAATTGTTGTTTATACAATAAATTATACTTCAGTCATTCTTTTATTTTTGCATTATGCTAGGTTAGTCAGTATCTTATGATGAAACTCATTTCAGAATGTCTCGGTTGAAATGAGCTTAAAGTAGACTTTACTGGCATCACCAGAGGTGCTGCTGAGTTCTTCTCAATGATGAAAACTTTTATTTCCTCTCATCATGTATTCAATGTTAAAAATGTGACCATTGGTACATAAACCAGCAAAATTCAATTATATACATACATACATACATATATGATTACACCAAAATGTTGCTACATAAATTTGTGACAATTATCTACACATTATAACTGTTGAAGCTACAAGTAAAATTTAAAAAAAATTATTTGTTAGCTCCTGAGTAGTACCTAAATTTTTCTGCATAACTTTGAAGACTATAAATTTAGATTTTTTTTTCATTTTAACAGGTAAATCATAAATTTTTAGCTTTTCAATTGGCATGGCTAATTATTTTTTCATCATTGTATCTGACGTGCAGGTCGTAAATGCCTGAATATAACTATCAGAAGAACGCGGTTCAAAGAAAAAGTGTGAACCAACAGTTGGAGTTGAATCACAGTCCATGTGTTGTCAAGACACTGATGTTGTGTTTTTAGGTGTAAAAAGGTGATCGTGGTGATGAGTCCTGCATTCAAATGCAGCCCAATGTGCACGTTCGCAACAAATTTTGCATTCTCGCTATGCCCAAGTAAGTTATTTTTTAACCGCTGTTTTTTGTCAGATCCATTACTGCAACATATAACAACATTTATTACACACATTTTATTTGTATTATGCGTCCACTCGTTAGTTGGTTCACAATTATATTTGTGTATCTGATAAACATGGCCGCCACAGAATTCAATGAAATATATGACAGAATGTCCAACAGCTTACATTTGTGGCAGCCATGTTTGTTAGCTTGTCGGATTTTTAGGAAAAAACAAAGATCTAACAGTTGCAGGATAAAGGGATAAAGGGAAGACATCGTTAATTTTTATAGAATGTTATTTTCTGAGATGTGTTTCAGTTTCTTTTTGCTATTATTAATTTTACAGTTAGGACCAGTTTTGTGAGCTTGTGCTTTGCATGTACAGTCTTAGCTTGTTCACATTCCAGCTTTGAAATTACAAATTATTTTTAACCTTATATACAAGGTGTAGCACATTGCAATAATTTAATGTTTGACCTACTTCCATGTGACCAACTAATGCATACATTAAAAATATTTCATATCTGGTTGTGGGTTACTTATGTAAGTATTTTTATATCGATATCTGTATTTACAGCTTAGGCTTCAGTTAGAAGGGTACATGTAGTCATATATAGATATATATATTGTCACTGACATGATTCTTATTGCATAATAACTAATGGTTGTTATTATTATTATTGTTATTATTATTATTACTAGTCCTTAACTTGGCAATGTTCCCTCGTTGTAGGCACCCTTCGGGGCATCCTGGTCCCCATTCTGTACGAACCCTGTCAGATCCCTAACTTGTTGATGTTCCCTCATTGTAGGCACCCTTCAGGGCATTCTGGTCCCCATTCTGTACAAATCCTGTCAGATCCCTGACTTACTTCTCTACATTGCCCCACTTGACTTCACCAAGGTCGAGTACATTCAGTGGTTCTGGGAACGGCTCCAACATTCTCTGCGGCCAAGGCATGTCACAGGAGACCAGAGGTATGTACTGTAGATGTCTGTCACAAACTGCTATCATTGTTTTTGAGCTAGAGCAGTTTACTACTTAGACCTGTGTTCGCCCCGACCGTGGTTGTTCTAGCTTTATTTGCCAGGACCATGATCATTTTACTGTTGAGCACCATATCTATCGCTGCGGATTTAGTAATGCCCCTTTTCGCTGAACCACCAGATGTTTTTACAGAACCTGCTTTACCAATATGGCTACCTAGTGGCAGCACTAACTCAAATTTTGAGTAATGTGGACTAGTTTTACGTTTGAAATACGACATGTTTATCAGTAATCAGGGCGGGTTCAAGAGTGGCATTGGTTATGATAGTTATCCATGGTACAATCAGTCTACCTCATTGTGCAGTGTATTTTAAACAAGCAACAATATGGCATTGCTTTATTTTAATTCCTCCAAAAAATACTAGCTTATATAACATCAAAAAAGTATGCTGGCCAATTTTTAGTAGCGCACAAAAGCTGTACTCCAAAATAAATACTTCATGAGTTCAATTCCTAGATAAATTTAATTCCTCAATAGACCATTAAAATCCAAGTCACATCCTAAAAAGTTCATAATTCCAGTGTAGAGATTTGGAATAAGATGATTTCCATATGAAAATGTTTCTCATGAGTCTTCAGGTTGATGTATAATTTATATGCAGTTTGCATGTTTATATAATATACCGATTTTAGACCAGTTTTTAAATTAGTTACGCATGCAAACACTCACGTATCATGTGTGTTGAGTGTTGTAGACAACACTGACGTCACTGCATGATCAACATCCTAATTATTCCTAACATGACGTGTGAACATTTATTTTGAAAGAAATCACTGAATAATGAAATAGTATTAAACAATTTTGTTGATTTTGTGTTTGTAAAGCAATGTTTTAAAGCAACGTACATTACATATCAACCCAATATTTGCCTGTTTACAATGGAAGAAACATCCATTTGAATATTGTCTGTTTGTATGTGCAGTTTACTACGCGAACAACCGCCACCGTATGAAGAAAGTGACAGAGCTCGTTCTGATATTAACGTCGACCCTTGTGATGATCACGAGGGTGCCACTTCTGAAGCTGTTAGATGCATTGCCGATGCTAGGAACTCCACTGGTGACGTTGGCGGCGCCATTGCCAACCCTGATGGAGGAGATACTGTTATTCACAAGACCCCGAGTCCTAGTGACCGCATCAAAACCCCCAGAGGAAAAGGCAAAAAGAAGTATTTCTTCACCATACTAAAGCCAAAGACCAAACAACAGGCTAAGAAAGGCCATGTCACCACCGTTGGGTCTTGAGGCAGAACATAAAGCATTGCAGTGACTTTTCCAAGATATACCCTCTACAAATTATGTTAACTTGGTATAATAGTAGTTATTATTAGCATATCCAAACGTTTGGTTACCTGAATAGACTCTCATCATCTTAGCAAGATGGCTTCTTCAGTATGACTGACATCCTAGTAGGATGAAGTCACCATAGACGTGTGGAAGTTCGTAGTTCCCCTCATCTCGGTTGATGGCTGTCTGTGTCTTCCGTATCTGTGTCGTTTCTTTCATGTTTGGATATGCTAATAAGAACTGTATTATTATGAAAATGAACTATCCTGAAGAAAAATATGCAACAATATGTTAACTGGGGTTTTCATAAGAGTCAATGGAACTCTTGGGTATTTTCACAAAACTTCTCTGACGGTGTATTACGGTTTCATGGAATGAATCTCAGAAACTATGCATGAATGACCACTGTATATGTGAAACTGCATCTATATGTTATATCATTGTTGAAATGCTGAAGCTTACACGTGTTTTGACACACACTGTCTCCAGGTTGAACTTTCCATGTGGACAGTACAAAATGTTTTCTGAAAAGCTGCCCTTCAGGGGTCGCCACGTTCAAGTAAACATTATTTTATTGATTCCTAGATGTGACACTTGTAATTCAGTCACTATATCATGGATGCGATCTGACATGACTGACTTTTGGGAACCCAACAGCACAATACCCCTATCTTGTTGGGAATTTTACTTCTACTGGTGCCAATCTATTGCAGAATTAGATAACATTATTTTTTAGCTACCAGATCGTTGTCATGTTAACTTCAGCATTGACTATGCAAGTCTGTTGAAAATCTGGTTGTACGCAGAAATGTTCTATCATCCTTTGCATTATCAACTTCAGTTAGTTATGACACCATTTCTTTTCTCGTTTATCTGACTGTGTATTAGTGAATGTGATGTGAATACAGTAGTTGTAGGTGGTTGTGGGGCAGGCATATTTTCTTTTTAACTTACTGCATATTTAAGTAATAACCACAAGCAGGTACTTGTGTGAAGCCATTCCAGAGGTATGTCATGTGGCTGCGTCCATGGATGCACATTCTGTTGTGTGCTTAAAATGTTTTGGGTTTCAGTGTGTTTCTGTAGTTTACATTAAAATTGTTTGTACAAAAGTTTTAGAAATGTGTACAATGGACAATTAAACACTTGCCAGTTAAAATGTGACAAAAATGTTAACCAATTCCACATAACAACAATGAAATGTTGCAGTTGACGATGCTAAAATACTCATAAAAACAATTTCATCATCAGTTCTGGCTGTCATTCAGACACTGCCACATCCCAAGAACATATTCTAACCATTACTTAGTATTGGGCAAGACAATTTTAGCCCATTTTACACCAGGACAAGTGACAAAAACATAATGTATATAATACCAGTTATTACTGCCAAGTAACTAGTTAGCCTTCAAATAAAATATGCCTGCAGTCTGAAGATACAAACAGCTTGAATGTTGCCATATCCTATAGGTTGTGAGCATTTTATTTTAAATAACCAAGTAATTAAACTTCCTTTAACATTTTGACTGATTCAGTATACAGTTTTCATCAGTATGAGGCTTTCCTGTGACAGAAATTCTATTAGCTACCCTTAATACAATTAATTTTTATGCATGGAATTCCAACCAAAATATGGTCATATTGGCAGGGTTCATTTTGTAATCTGGTGTGACACATTACTCAAGTAAACTATAAGCTGTATTTGTAATAAAAAAAGTATTATCCTGTTCCGACACTAGATGGCGACATCGTGTCGTTCCTGGCTGCCATTTTCGTTTTCGAGGTGGTCGCTGCAGAAGCGATACGCCAAGAGGGGACTGGCGGGCGACTCAGTGGCACTCTCCTCTTTCCACCCTTCCTCCTTCACCAGTTGCTCCATCTGCTCACTGCCGGCGATCGCGAGCACATTCAGGTTCTTGTCGGTCGTGCCTGGTTGTTGAAGACTTAACTCATCTGCGTCTAGTCCTCTTTACTTCTGTGCTGCTGCCGTCGCGTCCTCGATCTCCAGAACCTTCTTGACAACTTCGGCTCGTGGCCCCAGCTCGCCGCCAACAACGTTGCCATGAAAACATGTGTTCTCCTTCATTTTGTCATCGTCGATGTCATCAACTGCCGTGTCATTGGCGTTCTTCCTTTTGTAAACGACATCGTTTTTCCAGTCGTTGTTGGCTTGTTGGGAATCCGGCGCCTTCATGGATGGTTGTCCTTTATCGGTTACCAGTGGAAACCATTTTTTAGTCGAGCATCGATATAACTGATAATGCAGTTGGCAGCGGTACGGTGGGATAAGTGCGATCACGTGTCTGAGAGAGCAAAACGAGACCGGGGTGACTATTAAACAGTGAGTCACCATTAAGTTGCGCTAAGTATGTCGCCTGATATTCGGAACTTACGGCCATGAAATAGACAGTGCGAAACATTCCCGTGAACAACTTCGGCATTCCTATCACCAGCCCGCCTGGGAGGTCATTCCCTCCGCTTGTGTTTCTCATTGGAATGATCGGTCGCAAAATTCCCCCGTCAATGCACTCGACGGACATCTTTGCGAACCTTCAAGTTAACCACACAGCACGTCTTCGATGTCATGTGACTGGCGTATGAGCTGGAGTGACTGAAGCGTTGTCCGTAGTTGGCACATTGGAAAAGGCTTCTCTGGAAGCCCGGAGAACAATAATACTACTTTATCATGGTGTTCGACAAGTTCAAACTAGAATTCGTAACATTTTCAAGAAAATGGGTGGTGGCATGAGTTTACAAAAAACATTAATTCGTGAAATATTTTACATATTTAACAAAACATATTCTTGCTATTATGGTTTATATTTCATATTCACAATCTACTGTAGTTTTAGTTGCAGTGGTTCTCCTCTTATAAGCCCCTATCATAAGTGGTTACCTTATAAGCCCCTATCATAAGTGGTTACCTTCTCACCACAGGACACATTATCATGCAACATATTAGGTTTTCCAATGATAATTCCACCCTCACGCGAGGCAACCCTTCTTATAAGACCATTGCACCTTTGCAGAAGTGGTGCCTTTATAAGAGGAAGATTACTGTGTACGCGTGCGTGCGTGCGTGCACCTTTCAGGCATTTCGATAACCATAGGTTCTATCACACTTGGTGTCGTTTTGGGGAAATTGGGCACCCCCCCATTTCAAAGTCTGGACCCATCCGTGAATACTGCGTATATAAGGCTTGGAAGTTGTAAGGTCAGACGGGCGTTGACCTGATTAGTATTTGGCAAATCCTCAAGGCGTGTATCGCTGATCAATACGCATTTCCCAGTCATTGCCAAATCTCAGTCAGTCAGTGATCCAGCCCTACCACACAAGCAACAAATATGTTTTGTTTTCCACTATTGACATCAGTGGATTTTTTTTTACTTCTATCAGGTAAAATGTCATATACTTATAATTATTATTTCACTGAATAATTATATTCAAGATCCCATTTAATTATATTAGTTTGCATAGCGTAAAGCCATAAAACATCCACGAAAGTTTCAGAGCAATGTGGCCTTGCTACTTCAAAGGGAAATAAAATTTTAGGGTTATCCTCAGACCATTTAACTAATGTGTCTAGATCACTTTATAAATGCTCTTTATCACCACCATTGTTATCCCTAAACACTTTTGTGTCATCCGCAAATGTCGGTACGTTGCTTTTTATGCTATCGTCCAAGTCATCGATATACATCAAGAATAATAAAGATCCTAATACTGATCACTGTAGCACACCACTCAAAACTTATTTCCAGTTTGACAACTCCCCATCTACTACAACACGCTGTCTTCTGTCAGTCAGTCACTGTACTATCCAGTTGGTTATGTCATCCCCGATACCATGGGCTTTTAATTTAAGTAGTAATCTTTGATGTGGCACTTTGTCAAAACCTTTCTGGAAATCTAAGTATATAATATCTACTGGTGATCCCTCGTCTATCCACCTAGCGATTTCTCCAAAAAAAAGCATAACATTTGTTAAGCATGACCTCGCTTTTAGGAATCCATGTTGAGATGGATTTAATAATTTATGTCTAACAATGTCCACCATATGGTCTTTAAATAACCTTTTAATTAATTTTGTGAATACAAAACTAAATCTAATACATCCCTTCCCTGGTTGGTTCTAGCACGTGTTGAGTAAGGAAGCTATCCTGAACTAAAAATAGAAACTGTTGGTCCTCACCCCTGTACTCTCTCCATTGTGTGTGTTCGTGGCTAAAACTCATATGATACATTTTCCTTTACTCAGTTCGTTTATAGCGTTTTGTATTTTGTGTTATCCTCTTCGTTTATGTTCGTACTTCGGTAAACTAATCCAATAGTTAATGTGAATTTTCTGTAACCATGTTGCACCAAACAGCTTTACTGCAATCTGCTTCCTTTTCTAATTTTATTTCGTAAGCCTGGATATAGTCTTTAGTATATCAAATAAGACCCAAGGAGACGTGAAGGAGATCAGTAGATTAGGAGATGAAGGCTCTCGGGTGGAGTTGGGGCCAGATGACGAAGCTTGCAATGGACAGGCAACATTGGCGTTCTTTGGTGTCGGCTTTATGTGTGATCCCACACGAAGAGGATTAAGTAAGTAAGTAAGTAATATAAAATAACTCCCCTCCCCTCCTTCCTATTCAATCTCTCCTAAACATTACGTATCCTGTCAGTCCTAATTCAGCATCTGATATGTCTTTTTTGGCCCATGATTCGGTTATACCAATTATGTGAGGGTCAATATCTTCTACCATAATGTTTAATTCGTTATATGATTTACTATGCTCCTTGCATTTAAACACACACATTTATAACCAGCTTCAGAAATGTTTTCCGGACATCTTCTTACTGGTTTGTGTGTACTAGTGGCCTCTTGTCCTGTTTGAGGCACCTAGTTTAAACAATATTATTTATTCTTCTCATGCCACTGCCGACTGCTGCTGATAGTTCATCAACAAACACTACTGCACCCTTTCCAGTAAGATGAATGTCGTCCATCGTGTACATATCAACCCTCCCAACAAGACACCCCCACAAACTCACAAATCAAAATTCCTCTTCCCTACACAGCTGCTCAACTAACGTGTTAATTGCCATCCTCCGACAATTATCCCTGACCCCTGCTTCCCATTACCGGTAGAATCCCTGACACAATTATCTACTGAACCCGTGTCTGCTTAGCTGTTCTGACTAACAGTTTGTATTTCCTAACTATGACAGTTGTACCCTCCCTCTCCGCGTTTTTAGTCCCTACGTATGCTAAAACCTCCCTTGGCCTGACCCACGATTTTTTCCACCCTCTCTATGATAGTCTCTATTCTGCCCCTGGAAAGCAAACCACTACGTCGTTCCCCTTACTTAGCGCTCTGTAAGTCTTCCTACATATTGAGCCCCCGCAAACAAACTCGCTCTCCTCCTCACCCTCTCTATCACTACCTCAGAGTAACTCGCCCATCAACATGTCACCTTTCCCTCCCTTCTCCTGGCTATATTGCGCTCCTAGTGCCTTCGTTCCTGGAGCCTCCGCTCCCGTAGCCTTCCCTCCCCTCGCCTTCCCTCCCGTCTCCTTTCCTCCCGTCTCCTTTGCTCCCATCGTCTTCCCTACGGTTTCCTCCCGCCCCGTCTCCTTACGCCCTGACTCCTACCGCCCTGTAGCTAGGTTGGATATGAGAAAGTACTCATTTTCACAGAGGACGATAAATGAATGGAACAAACTGTCAAATGATTATGTTAATGCTAGCTGTGTGAATGCATTTAAAATTAAATTGACAAATGTCTGAAAAGGGCGGGCTATACATAGAAGAAACAATTGTTGGACTCTCGATAAGCCAATGGCTTACTTGTCTACTTGCCATCTGGAGCTTGTGGTTTTGGGTGGCAATCTCGTTAAATCTGATACTGATGGTTTTGGGCCTATGCACCTATAAAAGATACTAAAACTTAACCATTTGCAAATACACTTAAGAATATCACGCCAGTGGTTTACTAGAAAACCTTGTTGAACACACATCAATTGAAGGCTGCGATCCATTGCAACATAGATCTCCCATTTTTAGAACATATTCTAAGTAAACCATGGTATTCTTGATTCTAGTTGCACATGGTTAGTTTTTATTATGTCTATTATGTGCATAGCCCCCAAACCATGACTTTTCTTTCGTTTTAAACCTACACTCTGATTTCAGGCTCTGGTGTGTGCGATAAAAGGTGGCGCCACAGCGCGGAGCCTGGATAATCGAGGTTAGAATCGCTGAACCCAAACTATCCGAAAGAGGGCGCCTATAATTATTCCGCATTAAGCCGCCAGGGGACGTCCATATAAACCAGGAAGTAGAGGGTTGAATACATCCGTATGCGTCGAGTTTAATCGACAACAAGCTAACGACATTACACTAAGTGTGGTCGTCACACAAACGTGTGAAATCGCTAGTAATGGTTGACTAAATAACGCATCGAGAATGTGAGTGATTTTGTTAGTGGAGGCGTCTTATCGACGAAGTGGCGAGCTGCGCTACTTAGTACTATGTCTATGACTATGTCCCTATAACGTATATGGCTATATACCTATTGTATACCTGGCTATGGCTGTTCCAGTGACTAATGATGAATAGTGTTGTGGTTGTGACTGTGAGTCATGACTGTGAGTCATGACTGTGAGTCATGACTGTGTGCCTTCTGAGTTTGAGGTATCGCTTTTATTTTTGACATTAAATGGAGGAGCAGGAACAAGCAGATATTAATGTATGTAACTCGGTTATTAGTGTCAGTGGTGATTAATTATGAAACAAGACAGATATTTTAATAACATCATTAAGGTAAGGTTCTTCTTCTTCCTGTCAAGGACTGGGCTCCTTAAGAGCATTGTAAGTCCTGCTCGGCACCTCTCATGCGCTGGGAATCGGTGGGTTCAAGATAGATTTACCCCCTGTGTGGGATCTTTTACTTCCCCTGGCACAGACACCAGCTAGAAGGGACCAACGGCTTTTAGTGTCTCTTCCGAAAGACACGGACAAAGTGGGGTGAATGAAATTGCCCAGGTTTTGAAACAGCAGCAGGTGGTTTTGAACCCTGGTCCCATCAACTGAAAAGTCCAATGCTCTACCACATGTAGTTTTGAACCCCGACCCCCTCGACCGAAAGTCTGACGCTCTACCACTTGACCACCATGCCCCAGGTTTTACATATCATTTAAGTCAAGACTCAAGTTTGGAACATCAACAAATTCACATGGAATGTTAAGAAATAAGCATAGAGTACAAAGTAGAACATACCTGATTCAAAGTAAAAGGAAGACCAGTTGTCTGTAAATGGATTGATGAAGGAAACTAAGTGAGAGGTCAGCCTCCTAAAAAAGGCTATATCAAACCAGACCATCCCAGCTGAAAGACTACAGCTATATTAAAAGAACATCTATATCTGGATAGCAGACGGCACAGCTATATTAAAACTGGAAATACTCCATTGACCTATCCAGGGGAGAGTGTCCAGGTACAGAATTGTGTGGGTTAGCCTTGGATGTCCAGAATAGTGGTCCATGGCTGAGATTGTGTGGTAGAGCATTGGACTTGCGGTTGAGGGGCTAGGGTTCGAAACCACCTGCTGCTGTTTCAAATATTGGGCAATTTCATTTACACCACTTTGCCTGTGTCTTTTGGAAGAGACACTAAAGGCCGTTGGTCCCTTCCGCCAGGTATCTGTGTCAGGGAAGTAAAAGATCCCACACAGAGAAATGGAAAAAACCTGCTGAGAACTAATTAATTCTAACATAGGAAAACGTAAAATAAACCAATCAGGACTATGTTAGAATTGTTAGCCCTAGACAGTGCTGTTTGGAATTAAATGTCATAAGAACCTAATCCTTGTGAAGAAAATAATTATAAATATTAGTGTTGTCATGCTTCTTGGTCTGGAACCAAACAGTTGGTACCACGGGTCTTCGGTTCTACCCCAATCCAGATCTGGAACCAAACAGTTGTTTCCATGGGTCTTCGGTTCTACCCCCTTCCAGACCTGGAACCAAACAGTTGGTTCCACACGTCTTGGTTCTACCCTCTTCCAGATCTGGAACCAAACAGTTGGTTCCACAGGTCTTGGTTCTTCCCTCTTCCAGACCTGGAGCGAAACAGTTGGTTCCACAGGTCTCGGTTCTACCTCCTTCCAGGCCTGGAACCAAACAGTTGGTACCATGGGTCTCAGTTCTACCCCCTTCCAGACCTGGAACCAAACAGTTTGTACCATGGGTCTCGGTTCTACCCCATTCCAGACCTGGAACCAAACAGTTGGTTCCACAGATCTCGGTTCCACCCCCTTCCAGACCTGGAGCAGTCAGAACACTAGTTATCAGTGATACAGTCACCCAGTCGTGATATTCTAAGCTCTGTATCTAATGTATCTAAATACTGTATCTAATGCCCATTGTCCAGTTGCATGTGCTGACTATAGAGTGGTTAGATTGACTTAAATGGCCATATATAGAGTATAGCAACTGCACTATGCTATGCAATGGGAGCTCCTTATGAAACAACTGCACTATGCTATGCAATGGGAGCTCCTTATGAAACAACTGCACTATGCTATGCAATGGGAGCTCCTTATGAAACAACTGCACTATGCTATGCAATGGGAGCTCCTTATGAAACAACTCTTCATCAATTACAAAAAAACAACCTGTTCTTTCTTCAGTTGCAGTGACATCTTCCACCACTGAGTCGGCAATAAGTTTGATCACCATTCATATTCCTTCGGCACCAGGGTGTGTCACCTGACATTGACACATTTAGTGACGCTGACATAAGACGCAAGATGTCACCTGTAACAAACATTGAGGAATACCAAAATGTTCCCGCCCGGGCTCTTAACATGTCCATACGCAATTTCCTCTCCCACATGCTGGACAGGGAAGAGGTTTCCGTGACCTCAAGGCACTTCTTGATGAACTGGATGGGCTTGGCTGAGCTGCTGGGCTACAGTTATGATGCCATCATGAACTTTGACAGCAATGGAAGTCGAGGGAAAACCAGGATGTTGCTAGGTGATTATACCATGAAAGGGGGTGATGTTGGTACACTTCTACTATCTTTGCAAGAACTCGAACGCCACGACATTCTTGAGGATGCTGGATTCCAGGAGAGTCTCCGTAAGTGTCACAAATGTCTACATTTATTAGTGTCAAATGGTGTGTGTATATGAATATCTAAAAGTGTAGTATATGCTGCAAAGGTGACTAATTATATTAATAGTCTTCATTTTAAATAGACATCCTATCCACACACACGCACATACATCTGTATACAACTGTATCCCGTGTATGCTATTTTAACGACATGTTTCAAAATTTGGAGAATTGTACACCGTTTTAGTTGGTAATTATTACCATAATAATGAAAGTTACAATAACCAACTTTTTTAAACATAGCACAAATGCAAAATTGTGTTTAAATTTCATTATTGTTTTTCTTCTTTCGTTCTTTTGATGTTTTCAGAATCGTTTTACTTTTACAAAAAATTTGTTTTAAGGTTTTTCACTTACCAACAGTTTTGAGTGTCATGTGGTATAACCCAGTTTTCTTCTTTTTCGTTTTTTACTGCCAGTTTCTTAGGCCTACATAACTTCCAGGTACACACAAATTCACATATATATTGCTCAAAAGATCATACATCAGTGTGCTAAAGAATTTTTTATTAATAAGTTTTGAAAACTAAATATTATTTTGATTAAATTTCTTAGTCAGTAAATATTATATAAAAATCTCATATGGGCAGAGCAGGATTTCATATAGGTAAGTTGTCCATATTTGCCCTATAAAAGGCCTTAAAAACATTAATTACAGAGTGATTTTTTAATACGGTCTATCGCTTGAAATCTAAATGCAAACATTTGTTGATCCCTGTAGTCATAATATACTGGTATGCTTGGTGGTATCAGGAAGTGTTTTACAATTTGATTATGGACATGATCGCATGATCATGGGCATTACCTCAGTGCTTTTTCTGACGCTCTCTTATTGGGGTCAGCTAATGTATTGTGCAAGATATAATTAGCTTCTAATTGAAATGACTTAGGTAAATGATTTGCATTGCTACATCTATAAACAGAGCAAACAATGTCACAGTGAATAATGTGTGACATTTGTACTTTGTACCAAGTACAAATCCATAAGCTAGGGTTGCTACACAGTAAGAACTAAAGCTAATTAAGTTTATCCCTGTATGTTATTTGACGTATTGACGACACCTGTGCACATGGACTATGATGTAACCTATGAACTGTGTGGTGGATTCATACATGATGGGATTTGTACTTGATGCCACATTAATATTGATTCTGGGACACCATTTTATGTTATACCAGGCATTAAATGGTGTGATGTTATATAATGGAATAACATTTGTGTTGATTATGAAGTTCAGACTGTTCTTTGAATTGTTATTTGTATACTTTAAAACTTTGGAATTTGTGTTGAATATTTCTGTGGGGAGCATACTATTACTAGGCTATAATAAAAAAAAAATACTGTGACATATATCAAAACATCAAGTACAAATCCACATGTCATGTATGAATCCATGCATCAAATACACTGTATGGTCATATTGATCATTAATATTGATCTAATACTGTTACTACATCATGTCAGAAAGACCTAATGGCATCGGCAGAGATTCAAGACAACCATATTATCAGGGATGGCTGTGTTTTCTCCTCTGTCAGATAATAAATGAAATGTGAATCAAACTACTTATCTATAACATTGTTAATGAGCAAGTCCAATAATTTGAAAGTGACAAACACTTGCATGGGGATCATTTGGTGTATACCTTGCCATGGGGTGTCATCATCATGCTGTCAGTCGCTATGCGACAAAGACTGCTTTCATTTCTTGACCGCCGCACTCCATTTAGTTCTCTGCTGTGAGAGTGATGTCCATGAGTCGGTCTTTATGTCTCTCAGCTTGAGGTTTCTCTTGATGGTATCCTTGAACCGGAGACGAGGGCGTCCTCTCTGTCTGTGACCAGAAGACAATTGAGAGTAGAGGATCTGCTTTGGTAGTCTGTCTGATGACATCCTCATGAGGTGTCCAGTCCACAGGAGATTCTTTTTGATCAGAAGATCTTCCATAGAGGGCAGCCCTATCCGACCGAGTATTTCCTTGTTTGTCACTTTGTCCTTCCAGGTTAGCCCCATGATCGAACGCAGATGTTGTATCATGAAGGCATGCAGCTTTTTCACCTGTCGTCTGTACACTGTCCAGGCCTCGGCTCTGTATAGTAAGGTGGATAGCACAATTGCGCGGTAGATCTTGCCTTTGACCCGCGTGGACACATGATGGTTGTTCCAGAGTCTGGCGTAATCGGCCGAAAGATGTGCTAGCCTTGGCCATCCTCCTCTGTATTTCAGCATCAATGCGTCCATCACTTGATATAGTGCTTCCGAGATAGGTGAATTCCGGAACAGAGTTCAGCTTGTTTCCATCAACCATGATATCCTCCTCTCGGGTTCTTGTAGAGTTGGGTTGGTACAGCACTTCCGTCTTCTTGATGTTAATCTTCAGGCCGAACTTCTTTGATGCATCGGAGAAAGCATCCACTATTCTCTGGATCTCTTCAGCGGAGTGGGCGACCAGTGCACTGTCATCTGCGTATAGCAGCTCTCTCACAAGTATCTGGGTAGTCTTGGTCTTCGCTCTGAAGTGTGCGACGTTGAATAGGTCAGCGCTCTGTCTAGACTGTATATAGACGCCATCTCCCATGCCTCGGAAAGCCTCGACAAGCATTGCTGATAGGAAGATGGAGAAGAGCGTGGGGGCCAGTACACAGCCTTGCTTGACACCATTGGTAACACTGAAAGTTTCCGAGACTTCCCCTCCAACACTCACATTCGCCATCATTCCCATATGTAGAGCCTCGATCATGGTTGTGAATTTCTCTGGGCATCCATATTTCCTCAGTAGCTGCCATAGCCCAGTCCTTCCGACTGTATCAAACGCCTTCGTGAAGTCGACAAATACTATATATAGTGGTCGGTCCTGCTCAATGCACTTTTCTTGTAGTTGTCGAAGACAAAATATCATGTCCGCTGTGCTCCGGTTGGATCTAAAGCCACACTGTGTCTCCGGAACTACTTCTGGTGTTATGTGAATAGATAGTCTGTTGAGCAGGATCCTGGCGAACATCTTGCCTGCTATGGAAAGAAGAGAGATTCCTCTGTAGTTCCCACAGTCTGTTCGATCTCCTTTCTTGTAGATGGTTACAATGCTGACATCCTTCCACGCTTGTGGTACAGAACCCTCCTCCCAGGCTTTGGTGATTAATTGGTGCAGTCTGTTGGACAGATTGTCTCCTCCGTGCTTCCATACTTCAGCAGGAATTCCATCACCCCCAGGTGCTTTGCCATCTTTCAGGCCGGCGATTGCTCCAGCCATCTCATCCATGTTTGGAATCTCATCAAGGCATGTGTTGGTAATGCGCTGCTGGATGTTGACAAGAGCTTCATGTTCTATGTCGCCAGGGACGTTGAGTAGTTTTTGGAAGTGTTCACTCCATCTTGCCACAACTCTCTTGCTGTCGGAGAAGGTCTCCATTCCATCTGTTGACTTCAGGTGAACAGGTCCCTTTTTCGCGGGTCCCCACACTTCCTTCAGTCCATTGTAGAAGCCCGTCATGTCATTTGTACCTTGCCATGGGGTGTACATTAAAAATAAAATCACTACTAAAACTACTAATGTACAAAAACGTACAATCAATACTAGTAAAACACACTAAAATATTTTATATATGTAAATAGTTAAAATTAATATACACATTTATTTGTTTAATTAATTTATTATATATATATATATATATATATATATATATATATATATATATATATTAATATATTAAAATAATAAATAAATAATATATATAGTTAATTAAGATCACTATGCTTAAACATGATGATTCTATATAATTAAATAGTAAAATAGTTTTTAAAAAGATGCGTCTTGAGAGCCACTTTGAACTGGCCAACATTCGTGCACTGGCGCACTGTGATGGGCAGACTACAGATGCAGTTACATCTTAGCCATGATTTACAGGTTTCCTTGTATCCACATGGCAAGCTCTGACACCACTTGCACTTTGACAAATCAACAGGTTTAAAACAATACTCAATGATTAATTGATTCATTTTCTGTTGAACAGGAAATGATGTGGCCGCATATTTGTCGAGCCAGCAGCAACAGAATACACAAAGGCCTCCCGAACAGGTCCCAGAAGGTGGGGTTCACAGCAACGAGGCACACCTCAACACACTTAATTAAGTTCCAAAAGGGATGATGTAAAGTCAATGGTTGGAAGCATGCAATGTACTGGGAAACAGAATGAAGATAAATGCATTAATAACTGGATGTGCTAAAAATTGGTCTCAACCACCTGTGAGATTTCATTTAAGAGATAACTTTCTCACTGTTATACAAAGCATTATATGTACAATGAGATGTCGAATTGGCATCAAAGTACTGAATTGCATAAGTTACATGGTGTCCACAAAGTATCTTTCATATAACATGAATTTTCTGATGGTGTTGTCGAATTTGCAACAGATTGCTGAATAGTGTAAGTTACACTGCGTCCATGAAGTCTTTTTCACATAACAAACATATTTCCTATTGACTTGAATTTTCTTATGGTGTTTACTTATTTTGCAGGACATCTTCAATATAGCAAAACAAGAAAAAAGAAAATTAGCTTCAAGTTATGAAGAGATTTAAAGACGGACACAGTAACTTACAAAACGTTGAATTCTTATAGTTTTAAATGGGACTCAGATAGTTTGGTCAGAAAGACAAGTCCTTTATGCTGAACGATCTATTGGATTAAATGTGTTTATAAATGATTCAGCCATTTCAAAATGTTACTGGCTGTTGTGGCTATGGGGCTGATATGATGTAAGTTATGGCCACACCACTTTATTTTGTTGCCCAGTGTTGTTGAGATGCAAACATATTAGTTTTATGTTCTTTGTGTTGGCTCTTCATGCCGACTTGAATGTTATCTCTGAGCACTGTTTCCGTGTGTTTGCAGTGACATCTGCTGGGCCATCTTGTCTTGATCCCGGCATGTACATTGATGGTCAAGAACCTATGGCATTGACAATCCAGGACAGTAAGTAGGGGACTGACAATAAAGCATTGTATTGATAGTAAATTGAACTATCAGTGGTTAAAGTTAATAGTACACTGAACTGTCGATAGTAACAATAGTTTCAAAAAACATTTCATCTGGGCTACTTGTGCCACAGTAGCAATAGAAATAAACATATTTTTCAGCTACATTGAACATTTTTATTTATTTATCGACCTTCTAGCGACATTCATGATTCTAGCGTTTATACAGTCCATAGATAAGTTGTTCCATCCTGATCATAATACAACACGAAGTCAAGTAGTTGAGAAATTTAAAGTGAAACAGAAGTTATAGTTTTGGACATATGCACCTATAAGACTTACTAAAACGTAATAACTTGCAACTCCAATTATGAATATCACACCAGTGGTTTACTAGGAAAACCTTGTTGAACACACATCTTAATTTCATGGGCCGTGCCATACTCTTAGATAACCCTACATCACAAATGTTAAAGTCTAGCAAATTCACTTACCAAATGAAACTATATTTGTACACACCTGTTCCTGTACTTGCCTATGGTATATATCGCCATGCTGTTTGTGTCCAAATTCAACTTATGTAACATATTTTGGCTTTTGTTTGCTAAACTCCTCTTTCTGACAAAATGTCATGTTTGTTTGAGAGTTTGCATTGGTTCTGTGTATACTGGGATCACTTAATACATAGTCTATATTACCCTATTTTCAAAGAACTGCACATGCACTTATAGGTCACACTGGCTAACATGTCATCCCTCGGTCAGCTGGAGAAATGAGTGGAATCGCCCACTTTTAGAACATATTCTGAGTAAACCACTGACATGATATTTTTTATTTTAGTTACACTTGATTAGTTTATCTCTTTTAGGTGCGTTGCCCCAAAACCATGACTTTTGTTTCGCTTTAAAATGTCATATGTTTGATCATTGGCAAAATTACAGTAGGTGGATGGGTAGAGATGCAAACAAGAAAAAAGGTGTCACCACAAATTTTCCATTGGTATGACATGGATACGACAAATCATATCTGGTCAAGCACAAACCAATTATTGTCATTAATGTTACATCGACAAATTACCCGGTGTTTGTTTTTTCCAGGTGAAACTGGGACAGCGACCGAGTATGATGCATATGTCGTTTATGCAGATGAAGATTTCACGTTTGTCAGGGAAATGATCGATCAACTGGAGGCAAAGTTTGGTCTGCGTCTGTGCATATCAAACCGCGACATGCTTGCTGGATCTGCTGAGTTTCAGGCTGTTGCGGCACTGATCAAGAAGAGGTAATTGTATTTGACCTGGCAAGAACTGTAAGAATTATTGTTTATACTTGAATCATTCTTTTATTTTGCATTGTGCTAGATTAGTCGGTATCTTATGATGAAACTCATTTCAGAATGTCTTGGATCAAATGAGCTTAAAGTAGACTTTCCTGTTGTCTCCAGAGGTGCTGCTGAGTTCTTCACAATGATGAAAACTTTTGTTGCTTCTCATACTGTATTCAATGTTAAAAATGTGATCATAAGTAAATTCAATTATAATTTATATGATTATGTCAAAATATTGCTGCATAAATTTGTGATGATTACACATTATAACTAATAAAGCTACAAGTAAAATATTTTTAAAATAATTTTGTTTGATCTCCTGAGTATTATCTAAAGTTTTGTAGATAGCTTTTAATATCATAACATTTTTATTTTGACAGTTAACTCGTTCGTTAATTTTGTTGGGTTTCAGTTGTTGTAGTTGTTTATTTTTTATCATTGTCTCTAAGTTGCCTCTGATGTGCAGGTCGTAAATGCCTGAATGTAGCTATCAGAAAAATACAGTTTGAACAAAAATTGTGAACCAACAATTGGAACCGATATAAAGAATCACATTCAGAGATTCCATGTGTTGTCAAGACACTAATGTTTTGTGTTTTTAGGTGTAAAAAGGTGATCGTGGTGATGAGTCCTGCATTCAAACGTAGCCATATGTGCACATTCGCTACAAATTTTGCATTCTCGCTATGCCCAAGTAAGTTATTTTTTAACTGCTGTTTATTGTTAGATCCATTACTGCAACATATAACAACATTTATCACACACATTTTATTTGTATTATGCATACAATTTTTTTTTTGGTTCACAGTTATATTTGTGTATCTAGCAAACATGGCTGCCACAGAATTCAATGAAATATATGACAGAATGTCCAACAGCTTACATTTGTGGCAGCCATGTTTGTTAGCTTGTCGGATTGTTAAGTAAAAAGACACAATGGATCTGACAGTTGCAGGGTAAAAGGGAAGGCACAATCCTAAAACGAAACAATATAGAATCTTATTTTCTTATATGTTTGTCAGTTTCATTTTGCCGTTATTAATTTTACAGTTAGGACCAATTTTATGAGTTTATGTGTAAATGTACAGTTTTAGCTTGTTCACATTCCAGCTGTGAAATGACATATTGTTAACGTGATATACAACGTGTACGCTGTAGCACATTGCAAACACTGACCTACTTCCATGTGACCAACTCATGCATACACTAAACATATTTCATTTGATTTACTTATGCAAGTATTTTTATATCGATATCTGTATTTACAGCTTAGGCTTCAGCTAGAAGCGTACATGTAGTCATATATTGATATATATTGTCTCTTACACGTTTTATCTCTTATTGCATTTAATTTATTACTTGATTTTAAATCAGTTTTGTTTTCATTTGACCAGGTTTCTTCTATTCAGGAGTTGTTTTTATGTATTTAGCCGCAACTTTAAGATTTTTCTTCATACATTGATATTTAAATTTGGTATTCTATTACTCTTACCAATACATATGCATCATTATGAATTTTATTATAATAATTTATTTTATCATTATATATATTATATTTTAAGTGCCACTGAACATATATTATATCCAGGTATACAACGCTGTATAAATAATGTTTATTATTATTACTAGTCCTTAATTTGGCAATGTTCCCTCGTTGTAGGCACCCTTCGGGGTATCCTGGTCCCCATTCTGTACGAACCCTGTCAGATCCCTGACATACTTCTCTACATTGCCCCACTTGACTTCACCAAGGTCGAGTACATTCAGTGGTTCTGGGAACGGCTCCAACATTCTCTGCGGCCAAGGCGTGTCACAGGAGGCCAGAGGTATGTATCGTAGATGTCTATTGCAAACTGCTATCATTGTGCATTTTCAGACAAATGTAAAAAATCTGAATCTCCTCATCTGTAAGATGATTCACTCCATCAGTTCTTATTAATGTTATTAATAAAGGCATTAAAATGTGAAGACCACACAGGTAAAAGACGATCAGAGTCACATCTTTTCCATTTTGAGCTAGCACAATATAATAGGTGTGATTGGACCGTGATCATTTGACTCAATTTCCGTCCATAATCCTATACTTAAAGTGCATTATTATGAAGTGAAGTAACTAAGCTAAATGATTACAAGGTGCATTCTTCGTGTGCTAAATATAAAAATATATCTGGTGAGGGAACATCTATTTAGGCCAGTGTTCGTCACGACCGTGATTGTTTAAGCTTTGTTTGCCCGGACCAATCATTTTACTGTTGAGCACCATATCTGTCGCTGTGGATTTAACAGCAACTCTTTTCATTGATCCTCCATTTATTTCCACAGAGCCTTTACCAATATGTTTACCTAATGGCAACACTAACTCAAATTTTTTGACTGAGGTCGTTTTATGTTTTACGTTTTTGTACTTGTGTATCAGTATTCAGGGCGGGTTCAAGAGAGGCATTGGTTGTGATAGTCGTCCGTGGTAAAATCAGTCTGCCTTAATGTGCAGTGTATTTTAAACAAGCAACAATATGGCATTACATTATTTTAATTTCTCAAAAAATACCAGCTCATGAAACATCAAAAAAGTATGCTGACCAATTTAGTAGAAACGCATAAGCCATACTCCAAAATAAACACTTCAGTAGTTCAATTCCTTCGTAAATTTAGTTCCTCTGTAGACCCTTAAAAATCCAAGGCGCATCCAGAAAAGTTCTTAATTCCAATGTAAACATTTTGAATGAGGTGATATCCATATAAAAATTGTCTTTTAGTTTGTATGCAGTTTGTATGCAGTTTGTATGTTTATGTAATATGCCAATTTTAGACTAGTTACACATGCAAATCCTCATCTGTGGAGTGCTGTAGATAAAACTGACGTCACTGCATGATCAACATTTTAGTTATTCCTAACGTGATGTGTGAACATTTATTTTAAAAGAATTCACTGAATAATGAAATAGGATTAAAAAAAATTTTTTGTGTTTTAAAGCAACGTACATTACATATCAACCCAATATTTGTGTGTTTACAATGAAAAAAACATCCCTTTGTATATTGTCTGTTTGTATGTGCAGTTCACCACCTGAACAACCGCCACCGTATGAAGAAAGTGACAGTGCTCTTTGTGATATCGTCGGTATCCCTTGTGATGCTCACGAGGGCGCCATTTCTGAAGCTAGTGGCTGCATTGCCGACGCTAGCAGCTCCATTCGCATCACTAGCAGCTCCACTGGTGACCTTGGCGGCGCCACTGCCAACCCTGATGGTGTGATTGGTTGTTGCACAGGAGAAACTGTTTTTTACAAGAGCCTGAGTTCTAGTGACCTCAGCAACCCCACCAGTAGTGGAAAAGGCAAAAAGAAGTCTATCTTCAACAAACTAAAGTCAATGACCAAACAACAGGCTCAGAAAGGCCATGTCACCACCATTGGTCTTACAGCAGAACATGAAGTCTTGCATTGACTTTTCCAAGATATACCCTCTACAAATTATGTTAACTGGGTATAATAGTAGTTATTATTAGCATATCCAAACGTTTGGTTACCTGTATTGACTCTCATCATCTTAACAAGATGGCTTCTTCAGTATAACTGACATCCTAGTAGGATGAAGTCACGATAGACGTGTGGAAGCTCATAGTTCCCCTCATCTCGGTTGATGGCTGTCTGTGTCTTCCGTATCTGTGTCGTTTCTTTCATGTTTGGATATGCTAATAAGAACTGTATTATTATGAAAATTAACCATCCTGAAGAAAATATTCAAATATATGTTAACTGGGGTTTTAAGAGTCAATAGATCAATAGATCTCTTGGGCATTTGCACAAAATGGAGTAACTTCTCTGATGGTGTATTATGGATTCATGGAATGGATCTCAGAAACTATGCATTGAACCACTGTACATATGAAACTGCGTCTGTATGTTGCATCGTTGTTGAAATGCTGAAGCTTACATGTGTGTTGACACACGCCATCTCCGGGTTGAACTTTCATATGAACAGTGTAAAAGCTTTTCTGAATAGCTGCCCTTCAGGGGTCGCCATGTTCAAGTAAACATTATATTGTAGGTGGTTGTGGGGCAGGCATATTTTCTTTTTAACTTACTGCATATTTGTGTAATAACCACAAGCAGGTGCTTATGTGAAGCCATTCCACAGGTATGTCATGTGGCAGCGTCCGTGGATGCACATTCTGTTGTGTGCTTTAAATGTTTTGGGTATTTAGTTTCGGTGTGTTTATAACCCATGAATCGTGATATGGACAATTAATCTGTTTAAATAGTCTGAAGTAGATTCTAGGTCATGGTATATTGTTATCAACAGATTTGTATATCAGTAATAAATTTATATTTTAGTGGCTAAGAAGTTATTCTTGGGATTCTACCGAGTTAGTTGCTTATGTGAAACTAATTATGTTGCAAACATTTTGGATTTTTGGTAAAAACTGCACATTAAAAAAATGCATATTTTGATTTTGTTTTGTTTAGTGAAATAATTATACCATAAAATTTTATTGTGTAAAACCCCGTTGCTCAAGAACTTGGCTTGTTGGATCTGACCAAATTTAACGTTGTGGAAGCTCTGTTTCTAAGATGTGTAAAATATAATTCACAATTATGCGATTATTATCATGAATTGCGATTAACTTATTTAGACCCAAAATAAAACCCAGGTTGCTGTTATGCAGCTTCCACTGGTTCACAACTTTGATTATAGTTGTAACTTGTGGATCTGTTAGTGTTTGATATTAAAGTTTGTAAGTGATATTATGATAATTGGAACTCGCTAATGAATACCTAGGTGCTTAATATGTACTCTATTTTAGCATATCTTGTAACATTGTTGACACGTGCCATATTTGAGAAAAGTGTTTTGTTTATACATCATTTCATTCGTTACTTTAAAACTGGGTCATACTCATAACGCACATCATACTGATGTGCAACTATTATTATTTGGTCATATATATATATATTATATATATATATATATATATATATATATATAAACTGAAAGGTTGACTGGGTGATACCTCTAACAAGCATGGCATTATGTTGTCTGATATATCATTCTTGGGATAAACGGTAGGTCACATTTGTGGTTACACTTTATTATTAACACCAGTTGGCTTAGATTTCTGATGAGTTGTTGGTTTTAAAGAAATTCTGTGATTACAAGTCGGAATACAAGAACACAAATGTACATGGAAACATCTTTATTATCTCTAACCTACATAGGCTACCATATGTGTAGTACGCTGTCTGATACTACAAGTCAACTTAAAGAACAGTTTGCAACATAAAAATATGTCAATACACCTCCCTTACGTATTCGTTGGCACTGACGTGTATATCTGTCTGTGGTACAAAATGAGTTGAAAGATGCAAATTGGTCTACACCAGCCGAGTGATATTCACAAGTAACAAGTATATGTAAAATCAGCTGAACAAATCTTAACATCAATGCTATCTACAACTGTGACTGACCGCACGTCTCGGCCGATCAACTGACCAGCAAGTAAATTGCCACAAGACTGCCGTTAATCGCCTGGCGCTTGACCACCATTTAAAAACTTGAATAAAAACATGGTAAAACTATACAGTTGATATTGCACATATGAAATGGAACATCAAAATAAACAAGTGACAGAACAACCGAGTATCATAGCAGCGACATATATACAAAACAACATTTGACGTACACACTGGTTTGGAAACCGTGTTTGTCTTGGAAATTAGTACCTCACAGTTCTCCGATTCACATCGATGTTTCTCCTGTGGTACTTACAGATATACAAATATGGCAGACAATCGACATACCTACAACTACTTAAATTGCATACTGTCATGGGAATGAATGTTGGATAATTGTCAAATATCGCATTGTTTCATTGTGTTTTGATAAAATCAACTGTGAACATTTAAAAAATACATAGATGCCAGTGGAACATCTTTACATGCATATACAGAGAAAGAAAATGCCAATAGTTGCTTTACTTTGTCTCGGTTAAAAGCAAATACAATAGCAGGTTATGCATATCCACTACCCGTTATCTCGTGGTATGGAATTCAATACCCACAACGACTTAATGGTGACCTTGTGATTGCGATGACCCTGACCTAATACGAGTCTTCGGGAAGTCTAGCAAGATCCAATCAAGACAGACACGAAACACATGCAATCTTTTACACACCACAATAATGTTCAGCAGTGTAAATTATATTTGATAAAATGTTGGAGTTAACAACTCTCTTTGCCATCTCATTCCATCTACATTTATAAATCGGTTGTTTGTTGTACATTTGTTTCTTCTATTTACTTGTTAACGCTTAAGACTCACAAGTGTCAGCCACAGTATCAGTGACAGACAGAAGAAACAAAATGGCTGCCAGGCTTCACAACAGTAAATAGCAACAAAGGCGGTGTTTATTGCACATTTTGAACGCTTTGTGTACACCACTTTTGTTTAGCACCAAACTAGTGACTAGACGAACAGACAGATGATACATCAACTATATCAATGACATCTAACTAGCATTATCTACAGTCGTACGCTAATTCTGACATTTGCCTACAACGTTGATCTGTTTACA
This sequence comes from Lamellibrachia satsuma, assembly GCA_033239005.1. Lineage (NCBI taxonomy): Eukaryota > Metazoa > Annelida > Polychaeta > Sabellida > Siboglinidae > Lamellibrachia > Lamellibrachia satsuma. The sequence goes on along the minus strand of BSQZ01000048.1, from coordinate 4,100,797 downwards.
CAAGGCACCTGCCAGTGATACATTTTGGCAAATTTAAGGTCACATACACATTTCGTATAAAAGCAGTTTCCACCAATGTGTACATTGTTTCAAGGCAAATATGTACATTCACTGTGAAATTAGTGTAAGTTTTACTTCAGATCTTATCATTAACACACCAGCAGCATCATTGTTCCTAAACCAGAGCGTTCAGGGTATTTTGTTAACATATTAAAATATCTATGCAATGTTTTCATTTGATCAAAAGCCTGTTCAATTTCCATAATAATATTCATCATCCTTTAATTAAACAGTCTACATCAGCATAATTTTCCTATTTGTTACACACAGGACAATGTACAAAACCAAAAAAATTCAATTCCAATAATCTATGTCTTTCTTTTTTTATAAGTCCTGGACACTGTATACAAAACATTCCTCCATAGTAGGTGCATTATAATAAAGATATTAATAAATAAGTCAGCATTTGGCACAATTTAACCAACATTATAAGAAAACTGGCAGCCATTTTGCCGCTATATATCTTCTAAAAACATAAAATAAAATTGTTGATTTTCATATAGTTCAGTTATTCTGGTTTGAACAAGACAAAATATGAACACCATTTTGGCACTAATGGGGTCTAATACTGACTGGTCATATGACCAACAATGGACCAATGGCCATTGTCAGACTGGTCATATGACCGACTAGACATGACTCATCTTTAGAAACAGGACTACAGAACATACATTAACACACTTAAAATTACGTATAAGTACTCAAACACGAGGTCGGGTAACACTGAATTAATATGTTGTATTTACTCAGAACTGAACTAGAAGTATTTCTGGGTAGGTGTTAGTATCAGTAAATAAAAATACTCATCGGTGAATATAATAGCTAATTCTAGAATGGCAAGTCTGCATTCTGGCAGAAACAAATATGTAAAAAAAATCAACAAATAGGTAAAATGGCCTTAGATTGTGGCAAGAATCTCACTGAATATTTTGACGCAACATCTTTCAGCATTTGAACGCACGACCTAGAAGGCAGCACAAGTTGGCTGAGACATCCATGCATAATATTTCTGAGTATTTCGATGTCAATATTATAGCACCAACATATTCAAAACTAAACCCATGTAAGCAAAAAAATTTTAATTATAAAACACCTGCTTGTGAGAAAATGGGGCACACTATGATAACCAATACAATAATATTGCACATAAAACCATAAAATCTAATCAACAATAATGTACATGCATCTATAATCTTTGTATTTGCATAAAGTGCCTTAGTAAGCTAAGTCACATAATGACAATGTGATCAATATAACTTTGAACAAAATCGGAACTCTGCCATTTACCTAATACTTGCTATGCTGGTCAGCCAATCAGAACCACCATCGGCTGCACAATACTGAACATATGTACAATGAAATAATCTCCCTTGGTAATTCAAAGTAACTCTTATGAGTGAACTTATTGAACGCATCCTTAAAAATCCAAACATTAAACATTCAAAACATGTTTGTATATGTACATACAATGTGCATGTGTATACGTTTATACACATGCACACATGCGTGCACGCACGCACGCACACAAATACATATCTGTGCATATGGTCATGTGCACAAATAAACAGCAATCTACCTACTTGCCACAATGTCAAGCACAATTATTAATGAAATTTCTTCTTCCTCTCAGTCAAGATGTGTGCACATTATGGTACAGCCATATCCTGAGCACTGCTGGTGGAACATACGAAAACACTGCACTGAAATCTTTGGCACTTCTAATAAGTCTACTGCCCCAGCACATATCTAAGTAATGTGTGATCATATCTCTGTAATGTGTGATCATATCTCTATGTCATACATTTAGCAGGTTGTGCATGTTTTCAAAATCCCAAATGTACTAATGGCTAGATAAGGCAAATTACATCTGAAGTCGATGGCTTGAAAAGGGCACTCAATGTGCTGAATAAACATTGGTATTTATGTGCGGATTTACCAAATTTAGATGTATTGAACTATCACTGCACAACATGCTTTAATTTCCTGAAATTCTCCTTTTGTTCTATGTACTTAGCCTTAGTCATGCCCAGTGATGTCATGTACCATACATTACCTGCATAATGGTGTGTCTTAAAGCTATACTTCTTGCAAAGTAAACCAAATAAAGACGTGTATGTAAAAGATTCTGAATAACACTAAATTATAGACGTCAACAAACTGGCATTTAAATGTTAAATCTGCCAAGATTCAATCAAATAACTATAATACCCATAAAGGATCCAACCGTATGTGCCCGTGCCTAATATTCAGGCATCACACCTATTCTGTAAATGCATACACACCTTTCGAAACGCTGTGTAACTCATTATAGGGGGGCAATAGTGGTTTCATATCTCTGGTCATGTTTTACAACAAGTTTAGTTTCAGTAAAATCGCTTTCTGTCCAGCTGTATTTGTCCCATATTGTTTCCACCTGAGTGAACAAATATTTTAAGTTAGGTAACATTTATCTAAAATCACACTGGAATAAAAGAAATCACATAATATCAACTGTGAACTTCAATCGTAATTTTCCAAGTGGTTGATTTTATCTTAATTCTTTAAAAAATTACAAGCATGCACCACGATGAATTACTTCTTAAATTTGTGATTTATGCCAAAGTTTTCCTTGAATAACTAACGATTTTACAGCATACTTTGCGTTGTATATCACACCCAGACTGAGGAAACGTTAACACCCATCTACTTCATAGTTCACATACTAACAATGTGGTACAACAGGAATCTCAGGGTAAATGGTTAACTTGGCAACACAACAGGAATGTCTGTTGAAGGAATATCATCGTTTCGAGGCAGACTGGGAGGAGCTAAACCCTACTCACCCCGTAACCTGGCCACATGTCATGCGACTCTCACAGTGACACAACATTCAAACAGATCTGCTAGACGCTATCACGGAAACCTGGTCTGCCCCTTGCAAATACCGGTAGGCCACCTACGACTAATATGGGCACTGTGCTATCCTTGTGTGTCAATCAATTACACACATGTGTGTCAATCAAACAAAGTCTGACTCTGCCCACTTGTCACTCAGTCCTTTTTTCTGACTGCGCCCACTTGTCACATACTGTCCTTTTCTGACTCCGCCCACATGTCACTCAAACATTGTTCTTAGTTTGACTCCGCCCACGTGTCACTCAAACATTGTTCTTAGTTTGACTCCGCCCACATGTCACTCAAACATTGTTCTTAGTTTGACTCCGCCCACATGTCACTCAAACATTGTTCTTAGTTTGACTCCGCCCACATGTCACTCAAACATTGTTCTTAGTTTGACTCCGCCCACGTGTCACTCACTGTTCTTTGTCTGACTCCACCCACTCCACAATCAAGCGGCACATCCATCATTCAGACTCCGCCTTTCCTCGAACTCCGACCCTGCCGCCTCGAACTCCGCCTCGTCCTCGTCCTCGTCATCTGCGGCAGTCTGACCATCGAGCAGCGGCTTGCAGTACTTGTAGCGATGGTTCATGTGCTGGCTGTAAGAGCCAGAGTGGCTGAAGCGTTTGCCGCACTTGCTGCACTGGAAAGGCTTCTCCCCGCTGTGAAGACGCTTGTGTTCCGTCAAGTGATGTTTGTGTTTGAATGCCTTGCTGCAGATCTCACACGAGAACGGACGCTGGCCTGCAACATGACACAATACAAAATGTTCATAACACGTACGACATCTATCGGCTAAGAATAAAACTAAGCTTGCGGGTCGTATTTGTGACGTCATTGTGATATGTTTATGAAGCCAATGCAATTCGTTTGTGACATCATAGTGGTATGTTTGTGATAGATTTTTATATTTTTTAATTATAATTTCTGAAAGCAGCTGTTTTACTTAAGGAAATGCATATGTAGTCGGTTTAGTTATCTGCTCTCATACAATAGAAATTATTTATAACACGTATGACACCTGGTGGCATCGATTGCTACATGGCTTGCTCTCAGTATATACAGTGAAATAACACATGGAGAGGTACCCTAATCATCCACCAGGTAGTGCCACTTGTGCATTATTCACATAATCTACTACATACGAACAGTAATTTATGCATTCAGACTATTCAGTCACACCCAGGTAACCAGGCGAGATAACATTGTGTATTCAACACTGATTTTCAACCGGGCTTTGCAGACCCAAATACAAGATCTATGTGAAATAAATGGTGCATTATAGCTTAATTAAAATCTCTGTTTGAAACACAGCTAAAACAATTTTAATACTATCTGTACATGTATTTCAATATCAACAGTATCAAAATACTCCTCAATGTACTATCTATCTATAAATACTCAACAATGCACTAGCTGTAAATATTCAACAATGCACTAGCTGTAAACATTCAACAATGCACTAGCTGTAAACACTCAACAATGCACTATCTGTAAACACTCAAAAATGCACTAGCTGTAAACACTCAACAATGCACTAGCTGTAAACACTCAACAATGCACTAGCCATAAACACTCAACAATGCACTAGCTGTAAACACTCAACAATGCACTAGCCGTAAACACTCAACAATGCACTAGCCGTAAACACTCAACAATGCACTAGCCGTAGACACTCAACAATGCACTAGCCGTAAACACTCAACAATGCACTAGCCGTAAACACTCAACAATGCACTAGCTGTAAACACTCAACAATGCACTAGCCGTAAACACTCAACAATGCACTAGCTGTAAACACTCAACAATGCACTAGCTGTAAACACTCAACAATGCACTAGCTGTAAACACTCAACAATGCACTAGCTGTACTCAACAATGCACTAGCCGTAAACACTCAACAATGCACTAGCTGTAAACACTCAACAATGCACTAGCTGTAAACACTCAACAACGCACTAGCTGTAAACACTCAACAATGCACTAGCTGTAAACACTCAACAATGCACTAGCTGTACTCAACAATGCACTAGCTGTAAATGCAGTGGGAGACATGTTCACTTACCCGAGTGCTCGTATTTGTGCCGAGCGAGGGAGCTCTGTTTGCTGAACATCTTGTCACATTGGTCGCACGCGTAGAAGCCTTCCACCGTGTCCACGCGATGGTTCTTCCACGATCTTCGCTTCTTCGCTGGTGGTAATTCCCCAAGCATGTCGTCATCAGAAAACGGAAACTGGAACTCTTCAGCTTCCATCTACGAAGGCAGAAAGAAGATATAATTGATATACATGTGGTCATGTTATTTCTCCACAATCTGCATAATGAGTAGCATAATTTTTAAATCTATAAATCTAACTGTTAAAACTTTCATGGTAATCGCATTACAAATAAGCTGTCAAGTTTCACTGCATATGCATTTTTTACTTGTTTGTGATATAATATTTTTATAATAATATTTTTATACTGTGCGGGTGATTTTTCTATGTTGATGAGAGTTACTGTGTATGTGTTTCTGTTTACAACTGTACATACACATGTACATACACATGTACATACACACATGTACAACTATCACCTGCAATGATATTACCATCTGTCTCAGATGTCGAGCAACAGAGAAGGCAATACCATTACTTCTGTGATTTTGATAAAAAGATTTCCACACGAAGCGGGTAAACGACGGAAGAAAACCAACTTGTTTATTATATTATAGTAAACATGAACACAAATTCCTCCTTTTGCTAAATGGTCAGCAAAAGAGGAATTGTCAGTTCTGAGCAACAACACCACGTTTCACTAGACGGCCGTTTTGAGTAAGAACAACACCAAATAAATCGGATGGTTAATTAATTAATTCGGTGAAGATAACAAGACAAGCAACGAGGTTAGAGGTCAGTGCAAACACCAAACATGCCGCAAGGTGCAAAATATCGCTCAGATGTACAAAAGCCACATATTCTTGTGCATACATGGCACGCTTCCATGCGTGCACGCACACACTGACTTGCCTCGGTCTCCAGTTGCGCCGACCAAACTCCTTTATCTCGATTATTTTCCCAGAAAGCACGTTGCTCTCCTGGCGACTAACTGCCGAACTATGGCTGAACAGCAAATGGGCCAAAAGGCTGAATTTGTAATTTTATATTGTTATTATTCTGTCAAGAACGACATAATTTGGCTCACTGACATCAGATGGACCTTTTTTGTAGTTTACATTAACATTGTTTGTAAAGATTTTTAGAAATGTGTACAATTAAAACTAAAAAGTTACCAGTTAAAAATGTGACAACAATGTTAACCACTTACACATAACAACAATGAAGTGTTGCAGTTAACTATGCTAAAATACTCATACTCATAAAAACAATTTCATTATCAGTTCTGTAAGACAGGAAGATTGCATCTTGCAGCAATGCATGGGAGGGCTGTACGATTCAAGAAGACCCCACCAGGATTTAGTGGTTTGGTTGCCATTCAGAAGGTGGCGCCACAGTCACTGCCACATCCCAGGAACAGATTCAACCATTACTTATTATTGGATAAGACAATTTGAGCCCATTTTACAACAGGATAAGTGGCGAAAACATATATATTACCAGTTATTACTGCCAACTAACTGGTTAGTCTTCAAGTAAATTATGCCAGCAGTTTGAAGATACAGCTTAAATGTTCCAATATCCTACGTTGTGAGCATTTTCTTTTACATAACCAAGCCATTTAACTTCCTTTAACATTTTGACTGGTTCAATCTTGTTTTCATCAGTGTGAGGGTTTCCTGTGACAGAAAAACTATTAGCCTTTTTTAATACAATTCATTTTATGCATGAAATTCCAACCAAAATATGGTCATATTGGCAGGGTTCAATTTGTAATCTGGTGTAACAGATTATTAAAGTAAACTATGAGCTGTAATTGTAATATAAAAGTATCATTGCTCAGAGAAAATCTTAAACTCTGACACTAGTGTCAAGAGAAATTAACTCTTGCTTAATTTTAGCAGTAATATAAAATGTCAAAATGCAGTGACAGTGGTTTTCTAATTTTGGTTCACTAATTTTTACTTACATTATATTTAATTAGTTTCCTATTCAATGAATTATATTATATAGATTTGACACTGTTTTCTAGGTATTTTATATGTACAATTTATATATCCATATTTTTTATGTATTTTATATAAAGCACAGTGGGCTTTCAAGAAAACTGTGCTATGTTAAAATAGATTATTATGTAATCTTTGCAGTAAACACGAAGAATTTTTTAAGAAATGTGCAGTAAACATGTGACATTTTAAAGAACAGTTGTAATGCTTTTGTCCCTACACCCGCCCACCAGTACTGCTGCAGGACGCATCCATCGAGTCTAGTTATTTAGTGGAGAAGAGAAAGCAAAAGGCCGCAGACCATGCTGGCTTGTACTTACATGTTCACCTACCTGCCGCCAGGTCTTCCTCCTGGCGCGCTTAGATTTGGTGACAGCAAGCCCCATGCCCGAAACGATGCCCGAGTCAGCCCCGGCACTGTCCTGCGACACAGTCGAGTTGAAGCTGCTCTCGTGTGAGCTGAGCGCCGGCGACGGAATCCCATTGGACGCGACACTGGGAGAAATGGGCGGAGGGAGGAAGGAGGGGCTCAGCCTCCGAGGAGTCAACGTCGTGGGATTAAGGTCCCCAGAGAGGAGGCGTTCATGGCGGATGGTGCCACCGTGGTGGTGCGCCGGTGGCGCTGGCGGAGGCGCGATGACGGCCGGGTGAATACAAGCAGTCTGCTGGTCGTTCGACGAGTTGCGGTCGCACTGGCGACTATCAATGTTAATCATGCGTTCGCGCTGCATATATTTAAATATGGCCGACTCGGGGAAGAAGACATGTCTATCTTTCTCGCCGCAGCCGCCACCGTTCTCAAGGGGGTTCTCCTGCTTTGTGCTCAGGTTCAGGACCTGACCTTCCTCGGGGTCATGGTCGTCAGTGGCCGGAATTCTACTGGACATATCAATGGCTTCCTCAGGCTCATGGTTCGGGCTGTACTTCACGGACAGGTCAAGAGGCTCGACTTGCATAGTGACGGTCATGTTGTAGCTGCTTGGAATCACCGCCAGGTGGCGATCTGCCTTCGGTGCAGAGAATGCCCCATTTTGTATCACATTTTCAGTTTTCAACAAAGGCGCTGTTGTCATGGCGATGTGGTAAGATGGAGGGATGTCACTGGTTCCGACACGACCTCTACGACGCTGCCGTGCCCGCATGTTCTGGAACCACACTTGAACGACGCGCTTCGAGAACCCCAACTCGTTTGCAAGTCGTGCGATGTCGAACTTTGTCGGATGCGGGTTCTCGTCGAACTGCGCCTTCAGCAACATCTGCTGGCCTTCGCTGATCATCGAACGAACACGGTAGCGACGTCCGTCACGATCGACGAACGAGTCATCGCTCAGGTCATCCGTTTCGTCTTCAGTCCGTTCTGCTGTTCCGACACTAGATGGCGACACCGTGCCATTCCTTGCTGCCATGTTCGTTGTGGGACTTGAGTGTCGTATCTCAGAGTTTTTCGGGCACAGATATCGCTCGTGTTGGTGAAGACCAATGGGACCTTCGAACCGGTCACTGCAAAAGCGACACACCAAGAGGGGACCGGTGGGCGACTCAGTGGCCCTCTCCTCTTTCCATCCTTCCTCCTTCACCATCTGTTCCAGTTGCTCGCTGGCGGCAAAAGCGAGTACATTCAAGTTCTTGCCAGTCGAGTCCTGGCTGTTGACAAGTTTGCTCAGCTGCGTCTTGTCCTCTTTACTTCTCTGCTGCTGCTGCACCGTTGCGTCCACAATCTCCAGAACCTTCTTGACAGCCTCGGTTCGTGGCTCCAGCTCGCTGTCGGCAACATCACTGTGAGCACATGTGTTCTCCTTTGTTGTGTCATCGTTGACATCATCAACCATCGTGTCATCGATGTTCTCCCTTTTGCAAATTGCATCGTTTTTCCAGTCGGTGTTGGCTTGTGAGGGATCCCCCGCCTTCAGCGATGGTTGTCCTTTATCGCTTGCCAATGGAAACCATTTTTGTCCGAGCATCGATTTCATGGACGACGCTGTTGGTAGCGTGCTGCAGCGATATGGCAGCACAGGTGCGATCATGTGACCTGAGCGAAACGGGATCGGGTTGACAAATGGCGAGCCAGCATTAAGTTGCGCTAAGTAGGTTGCCTGATACTCAGGACTTACGGGCATGAAACGTACAGGGGGAAATATTCCCGTGAACATCTCTGGCACTCCCATCTCGAGCCTGCCTGGAAGATCGTTCCCTTCGCTTTTGTTTCCCTTTGGAATGATCGGTCGCAGAATCCCCCCGTCTATGCACTCAGCAGACATCTTTGCATCACCCTTGTGGCGAACCTTCAAGTTAACCACCCAGCACTTCTTCGACGTCATGTGACTACTGTATGAGCCGGAGTGACTGAAGCGTTTTCCGCAGTTGGCACATTGGAAGGGCTTCTCCCCAGAGTGGATGCGGATGTGTTCCTTCAGGTGGTGTTTGAACTTGAACGCCTTCACGCACTGTGGACACTTGAATTTCCGCAGCTCTAGACTCTCCTCATGACTGATCATGTGACGCTGCAGCCGGTAGACATTGGCAAACGCCTTGCTGCACACCTGGCAGACCTGTGATTCAGCCGAGTGCAGCGCCACGTGCTTCTCGAGTTGGGACAACTGAGCAAAGCTGACGCCGCACTCGACGCATGTGTGTTTCAATGTCGCCGCCGCAACTGGTGACGAGGCCAAGTCGCAATTCTTGTGGGCGTCATCGTCGCTTGTGTTATGTTCCGCGGTGATGTGAGCCTGGAGGTGAAGAGCCTTACAGAACGACTCCTTGCAGTGCGGACATTTTGAATCATCGATGTCAATCTCCGGCTTCTGCATGGACTCCGACGCAATTTCTACAACAACAGATATCAATGTGATAGTTAATTCTTTAATTTAATGTTTACTGTCTTGTTGCATCTATTCAGGGAGTAATTTAATTAAATCTAATGAAAGACACAAGTTTACTTGTACTAATTGCCTGGAATGTCAAGGTCACATAGCATCTCTGTCATGCCAATAATTACATCTTGAACCTAGATACCAATGTAACGAAGCTAATGCCACCATCACAAAACCAGGTGTCACTGTCATATCCAAAATCATTCTCACAAGCCCAGGTGAAATTGTCACAACCCCAATTACCATTGTTGTGATCCCAGGTAACACTGCCCAATACCATTATCGTGTGCCAATGTGCCACTGTTGTGAGACCACATTTCACTGTCATGAGCCCAATACCAATCTCATGACACAGATGCCACTATCATGATCACAGATGCTGCTGTCACGAGCCCTGTAACACTGCCACGAGCGCAGTAACACTGCCATGAGCCCGGTGACACTGTCACAAGTCAGGTGCTAAGGAGGATGATCTCTTGCGACACTCTCTAATCAGGAAATACCTGTCCCCGTGGACTGGCAGGAAGTCAACATTTACTGCATCGCCAGGGGCCCAACACCCAGACTGCTTCTCCCCCAAGCTGACACGTCCCAACACCTCGGGGAAATCAAGTAAATTCCCTGCAACTCTTAGTCAATATCACAGAACATTATCTGCCACGTTGACGTACTCATTTACGAAACTGAACACCATCTCTGCAGAAAAATTACATTGTTTGATGACTGATGTCTTAAACTTCAGTTATCACAGGCACATATAGTGCCACAAAGGGCCAACAAATACACAGTTGAAAACCAAGATCCTGTAGTACACAAAGGCATGCGCAGTGATGCTGCTAGCTGCTGTGTATGCTTAGTTCGTCATTTCTAATCTCTCCTGAATAACCACCAAATAAGACAACAACAAAATATTTACACAATGAGTTCCATCTCATTTCATTAAAGGCACAAAGTCTGATCGGTTTTTATCGTAACTCATAATCATCCTGAAAATAAGTTAGTACCTGTGAGGATGTTACTGTAGAGCACAACCAGTATTCGGACAGGTAATTAACTTATCTTCAACAGTAAAAAAATACTTTAAAAAATTGGGGTTTATTAAAACACATTTCGGCGGTCAAGATTGGGCGCTAAAGATTGGGTAGTCAAGATTGGACACTAAAGATTGGGCGGTCAAGATATTAGAACAGATATAGTTTATAGTATCTAACATGATTTTACGAACAAAAAGGAACTGACTTTGTTCCTCATACCTATCCATTTTCGAAATTGCATCTTGGAAAACACAAAACACACTTCGTGTACGCTTTAACATTTCACATATCGTTAAGAAAAATTAATCACCACTGCACTCTCTGCATTCCATGAAAGCAAAGTACCAGAACCTGTACAATATGTTAACGGCAGATTCTACCTTGACCGTGGCCTGTAGCAACAAACTACCACTGTAATTACTATCCCATCCTGAGGGAGGCGCTTCCAAAACATTCCCTTTCACACTCGCTACAAGTGATTCATCTCTTCCTATAATTACAATATTTAGTAGCAATAAAGCGAGTTGCAATTTGCTCCCTGCATTGATTCAATTGAACCATCCCTCAAACGAGAAACTCACTACGAAATCCATTGTCGCGAACGTCACCGAATAATTAATCAAGTGTTTGACAGCAAATTAATGTGGCTGGGTATTCCACGGCGTAAAATTATAACATTGGACTAGGACATTTTACTTTGATACTCTCCCAGAAGAACATATTTCCTATTACCTGATTACTATACATATTATATATATATATATATATATATATATATATATATATATATATATATATATATATATATTTATATGTATATATATATATATATATATATATATATATATATATATATATATATATATATATATATATATATATATATATATATATATATATATATATATATATATATATATATATATATATATATATATATTGTTATATTATACCCTATAGATTTTAAGCAATCAATATTTGTTTAACACACCACACTATACAGAACATTGTTTTGTATCAAAAATACATTTAAGCAAACCATAAAATGAAAAAATGTACACCAAACACCACTACAGTAACAATTACTTAAAATTCCCTTGGAAAAAAACAATGCTATATTTACCCGAGGCCTCGTAGCACACCATCTTCCCTGTTCCCCTGTTTCACTGTTTCCTTCTTCCTATGGAATGATACCTGGGAGCAGCACACCTCTACACACCTCCCCGTGTCCCTCGACTGCCGATTCCCTCCCTCTCACATCCCACTTATACCTCGCCGACACAAAGCCAGCGTGGACAAGCTAGATTGATCGCCAGTGGCCTGCTGACCGAATCAAAGCACACAACACCTTTGGTGGGCGGGTCCTGGAAGGTCGCGCCCTGCTGGGCGCCTAGCACATTTGCATCTGACGGTGTCGCGACACCTGCCAGTGAATTTCCCTGATGATGAGAAATTAAAGGCTTTTACTTTATCCACAGACATTGGTGCAACTACAGGTCTGAGGAAGGCAATGTGTTGGTCATACATTTTTGCTTTAAGCAAAACAAAGGTCAGGGTTTTGGACCTATGTGTTATCTATTAGTGTTATGTTTTGTTTGAACACCCAGTATCTTAATTTCATTGGCTGTACCATATTGTTAGATAACCCTGTGTCAGGAGTGCCTGTAGTTTGGCAATATTAACTCTTCAAATAAAAATCTATTTGTAAATATCTAATCCCAGTGTGATATTCTTGATTGTAGTTGCAAATGGTTAATTTGTTCAACTCTTTTAGGTGCATTGCCGCAAAACAATGAAATCTGTTTCACTTTAACTTACTCGAATCCATTCCTTTTACTGTATCTTTATTATATTTTGTTTTAACTCTTAGGAGATAACATATATATTTTATAAAGTTTATCAGAAATACATTTTTTATTATTATTATCATCATCGGTTTCTTTGCGCAAAATTTATCACATAATGTTCTATATCCTGGTAGTTTCTTCTAAATTAATATGATTATTGACATTTCAACAGCTGTACGAGAATTCAAATCTGAATTTCATTCTGAGGCAGCCGGGACATGATATAGGACATTTTGGACAAGATACAATTACTATAATTATAAAAAACTAATTTGATAGAAACTGCATACTTGGGTTGACTGTAATGATTGCATGATGCCGTTGCAATTATAATTACACTCTATGCATAATTTATTGTTACAATTTATCTTATTATGTAATCAATTAGTATTACAATCAAACTCTTCCCTAAAGCACCATTTCAAAACATTGATGTTCAACTCTACATAGAACCAATGTCATTTAGACACTAACCAAGTGCAAATAAAATATCAGTGGTTTACTCAGTGTTTTAAGAGTCAGATAGCACAACCGATAAACACATGCATAGTTTTATGAAATTGGGGTAACCTAGACTAAAGTGACGAATTAAGGGAGGCCAGCATATACAGAACCAATGCAGGCTCAAACAAAAATGTTATTTTGCCAGAAAGAAGATTAGTTGTGTTTGGACGCAAATAGCATGGCCATATCCTATTGGCAAGAATAGGAATAGGTGTATACGAATATATTTTCATTTGGCGAGTGAACATTGCCAGAATAACGCACTCGTGACATAGTGCTATCTAACAGTATGGCGTGGGCCATGAAATTAAAACGTTGTGTGTTCAACAAGGTTATCAAGATATTCTTAATTGTAGTTACAAATGGTTATGCTTTAGTAACTCTTTTTCATAGGCCAAAAACTATGACATTGTTTCACTTTAACATTTATTTATAATAAAATTTTAGTGAGCAAGCCAAGAGATAAGCGACTAACTTGTGCGTGCAGTGTATACACTAAGCCCAATATACGCAGTTCTACGACAATGGACACATTTCTCCCTAGAAACCCATGAGATTAATGGCTGACACCACTCGGAGAGCAAACATTCAAGTTCTCCCGCAACCGTATCAATCTATGTGCGATGTCAGCCTTGACAAAGACACAGGCGCCCCCTATTGTTCGGCCGTCACCTGTCACTGATTCGGTCATCGTCTGCCTTTGACATCGCCACAGCGACAATGAACAATGAACGGATCTGCGAAGTACAGCTCATCCAGAGTAGAGAATTAACGATGTTCGCGGACCACAGTAATTGCACCTTGGTGCATTACAAGATTTAAATAATGCTAAGAGATTTATGTGTTTTACGTGTGGTTGGCATCCGTGTAACAGTGGCAGGATTTTCCAAATTGCACAGCTTCCTGGAGTGGTAGTCCCTTGTGCCATGATACATAGTTAAGAGATTGGTTCTAAGTTAATTGCCAATTGTGAAATTTATGATATGAGACAAAATCTACATTTTTTATAATGACATATAAGTTGTTCATTTACTCCCTATGAAGAAAAAGAACACAGCTAAGTAAGTTGAGTATCAATGCCTACCTTTAGCTCTCTTTCTACATATAAATTTAATAAAATGTTATTTTGTCTCAAACTGAGCAGAACTCATAAAATATAGAGGCTTCTTAAGAAGCTTGGCTGAAAACTTCCTGGAAGCCATGGTAGTGTTTGAATGAATATTTCTGGTACAAGGGTAGTACAGTGTGTAGGGTGAGATAATGTTTTATTTATTAATAATATCTTATTTATTATTGATAGTTAGTTTTATTTTATTTTACTGAATAAACTAACTAAGAATTTCGCAAAAACAATATCCATAATTAACTATTGCACAATATTTGCTACAAAGAAAAATTCAAAAGTTTTGGTGCCATTTTCTAAACAACCTTTATTCATTAAACTGTGGAATTCACTATAATGTTCACATGCATCACTGAACGGTTGGGTTGCCACTCGTGATTTCGAGCTCTTCTGGGCCGGGTTACTCGGAGGTGATTCTGCGCGAGCGGCCACAAAATTGCCGCAGATATCGATGCAAACCCGCAACTTCATTAGCTGCGACATAGCAGCCATTACCGTAGACAGGCAGAACTAAAGTGCCTGGATTAGCTCTCAGTGCCACCGTCCAGTGTTTGGTGCAGCGGACGCAGGCATCAGCATGCACCACCATACCTGGCTAGTTGTCTAGTGCCGGCCAGGTGGCGTGTTGGCCACTGCATTGGCAGAATGAGCAGAAACATCAATGCTACAAGGTGTGGTGCTTGTCTGCGTCAGTGAAGATTGGGGATTTTAAAATTGGAAGCAGTTTAAGGCTTAAAAGTGGTCAATATCAATATCAATATTTTTTGGTTGTGGTTTTTAAGAGGTGATCGTAACAGAGGTGGTCATAACAAAGGCGGTCTTATGAGAAATGGCTTGGTTTTAACACAGGTAGTCTTAATAGAATCGGTATTATGAGAAATGGTGTTAACAGAAGTGCGTTTAATAGCAAGGTGGTGATCATTAGGTGGAGTTCTACAGTAACATGGTTAATGATACTTTTTGTTAATTCCTACATTCCCCAAAATCAAAGCCGTACCTCAAATCCTACTTCCATGAAACATTACATGCGTGGGAAACATTACTCGTTTACATATCTTCAAGGACATTACAAGTACTAATACTCTGTCAGTAGTCGAATATCTTGCATCATTAACTTTGCAAGAGGTATGTCTTTAGCTTGCTTCATGTAGCAAAATGCCTGAATGACCAGATAAATTACTTTCAGGTTTCAATAAACTCATGATGCAGTTCCATGTTTTTCATTGCATTCACAGGAAATTCTAAGTTCTAACTAAGATGACTAAAAGCTGTCTGATTCACAATATATATTCAATATCTAATGTTCATTGGTAATAGTAAATTAAATTATTATTCAATTCAATCATTAGTCAATTGAATTATTATTAATTAATTAATTATTTATTAAATTAACTAAATTATACCTACATATTATTGATTTATCATCATTAAACTATAAAAAATATTAGTGACTACGATACTTATCAAATTCACATTTTGCTAAACAACCTTTTTACAAAACACAACCTTATTGTTATGGTTAAGAAATATTATCAATCACCATCGAATTGCTATATTCACCAATGTGATACGTGCTTGAAAATTCCCCATCTATTTCCTGATTATGTTTTACCGAATCGCTGAACACGGCAAGCAGATATGGACAGGGATGCTTACAGCGCAACCCACTAGGCGGGAAACGTGTCCCTAGGGGTAGTCTCATACCTACATTTCCATATGACGAGCCTGGTTAATCAAGTCAGTGACGGAAACTAATGCACCTCTTATTTACCTCTGCATATTTGTGTTGTGTGCATTCACGTGTGCATGCCTCTGTACGTGCATGCATGAGGCAGCCAGGAATCAGAGATTCTTCAAATTATGTCAATTATGTGTAAACTAAAATTAATCGCCCAGCAATTCAAGTTATAATATATTCTGAACAACTACAGAGTTACTATTACGCTCAACTAAAACATATTCGTTCAATAATATTATTTTAATCAGTAATGTTAATAATTACAAAAACATGCAGAAAACGACTGGTTCTCTCTCTCTCTCTCTCTCTCTCTCTCTCTCTCTCTCTCTCTCTCTCTCTCTCTCTCTCTCTCTCTCTCTCTCTCTCTCTCTCTCTCTCTCTCTCTCTCTCTCTCTCTCTCTCTCTCTCTCTCTCTCTCTCTCTCTCTCTGTCTCTCTTGCTCTCCTATCTCTCTCTCTCACCTTCCCCTCCCTTCCCCCCCTCCCTCTCTGTCTCTCTCTTTTCACCTTTCTCTCTCCCCGTCTCCATTCTCAAAACAAAATAACCTACAAAACCTTAAATCGTTACCTGCCGAGTGACTTTTAACTAGTTACATGACAAAGACACTAACAATCAATACTACAGGGACCTGTCAACCCGGCATCTACACCAGTCTCTCCACATAATCATTGGCGATGATAACACTGCTCTTCCTACTTCCAGGAAGCACTTCCAGGAAATACGTAGACAGACTGTCATCCACTCGGTGAAGCCAGCTGTCTGTTTCTAGGAACATCTGCGTTCTCGCGGAGCCCGCAGAGAACGCGAAAATTAAATTATGCAAATGATGCTCAACCAAGTGGTGCACTTCACAGGGTAACAATCGACGGCAGCAGGGGAATTAGTACGGTGCGACGATGACGCCGGTGCCACAATGGCCACGACAAAATGTACCTTTCAGGTATGCGGTCGCACCATTTGTGACTGTCATAACAAGTTTTCGCCTCGTAAATTGCCTGTCTTGTTTGGCAAATCAAGCAAGATTAGTGGACGTAATTCAGTTAGCAGGGAGGTTAATACGTAAATAGAAGCATGGACATCTACCTCGAAGGTGACGCTGCTCACCAGCTGCGGCGATACAGACAACACTAAATATTTCTGTATCATCTTGTGGTTGTCTCTGGTTCCCTCCACAATCAAAGTTTCTTGACTTTTTGAATTGACAACTAATTGTGCCATTTTATGCGTGACAATGATGCAAAAAAATTATATGTAATTAGTGACGACACAAAACTGCTCAGGAAATAAGGACGGCTGATGAAAAACAAGGAATTTTTTTCAACAATTACATGAAAACAAAGTCCTATGGATGACAACAGATTCCTCGAGTTTGTTTTATTATATAATTTCAAGAAATAAACTATTTCAAAATACCAATAAATCATTTCCAAATACACAAATGCAAAATTAAAATATCCAAAGAGGTGAAACTGCCAACTGTTGCTGCCTTTGCTGTTATGGGCTGAACTGCCATTTCTACCACAAACATTGTACGAAGACATCTAAATTGAAAAAACTTACAAAAAAACAGTTCTCATTGCACCAATTATTAAAAAAAGCAAGATTGGGGAACTAGTGATACATGATACTGAAAGGGGGTTATAGATGAGACAAGCCATGTAAAGACAGAGTTGACAATTAAACACCATTGTATGAGACCAACGATACGAATATATAATATAATATCAGAATTTTATAGCAATTACTGCACATTCAAGATGATAGCAATCTGACAAAGATGGTTGTCAAATTGCAGTGCAAAGGAAACAACGTATTGCCTAATGCCTGATGTTTGGACGGTTAACACCATATCTACAGTGTGCCCCAATGGAGGTGGGTGGGTTAAAAAGTTCATATTTTATAGACAATCCTACCCTTTACATCCAGCAGCAAATTCTTAGCAGAGCACACCAGTGTCATTTTGTTGGGAGAAGGTCCTCCTCTGGGGATACCAAATGCTCAACTCAAATTACGTCGTGTGTATTGATGTTCTGACAGAATTTCATAGTAGAAATCCTGAAGTGTTGTCCTTTCCCTCTGTCATGTTCCCCCAGTCATGTTCCCCAGCCCTGTTCCCCCGTCCTGTCGCCCCCATCCTTTTACCCCCGTCCTGTTTCCAGTCCTGTTCCCAGTCACCCTGTTCCTTCCGTAATGTTCCCCCATCATGTATCGGCCATCCTGTTCCCCACCAAGGCTTCCCCTCCCTGGATAAACTATCGCAGGTGAATAAACCACCCCAGACTGCAATCACTCCAACAGCAACATCATGTCCTGTCTTAGTCATCTAATAGCATAACTACCTCATTAGAACAGGCACATTGCCTTAGGGGCTAACTGGACCTCAGCGTGAGACATCAACTTCTAAATATACTGACATCACATACGCATTCCCAGAAATAATGCAAAGGAACTGCCCAGAAATGTTCCAGGGCAGTACACGAATGTTACCATCAAAACACTGGCGAAAACTACCTACGAAGCACAACACCTATAACTGTGTTGTGTGCTACATCTGCCTCTACCTGCAGCCAGTGGCGAACCAAACGCACAGCAATGAAAATAATTACCTGCTGGAAAACTTGCCAAAACACACCTGCCAAAGTGTTCACTGACAACTGCAAATAATGACCAGCCCTAATCTGAAAACATGGCTCAAACCCGCGTCTGTCACAGAGCCGAGCAAGTTTCGTGCCTTTCACTCCAAGACGAGTAAATCTGTCATCACCTACATCCGCATCATTAAGAACACGGCAGCACTGTACCTTGCGTTACCTGAGTATCCATGGCGATGCAGCAACTAGAAATCTTATGGGTGCCGTCAGACCGACCGGTAACCTTTCTAGGAATAACTGATGAGACAGAGAGGAAGGGAAAGGCTCATAAGTGACAGGTGTTTCGTTAAAATCGCCAACACACCTGTTTCGTATGAAATTTGGGTAAGGGACCATATCAAGATGCACCTTTGAGATACATCTTCAAACAGTCAGCATATTTAGAAGTTGATGTTGTGTTCACACTTCTCATGCTGCAGTCCAGTTAACACCCTAACGCAGAGTGCCTGTTCTAATGAGTTTACCTGTTTACTGGGGAGAATGTCTAATTATAAGTTACAACATTTTAGCCTAACTAATTGATGCTTATATTTATCTTTCTAAATCCCCCATTTCAGGTGTCCACTCAAAAGCTGCCTGTGTCCAGAAAGGTGAACGAAATAGATGTGTTCACGTTACTGACCTTTTTAACATCGGTAATCATATTATTAATTTTAAGACAATGGTAAGTTAGAATATAGCGTTATATCTTTTAATCTGCAACATCAACTAGTATAAAATCTATTTCACAATTTAAACTTCTTTCAGACTTGCATGCGTATTTGAAACTAACACATACAGCATTGAGACAGCAACAATCCAGATATTGATTTACTCCTAAAATAAAAATTTACCTGAAAAAATGCAATACAATTTAAAAGAAAGCAATGAAAAGGTATTCATATGGCATGTAGTGTTACACTCTGGAGACCCAGATGGTAAGAAACCGCAATGTTAAGTAACTGGAATGTTTCAAGATGTTGACTTAGAGGAGAAAGGACAGAACAGGCTGCAGAGAAGAGATAAGCCAAAGAGAAATGCAAAATATTGTACATGACAAGAAAAATGTAGTATATCTTATCAGAAGAATGCATAAAAATACAGTTGCACACATCATTACCTTGCATGTACATAAGCGGTTTCTAGAAGCTTCGAGGGAAGGAAAATTATGATGGAAAAAATTATATGGTGAACATGAGTCATAGGCAAGACACAGGTAGCAGAGGCAAAGGATGAAAAATACTACATTTTTTAAAATGACAAAACTGACCGCTCACCTTTATGTTGGTACATCACATGATGATAGTTAGTTTATTTAGATTCTGGCTATTCTCAAAGACAATCAACGGCAGAATTGCCACCATCGAGATAAACACCTTTCTGAAGATATAATTTATGGATGACTTAAGAAAGATGCGTGCACGCGAATCAGATATTCGCATTCATTCGCCCAGCTATCAGTGCCCCGAGTGACTGCTCTGAGCACCTCATTGTATCATTCACGCATAAAGCAAATGGGGTAATTAAGGAAGAAACCGCACGCGCCTGAACAAATCATGATGAGTCACGCAACAGCAACCAGTGTGCCGTTCAGCACCACTCAAGCCATCGACGGCGCAGCGATAATCGGCACTTCTCCTGCAGTAGTTGCACAGCCGTGGCATTAATGTTTATTAAACGTTGTATTATCTGGCATTGCAACATGGCTGCCGATAATGACGGGTGCGGAAAACGTAACACGATATTGCGCTGTAATTGCCGATACATCACAAGCGCACACGCCATTGTCCACTCTCCGCCGTTTACCTTCCACCCAGGTAATTGACAGGTAATTGGCAGGTCAGGTATTTATCTCAATTAGCACAACTCGTTATGTGATCGCTTGACCGAGGTGACGATATCATGTTTCACGAGCGAGACTCCTGTCAAAGTGGTTGGTTGAATTCTTTGTTCGGTGCTAAACTGCACATAATTTCTAACACAACTGTTACTCTTGTTAATTTTTTAGTTTCTTCTTGGCGTGGAAATATCAAAACTGAATTATTGTGAAACTTGCAACTACCAAATTCATTAAATACTGAAAATACTGAAAATCATGCCCACGCAAGGCAAACGCATTATACCATATCATTGATAACGAAATCATAAGTTATATTAACAATTATTTTTCAAAATAAGCATTTTATTTTAAATGTGTACCATGGATGGTCATTTGAATAAAGCAGTCTGCAAAAAATATTTGCCTCTCTGACAAACATTTACACAAAAGAATCTTTTATGTAGTTAATACATTAACTTTGTAATTAGCTTGACATTTGTTTTATTTAGATTTATCATTTGACATAGTTGCAGTTGTCAAATTGCTACTACTAGAGAAGCATTTAAAATTAAAATAAGCAAGTTGTATGGGTATTGTTTTTGTGCTCACTGTGTAACTTGGGAAGGGTCTGTTTCTTACCGTCTACTTTACTGATGTCCTGCTCTGTTCCTGCTCCTTGAAAGGCCGTTTCAGAACATATCACTGTTTCAGGGTCCACTGCTGCCATCTCGGAACATGTCATGGGTTCTGGTCTGGTCTCCAACGGTGACATCACCATTAGCAGTTCCTTGCCCTGGTTGTCGATTACAGAGTTGTTGTTGTCATGGTAACCCTTTCCTTCGACCTCTGAATAAACAATATCCCAACAGATATGACAGAGGAGATAACAGTCTTAGACATGAAAATGTTCTTTATAAAACAGTAGGTCATCCTTGCATAAACCATTTAGTGTAAATACCAAATACTCTCTGGACTCATTCAACTTAGCCTTGATGACACACCTTTTTACTGGGGAGAATGTCTAATTCAAACCTGCAACATTTTGGCCTAGCTTATTGACATTTAGATTTATATTTTTAATTCACCGATTTATTTTATATTCAACTTATTTTATTCTGTGATATTCTATATGTGATGCCGCAATTGTAATAACCTTTCTTTTCTCCCCACACGGGTAAAACAATTGTGGGTTCCTTGATGCATAAAACAGTCTTGTTTTATTTATTTTTAATTAAATAAATATTGCAGTATACAACAAGAAGATTAGTTTCTTTTACCTAGGCCATTTTTCTTGTTTGTTTCTTCTTCAAGCACTGTCATTTCTGCTGTCCCAGAATCCTCGGAGGCAGCCTCTTTCTTGTTGTCGCTCTCACTATATGTCTCTACTGGAATTGCTGATGTATCGTCAGCGTTGTCATGGAAATGATTGTTTGCAGGTTTTGTTGCCAGTGGCAATGCCGGGGAATGTGTGGATTTGGAATCGGCTTTTGCCTCAAGTTCGGTTACTGTGGCTCCCTCGTCATCAACTGGAAGAAAAAATAATTATATTTATTACACTGGTAAAATATCTAACAATAATAATAATAATACTGCACTTAACGCTAATTCGCACTATGTGTATCCATGTGCTGTACATCATACAACATAATATAAAACAATCTAAAGATAACAATTTCAACATAAGTATTACACTTTATTTCTTACGCTGGTGACAAAAACAAATGTCCAACTGATTACTTATTATGATTATAATGTAAATCAAAACCAGGTCTGGTTTTTAAGTATCTGATAAATACTAATAATAACTTTCGAAAAACGAACAAACAACCAACTGATGGTAGAAAATCAGACACAACATACAATGGTAGAGTATTTAAAGTACATATTTGAATGGTTATAACAATATCTTTAATACAAAATAATATTCCCTCTTTCATGAAATACAGATCACACAGATAGCTGGATTATGTACCTTTGTATTATTGAGTTTACTATGTTATGTTATTAAAATACATTTATAAATTATGAATTTGAAATGTCTTCATTTTACTGATATACAGTTCCCACTGTTTTCAATTTGTTAATTTTCTATAATATATTCTATAATTCTAATACAAATAATATTGTTATCGTAATAATAAAAGTTCAATGAATATGAAAACCACCCCCTACAGAGATGACCCCCTAAGGTTAGGCATTGTTGCAACTGGGGGTTAATTTCAGGCACCTTGTTTTCACCCTCAATCACTCAACCACACCCTGAACAGATGCCTGATTTTCCACCCCATTAGCAATTTGGTCAACCCTCAGGGTAGGGTTACCAACTTACCAAGAACAGAGCTCTCTATCTAATGTCTGATCACCGGAATGTTCAAGTCATCCATACTTTAAGTAACAAACACAAAAAATTATGTTAATTACTTTACACAATAGAGAATTTTATTAATTTTTTAATTGGCAAAATATGTGTTCAAAAATTGCCACTTATTTCTGCTGGTCGGAGTTCTCCAATTTCACTGTTTACTCGTGTGGGGAAAGGCCAACTACTGCCACAGAACATTTAATTTATTGCCTACAATGTAATGAAGCTTTGCTGCAGTTCCTAACCACATGCAATTCCATCTACTGCTATTCTTCAATCAGCTACTTCTCTTTTTCCGGTTCATTCTAGCTGACATAGGTACCATTTGTTATGATTTACACAAAACCTGCAGATAGACATTTTCTCCACGTACAAACTATGGTTTCCCAAGAACAACTCCACAATGGAATGACTTCGCTGCTGCAGAGGCTGATTGAACTGACCTAGATTCTCGATTTAAAAATCAAGAATTAAATAGCACCAAAACATTCCTTTTCTTTTTTTCTAGTTACCTGTTCTGCCATCTGAGGTCTATCTACCTACTATCTATCATTTCTTTACCGTCATAGACTTTCCCTACATCATTTTGTCAGTTTTACATTTAAGAGAAGAACCACTGTATTAAATACCAGCTGGCTGGCATACCAGATCATAAGGTGAAGCCCTTTATCAGGATGCAGTGGAGTAGGTATCTACATCAGCATACCTGTTACTGGTATTTCTTCTCTAGAGCAACATACATTATGTATCAAGAGCAAGAAAACTATAGATTCATTCAGGGTGGCAGTCAAAATCCCCACATGTCATAACACAATTTATTTATGCAACAAATTACATACTCCCAGTGCAGATTTGAAAAGGCCAAATAAACTATATTCATTAACGCTGTAAGAGCCTATTTGGCACTCTTTACCTTTGAAACAATTTCGAATATAAATGCAGGCTCCATCCGTTTAAATCTAAATCCAGTTTTGTAAGCACATTCGGTTTATTTTCTGCCAATCTGTAAACCAATATCACCTAAAATGTTGGGAAACTTTATTGAGTAAGTACACAGAGAATCTAACCCTGCAGTAATTCTGTCACCATAACACCTTTGTGAAGAGCTACAACAAGCTCCACAGTAAGTATTCACAACCGTGAAACATACTCGCTACACAACACTGAAACAGGAGAAGTATCCTGCCTTCTTAAATTACCCTGCCCCCCACTGTCACAGTGATGTGTAACATCTAGAAAGAAATGTTCACTGTTCATCTAAACCTAACCATAAAACATTCCACCAGACGCAGAATGCTTTCTCACTGCCCGATGTCTCGACTCTTCGTATAAAAAAGCTTCCTGCAAGTCATGTTTATTTTGTTAATTTAGGGATGCCTACACCCCAAAAATTTGCCCAAAAAATTTACGTAATTTCCTTAAAGAGTCAAACACATAGTTTCTATGTTTGAGCATAAAAAGTATCCTAATTTCCTAACATGTAACGTAATATGACATGACAGGTAACGTAACATGTAAAGTAACATGTAACATGACATGTAACGTAACATGTAACATGACATGTAACGTAACATGTATTTTGTACTGTTATATCCTATCATAATAATTTTATTGTTATGTTCCTTGTTTTCACTTCATACAGCACCATAGAATATCATTATACAAATTTGTGCTATTTAAATTAATAAACATTAACATAATTCCTAGGATAATACACCACAAATAAGACATGCATGTAAATATCGTTAGACAAATCATGACTAACTATTTATTATGATTACTTAATTCCTACCCATAAAGTCAAAGGACACCTCTTGTTTCCACTTCACATCCAGTCTAAGTAGGACAAACCAATGTTCCTGTTTGCACACCCAAGAAACAGCCGATAGTTTAGGGGTGACACCTATGCCCCTAATCACCTCTACAGGTGGCTGCAGCAGCTGCCTCCTCCAACCCCTGACAGCCACCCCAGCCTCCGTACCCCCAGTCCCTGTCACAGTGACTGATGACCTGCCTATGGGAGTGGGCTTGTAGCCGCAGGAATGTACCCCTGTTTACATGAAAGGTACATGATGGGTCACATGCTTCGTGGAGTTCCTACCCCACTGGCCCTACCCCACTGGCGTGTCTTCAGCCTTCATTATTTCACCCTTTACCCCTTCTTTAAGACAGATGTATCCAGGACCAAGGGAGACATTTACAACAACCTTGATAAAAAAGAACACCTGGGTTGTAATACATACATAATACCTAGATAATACCTAGATAACACCCTTACATTGCTGCACATTTGGCATTTTGTTGGGTTTGTTATTATAATATTGTACATATACGCAATATTTGTAGCACATTAATAAAACATAACATTGCATAATAATAATTATTATTATTTATATGTTGGTTTTTGTGTCTTAGCAGACTTTCACACAGTGCACTCAGCTAGGAATTATTAATTTATTAAACATAATTCTTACAATAATTAACATGTGATTCTGTTAATCATATTTCATGTTCAAATAAATTCTATGCACCAGAACGAATTTAATATTAAAAATAAAACATCATCCTAAAGCGAATTTCCATAATCTTTTACACGACTGATCAATTATAAAAGTAGGCGATCACAAACATACTTGTGCACACATGCATGTGTGCATGCACACACAAATGCATGCACGTGTGCGCACATCCATACACACACACGCAGCACACATGCATGCATCCTGTCAACTACAAATTAGCCACGCTTGTCAACTTGGGCCAATTCAAGCGTGTTTAACATTAAATTGCAGAATTGGTAAACAACCACTTCAAAATCGACCTGGATACTTGGAAAAGACAGAATCTTTGACAGGGCCCAGGAACACGGCGAAGCTGAACTGGGCACCTGCAAGACATTTAAACAAACTTGTCACATGCGAATCTAAATATTGTCAACAGCTGTAAATAAAAGTCAGGTGACAGCACGTCAGCAACCCTCAACTATGTGGAATGCCACAAAAAGCAAAAGAAAACGAAACAACCCAGGGTACGATAGACTTAGCATAAATTCATGCCACATCAGAGATTTCTTTGAGATTCTGCATTCTTTGACTTGACACCTTGTCTTTCTCCCACACACCTAGCACTGTTTGCACTGACCTCTTTTAATCAAACCCTGCAGAGAGCTACAAATCATTATCGGGATAGTCTTACATATGTAAAGCCACTTACCTTGCCCCAGAAAGGAGACTGACTCTAACATCCCATCTTGATCATCCTGAGTCATCAAAGCCAGACTGGAAATTAGCTGCACATTTTGCACACCTTCCTCACTGCATTCTGCTCAGCCTAATGGTCTCTCCCACATTGGGCATTTCAATTTCAACCGCCAAAGGTGCAAGGACAGTCCCCATGGCAACGGGAGTCCTCCCTCCTCCAGGGAAGCAGGTAGTCCCCAGTATCAACTCAGTGCCCTGACTAATGGGGCAACCATACTTGACCTGGGGGTCATCAGGGAAAAGGTGGGGTAGATAAATCAGCAGCACCCTGGAATGCTTTCCACACAAGTGGTGACTGCTATGGGAAACTGTGTGGGGTAGGAGGGTGGATTAGGAGGGTGGACTAAGAGGGTGGATTAGGAGGTGGATTAAGAGGGTAGATTAAGAGGGCAGATAAAGAGGGTGAATTAATAGGGTGGATTACTATCATGCAAGATCTCTACAGTACAAATGTCTGTTTTTCTGAAATAATTATCTGTTAACCTGATTTTCTCATCTGCATCATTCATGTTCTATAATGTAGTAACTAATTTACATATATGTGCATGCTTAATGAAAAAATTAATCACAATAATTGATTAGCATATTTCTTGTAATACATTTTATCCTGCCGTAATGATATTAGATTCACTAACTGTTAAATTAGTAAACCAAATTACAGTGTAGTAAAAAAACGGGTGATGATCTAGATGGTTCACTACCAGGTGGCACTCTCAGAGGCAGAACGAGTTATGGCGAATCGGGGAAGTCTCCTGGAGAGTGATGTTTTTATGACGTTTGTCACAAAAGCATCAGAAAAAATAATGCTGAACCACTGATTAAACAAATAAAAAAAATTATAACAACAATACATTATCGTGGCTATCTGAGAAGAGTTTGTTAATGGAATTTATTACTTTTAAACATGGAAAGTAGAAATAGACAGTTTATAAAGTTTTAAGTCCTTCCTCAATCTGACTGACTTGTTTTAGACTCAATACAAGAAAAAATTTTTAACCTATCTAGTATACACTACGATATGCTAGCTCATTTATGCAAATGTGATATGTAGTTTTGATGAAGTCATCGGACAAACTGACGAATAATTTTTTTACTGGATCCGGACAAAACTGGAAAAAATAGAAACGTAGTCCTACTCTATAGACTATCTACACATTTCTTAAGGTAATGAATGAAAGTATAACATCCACATACAAGAAGCAAAAACCCCTGTGGTTAATCTCCCTTGAAATCCAAAGAATCCCTTCTGAAATCCATCACCAGCACACATGGTTTCCTACAGTGTGCCCCTTCTCCTAATCACCCTCACCCTTGCTGAGTTACTGGGCTGAGCCAAGAAGTAACCCAAGTCGGTGGGAAACAGATCCCAGAGTCAGTCAGGTGGGAGACAGGGAGACCAGGCTGATTATGGAGGGTGATTACACCAGGGTGATTACTGACACAGGTGGAGCTATGGGATGCCCTGACATTGAATGATTTAATGGGGTGAATACCCCATCATCACTCCACCTAATCCTGGGAATTACTGGGTTCTGAGGGTTCCACACCTGTCCCAATGCATCACCAAGGGGTGTCACAAGAGGGTAAAGAAAGGGGAACTGGTCCAGCAACTGGATTTTCTGAAAATGATTGCTCAAGATAAGAAAGTAGGTAAATTAAATATAAGCAAATGATAATTAAAATAATTATCCCACCATAAGTGGTTTCCTAGCTATCACCTGAATTGCATTTAATTATAATAATTAATTAACTGAATAATTTCTTGTCTGATTGCAACTGAATAAACTTATTTTATTCTAGAAGATCTTTTTTAAATTATGTTTGAGACAGATGCAGAGACTTCACACATAACCATCTGTAAAATAAATTATGTTCAACTTCCTGTATCATCATACATTCCAGTAACCAAAAATATAGTGTCCAATTGTCCTCAAAATTGAATATTGCTAACTGGTATCCAATTTCAATTTCAACAACGTTGGAAAAACAGAGCAGATTCCTGATAAAGTAAAAAACCAATTTCTAATTTGTTTACTCGACTAACTCCCCCCCACCCCACCCCAAACACACGCCACTTCTGGTGATAACTCACCCTGACTTCTTGAGTTCTTGTTCTTACATGACTTAGAAGACTCGAAATAATACCGCAAAGCTTTTAAACTAATAGTCGTAGTTTCCTTACATGGATGGCTCTAGTGTAAAGTTCACATAAACCAGCCATAAAATACGTCCTAGGAGCCACTAAACTACGGTGTTACTGGGACTATTTCACATTCCCAGCATGCGCTGAAGTAGATTTAAGGGTAGCGGCCACGTCTCAATAACATAAACATGTGCATTCCTACAAACCCTGAGGTGCCTGCGGATATGGGAGATCCCAGGGCCACAAAACCACACTGAATCACCCTCATCCAGGGTTGCACATATAGGGAACAAGCCATGCAGGTAAACCCAGACTGAACTTGACACCTTGAGGTCAGAAACCACACTAAGGTACATGCACCCATATTCTCATATTTTTAAGTTTATAATTTCAGATTTCTGATCCATCTGATGACCACCGAATCTTCTTCGTCTACCATGAGAATCTACATTTGTGTCAAAAACAGATTCAAACCATTAGGACATCGACAGCTGACAATATCGTAGCTATAAGTAATAGTGACAATCATTGTCACTATTACTTATATTGTGTGTATGTATGACATGTATGTATGTATGTATGTATGCTTGCTGCATACATACATACATATGATATATATACATATACATATATATATATATATATATATACATATATATACATATATATATATATATATATATATATATATATATATATATATATATATATATATATATATATATATATATATATATATATATATATATATATATATATAGTGCCGACGATAATGCCAGATACGTTTTTACAATTGCAACTCCTCTATCTCAGTAGGCCAATGGCTAACTAACGATTATTCCTTGAAAATAATATTACTAACTTGACTTACCTGACTCTTCGGGTTCTAAATAAGGCTCTTAGCTTTGATACTCTTCTTTATTCTTCATAATAATTGTTGTGAGAATGTGGCTTGTGCGTATAAACCATGGTTCTTAAAATTTTAATCTGTCCATCCTCCAGGTTTTCTCCAGCCTTTTTTGGAAGAAGCTTCCACTGTTGACAGTCGAAGGCAGCTCCATCTGAAGAATCTACCAGATTTGAATGCCAGGAAATCAACTGTTCCAATATTCCTTCAGGCACAGTGTTCTGCCTGGGAGATTTCCTGAGTACCCTGTCTCAAGAGGCTGAGAACTGGTGCAGTGGATTGAGAAGCAAGGAACATCAAACTGACAATACCAGTGATCTTCAAAGTGCATTCAGTCATGCGTGGCCGCACACAGACAGAAGCTACTAATTGGATTACTCACTGGACCTGTCAGTCCTATGGGTGTATGGCATTGGCACTAGGTAGCCACTGGGTATGGTATGATATAGCAAACCATACCCATTCATACAATAAGAGCATTCTTTATAAGTAAATAAAGAATGCTGTTTTTTGGTGTGAAATGTAGTCTGATATCAACTGCAACCAAGTATGTGATACCAACTGAAAGGGTTTGTTTCTCACACATATCCAAAGTACTCATTGCTAATGTCGAAAGCAATATATTTTCAGAATCCATGTAATTTTATATGCCACTTTTACACAAAATGAAACAAATCAGGAAACTACATTTGACGTCACTATTTGCATCGAAAATTTAATATCAGGGAGGAACAACCAAATAAATCAAATAGGAATATATTAATGTTTGGTGCAATTATTTCACTACCTAAAATAAGCATCACTAACATGCATTTCAAACTCTACCTTCTGTGTACGGTGCCATTGGCAGTTTGCCAAACGCGACTATCTGTTCGCCCTCTGAATCAGTCGTAACACAATAAGTCAACAGTATTTTACGCCTATTACATCCAAGTGCAACCAGAGTGTATTGCAAGAAACTTGATTCACGCGACTGAAGATTTTTACGACAGCCTAGGTGAATTTACAAATTAGGATATCGACGTCAATTCAAGCCACATGCCGCAGTGTATCGTTGTCTACAACTTTACATCGCACTCCCATCCATCAAAATTCTCAAGAGAAATTCACACTCGCTGTAATATTGTGAAGTGGATCAAGATTCTGGGATAAATCACCTGGTGATTACTGAGAATAATAAATTAACAGTTCCGTACAAATTAAGTCAGGCAAAATACTCGATGGGCAGAAAGCCATTCATCAAGTCTCATCAATTTTCTCGTTTGCTAACCTGCTAATGACCACAGTTCAAGGATAGTTGTTATATTTAAGGACACTTTTGTTACAAGACAGCTATTCTATCGAAGAAAATGAAAAAACAATTAGATAATTAACAGTTCTCTATCGAGAAAACATAACTGGATAGAATGTGGCTGCTGTTACACAAACATTGGGACTGAAAAATTTAGGAAAATGAAACAGATAAAAACAAGGTGTCAGCCTCAAACAAATATGCAAGCATGCAGGTATTGTTTGGAAAAAATCATTATTACATCTACACGCACACGCGCGCATATATTAATTTTATAAATGTATATAATGCATTAATGTTCACACATATATTTACAGTTCTAATGAAAAGTAAACATGGGCCTTCACAGACAATAGTGGCAAATGGATGAGAAATAAAACTGTGATGCAGCAGTCTTTTCTTGCAGGTTTTTTAATGCACAATGCTCGATTCCAGGCAGAACAGAGCAAGACGTTCTGGCGCGCATCCACGATTCCCTGGTGGCAGTGATCCACAATACATCCACGCTGTCTATCAGGTACATCTGTGAGCGTGCGGCTTATTAAAGCGCCAATATCAAGAGATTTTATCGTTTGTCTGCCCAGACTAGCGCATCGGAATAACACCTTAATGGCTAGCGATGGCCACTGCAGTAATTTATGGCCATAAATTTTCATATTTCGAAAATCGATGGTACCACACTAAGCACATGGGATTCGCGAATACGTGAAGCCGGTATTACCTGCGTACTTGCATTGCAAATGCACGCATGGCAAGGGAGTAGTTATTATTGTGCTGCACGAACATTGGACAGTTGGCGTTCTGCTTGGATCACTCGGCTGGTTAATCCATGTTGGGACACTGCAGGATTAGGGGGGGCCTGTCCAGTCCAAGGACAGATGCCAATTAACCTTGCCTCACCTGAATGAACACAATTCCCTGCTTTATGTACAAAGCCCAGAGGACTGTACAGGCATTAGTCCTTGGCCCTGGCTTTGTGATTTCCTGAATGGCAGATTTGCAATGGAAATACTTAGTAATATATGCTCGGTACATGAACACAAATCCGGGACCATTCAGAATTCAATGCTATCCCAAATTGGATGTTGCTGCTGAAAGCTGAAGATACCAAATGTAAAACTTATTCTATAGATATGTTTTTCTAAACAGACGTATTAAAATTTACAGTATTTTTTTTACCAAAGTTGTTCATTACTTAAAGCACAAATAAAAAACTGAAGACATTCAATACTTTGATCCATGCGTACAAAATTCAGTGAATTTTAAATAAAGAGTTGTGACCTTTTCTTAGAAAATTACGAATTTGTCAGACAACATAAACCAGGATGGAATGAGTCAGAGACTGCCCTGGCAAGGGCAAGGTGAACTGGCCACACAATAACTCTGTGTCCTGATAGCCTCAGTGCCAGGTTTTATCTGGCACAGATACAGGGTGGCTAATGATCCCCTAGGACTAGGTGGGCTGGTAGGTGTCTCCCTCTCCTTATCATGACTTCCCACCTGGAGAGGGCCTTTATATTAATGTGATTGCCAGGCTAGGCAAAGTTGCTTTTTGTTTATTAAATTCCTACCTATTTGTTCCCAGGCTCAGTGCAAATGTAGACCTACCCTACCCTAGACCTACCCCTACCCTAACCGCAATTGAATGTTGGAATAATCTAAAATATGAAATTAATAGTATCATCGACAAATTTGTTCCCTTGAAAAAACAAGGAAAACGGTCTAGAAAGAAACACTTGTCAAAAGAAGCTATTAGAAAAACAGTGTTTAAGCAAACTATGTGGATGGTTTATAGGCGTACCAGAAAGGATGAAGACTATGCAAATTACAAAGAGGAACTTAACCTAGCTACAACTGAAATTAGAAAATCTAAAAGAACCTTTAAAAATAAATTGGCAGGTAATATAAAAAATGACAACAAGAGTTTCTATGCTTATGTAACAAGTAAACAGAAAGTTCGAGATAAGGTCGGACCACTGGAAAACAACAGGGGAAACATGATTTCAGACAGGTTTCAAATGGCAGAGGTCCTGAATAAGTATTTCAGCTCAGTTTTACCACAGAAGACATCAGCTCACTTCCAGTTCCATTTACAAAATTTGAGGGCAATAAATCAGAACATTTAGAGCAGTTATTTGTAACTCCTGAAATGATAGCGAAGAAAATTAAGAAGATGAAAGATAATAAATCACCTGGAGTTGATGGGATACCACCAAAACTGCTTAAGGAAATTGTTGAGCAAATTAGTACACCACTTGCAAAATTGTTTAACTTGTCACTAGAAGAAGGAATAGTTCCTTCAGAATGGAAAGAAGCAAATATTACGCCGATATTTAAGAAGGGATCAAGGAACAAGCCAGAAAATTACAGACCAGTGAGTTTAACATCAGTTGTATGTAAATTACTCGAAACATTATTCAGAGACCACATGGTGGAATTCCTTGTAGAGCATATATTAATAAATACATCTCAACATGGGTTCCTAAAAGCAAGGTCATGTCTAACCAATCTCTTATTTTTTTAAAGAAATTACAAAGTGGGTAGATGACGGGCCACCAGTGGATGTTGTCTACTTAGATTTTCAGAAAGCTTTCGATAAAGTGTCACATCAAAGATGGTTACTTAAACTAAAAGCACATGGCATAGGTAATGATGTAATCAACTAGATAGAACAGTGGCTTACACACAGAAGACAGAGAATAGTAGTAGATGGTGAGATTTCAAACTGGAAATCGGTTTTGAGTGGGGTACCACATGGATCAGTATTAGGCCCTATACTGTTTTTAATATATATAAATGATTTGGAAGATGACATATCTAGCAAAGTACTCAAATTTGCAGATAACACAAAAGTATTCAGAAATGTTACTAATGATACAGATAAACAAAGTTTACAGGATGATCTAGATAAATTAGGTCAATTTTGGGAAGTGCAAATGTATACACATAGGGCATGGAAACATGGACGAAGAATATAAAATGGGGGATGCTGTACTAGGTAGAATCACACAAGAAAAGGACTTAGGAGTAACATTTAGTGCTGACATGAACGTTTCAGAGCATTGTTGGATTGCTGCTTCAAAAGGAAATCAAATTCTAGGGCGAATTAGGAGAACTATCATGTATAAGGAGAAACAGCTAATTGTACCCCTGTACAAAGCAATAGTTAGACCACATTTGGAATATTGTATTCAAGCATGGAGGCCGTATCGTAAGAAGGACATAGACAAGCTAGAAAGAATACAACAAAGAGCAACTAAAATGATTCCAGAATTGAGAGAGTTTACATATGAAAGTCGCTTATTACAATGTGACTTGACAAAACTAGAGACCAGGAGACTAAGAGGAGACCAAATAGAAGTGTTTAAAATAGTGAACGGTTATGAGGATATTGATAGGAATATGTTCTTCAAACTTAAAGAAGGACACAAAGCAGCATTAGTTTAGTAGCAGTGTAGGTTGGACATGAGAAAGTACTCATTCTCACAGAGGGTGACAAATGAATGGAACAAACTGCCAAATGATTGTGTTAATGCTAGTAGTTTGAATATGTTTAAAAATAGAATTGACATATATCTGATAAGGGCGCGCTACACATAGATGAGAAAATTGTTGGACTCTGGATAAGCCAATGGTTTCCTTGTTTGGGATGGCAATCTTGTTAAATCTAATTAACTATTATAGTAGCATTGTACATAAGCTAAACATATTTTATGTATAATTCAGATCTGGTGCATTGTTTCATTTCACGTCACAATAATCTGAATTATAGCTATAGAGGACCACTGATAATGAATCTAGTTCCGTTAACCTAACAATTTTATTCCAATATAAACACTAATTTGTAGGAAAGGTCAATGAAATGATCCCACTTAAAACATCAGTCTTCCCCCAAAATTTTTTTTTTTGTAAGCACGTCAAAACAAATACTGAAAAATTTTTGGGCAAACGATTAGGCAAACAGTAAATGACTTGTGTAAATCATGACAAAAGTGGTCATTTTCAAGTAAATGACTATGCTCAATCAAATTATGGCCATGAAACAGTTAATTAACTCAAACTTCCTGATGGACTGTACAATCCAGAATGTAGCCAGGTCATGTAGTTTGTGAGTGCTGTTTTAATCACCGTTGTGCCAAGATAATCGGTGAAGTTCAAAGGTTGACTATTTCACAATCCAGGTTTCCTACACCTATCATATACAAGAGATATGTCCATTAAGATCTACTAAAGTTGCAACAAGAACAGGCATTTCACTAAGGTTCTTATGAACTCATAATACACAGTGTTCATCACAAACCTCATTTTGCTGATAAAATCATCGTGGAAACTAGAAATGCATCAGAAGACTGCCTGTTCACTGAGGCAGAGAAAACTGCTTCGTAATGGAACCTATGGTGAACCTTTCAGACTATCTAGCTAATGCTTACGGAAAAACTAAGAAATACACTCTTGTTTTGATCAGATACAATCGATGGATTTATTGTTAATAATAGAATTAGCCGTCTTCTTGAGCTCAATAGTTTAGTTTGGCCATTAAATGTTTCTTGCTGATCGTGAAAAAGTGAAAATCCGTTTTGCCCAAATCACATGACTTGAGCAGTTCTAACACCAGAAGTGCAACATCTGAAATAATTTTCACTTAATTCGATAATACAAAAATAAAACGTATTGAGCAAAATTGTTTAAATCTCCATTTGTCATTGCAGTGTCTTCCTGGGCGTCATCTAATTGCCAGCAAAATTAATTTATCCTGATTACTAAGTTCAATTGATGCAGGATAAGATGGCAGGCCATCAAATCTTCGCGGTTCGCCGCCTCAGCTCATTCAGCAGTGGTCGTAATGTTGTGCAGCTTTAGAGTATTTTCACGGTTGGCTGCACGTGGGTTTTTTATTAGTGGCAGGTAGATTCAGCTTGCCAACACACGTCCGATCGGGATTAGACGACCACCATCAAATTTGTATGTTCGGTACTTTCGCAATCCACAATATTCCTGGTGGATATTTTATGGCTGCGAGTTTCGTGTCGACCCAGAATCCCAAGAGTCGGGAATTATACTTGGTGAACGAGAGAACAAAACCTCAATCCTTTTAGTAAGGCATGAAAGCATGGCATGCATTCAAAGTAGTACAGCATCACACCGTTGAGCTTTTCTTGGCTTCATGAGCAATATAAAATTTAAATGTTTTACTGTATCAAAGTTTAGCTAACTGCATTGATTTTTTGGATCTCTTTTTTATTGTACGCTTACAATATTGTGGACCATGCTTGTGAGAAATGAAATGCAGATTGTAGCACTTCAGATACATTCAGTGATGTTTGTCACGTGTTTGTATAAAGAACACCAGAAGATTTTGATAACAAATAAACGAATAGAAAATACCACATAACTAAAGATCAGTTGGTCACACAACCAACTATCAAGCCAGTGAAAACAAATACTTAGTGCACAACCTTCTTAACGGAAATACAGCAAATGAAACAGAGGTTCTCCAGTAAGATGGAATCATAAAACGGAATCTGACATTTCTTTCACATGCAAAAACCGAGCTAAAACCATAGAAGATGACATGTTGTTTTCCATCTGATAAAATTCTCTGAATTCATAATCCGGTGGTGGGTGCCTGTCAATGGAAATAATAAAAAGTCGGCTGTCAAATGTTGCATGGTGCTCAGCCCGAACACAGAGAGACTGACATGTGCGTTCAAACAATGGTGAAGACAGATGGAGACTTACACAGACACAGGTGCAGAGGATGAAGAAAATCATTAAAGATCCGCTGCGAAAAAGCCAACAGCACTTTGTAAGCGAAGAGGCATGCATGGCATAAATCGTGTTCGTGTCTTCATCTATCGTCAGTGCCTGTGGGAGGCAGGTAATGTGAACATCAGACAATCGTCCTCTGGCACGTGAAAATGGAAAGGCCTTTGCAAGATTAACATACAAAATACTTGAATTGTTTTTTTTGCTATGCACTTTAGTGAATAAAGCTCGGTAAACAAGAAGCGTGCAAAATTCACTGCTTGAAACAAAAACGGGAGCTGAATTGGTATGCCCGATCTAAACTAAAGATACACCACACTGATCAGTGATGTAAGAGGCATGTCTGAAGACCCCCCCACACATCAATGATACGGCAATCAACTGTGGAAGCTGGATGTCTCGGGAGACAGTCGTTTCATTTGTTCTTGGCCAGGCAATCAAACAGATCTGCTATGATCCATCATGCTATATTCTTCTCGACCCACGGCCAGATCGGTGTATTCACTTTAATTCCACGGCCATTAACTATGTACCGAAAAACCTATGTGATTCAGCAACCTACCTTGTCACAAGGGAAGGCTGGTTTAGACAATGCTATCAAGTGAAAGCCTATTTTGGACTTATGGCAGATATCTCAGTATGAGAGGTTAATTTTACTTGGAATTCTTTAGCGAAAATACTGTCTGTGGATAAACTGTTTCCCGGCAGCTACATGTCGTATTGAAGCAGGGAAACTATGCAAATTGGATATTGAGAGAATAATTGACTTTGAGACGAAATGCTACCACACACCAGTCAAGCATCAAAAACATAAAATGTTGTGGCCATAATGGATTGCAAAAAACAATACTGGAGGGAAAAGTGACAAAAACAAGATGCAGAGGCCAGCCACAATAAAGACTGGAGAAGGACATCACGGATGTCTTTGGAACAGCGATAGCAGTGGGCAGAATGGACCCTGTAGAATAGCTGGAAAAAGTTATCGATTTCACAGAAACATTTGGGCATCCATGGCCAATGTAAAGACGGATGAACTGGTTCTTTGCCACGGATAGGGCTGTCTTGTTCCCTGTTACATCACAGGAACATGCATTAATTATATTTTGGGAAATTCTGACAAAAAAATTAACAGGTAAAAAAATGCTTGTATTGTTTTGCTGATTATCTATGCATATGGGGCAATGTCGCATTTGTTGTTTTAGCCGTACAAATGATACTCCCAAACTCACATTTCTGTGAAAAGATTAAAGTGAGATATGCTTTACCAACATTTTGCAATATTAATCTAATAAGAGTTCTTCTTTGGCATAAGGTAATCAAATATGTCAGTACTGTCAGAAGGCACCTTCTTACTTCAAAATAATAATTACTCCTTGTTTTATTTTTATTATATTTTTGCATTCAAGTATTACATGACGCAAAATGTATTTTATTGTACATTTTACATGAAACAACAAAGAATCTAACTTCTAGGTAATGCATTTTTTATTAATGGTACTGTTATTTTATTAATTAAATAATGTTTTATTATCTTCAAAAAATTAATGCATTTTCATTCATGGTAATCAAGCAAACAGATAATTAACCTTTATATCATCACCAGTTTCAGTTGCGGGAAGATTAAAACCAACTGGCACACATTTAACCACCTGCAGCGGAGTCCCAGGGGCATGCATCTTTGTCAATCAGTCCGCATACACATGTTTATTCTGTCAACATTTCCTGTACAGCACCACCAATCAGTCAAGTCTGTTTGTCTATTATGTCTCCACCAGTAACGTGCGGCTGTTGACGAAACCAAACCAACTGCATTTGTAGTGATTAATAATTAATTAACAAATTGACAAAGGATGAAAGCTGAGATGCAAGTATCTAATTAATGTTTGATTCAGCATTGTTCTGTATTTCAGAGATGCATTGTAGACTAGCGAGACATGAGTGGGCCCGTAGGAGAATCAGCTTCATGGTCCATCACATCTCATGGGGAAGACCCAGTATCGAAGGAAAAACCCACTATCAAGGGAGAGGGAAGAACACCCAAAATGGAGGAAAGAACCTCCCCCAATGAACTGGGTGGGTCAGACAGCTAACTCCAAAACAAAAATAAATTTCAACACCTGGTAAGACCTGGTACCAAAAGAAGGAACTAAAGAAACGGAAACACAGGTATATTCAGACAAGGATCAAGAATATTTTAATCCTGCAAATGTGAAGTGTTTATAGATCCACTTGTTTGTATACTTAGGCCCCAATTAGACCAATGATGGAAATAACACTATCACTAATATTGACCAATTCCTGAAAAGACAAGATTAACCTTGCCCGTAACTGTGACCCAAACCCTAATCTAGTGTCAGTCACTAAACTGCACCATGCAAAGAT
The DNA here is from genome assembly GCA_033239005.1 of Lamellibrachia satsuma. Taxonomy (NCBI): domain Eukaryota; kingdom Metazoa; phylum Annelida; class Polychaeta; order Sabellida; family Siboglinidae; genus Lamellibrachia; species Lamellibrachia satsuma. The sequence goes on along the minus strand of BSQZ01000048.1, from coordinate 4,062,078 downwards.
GGGCGGGTCCCACAACTGTAAGCATACAGGTCGACATTCCTCCCTGCCAGGCAAAATAGCAACATTTGATAACAAGGCTGCCACAAACGTGTCAAGATTCCCACCTTGCTGACGCACGGCAGTCTAACAGGTCGACCTGTACATTTCATACTCACTTCAAGAAATCACCAGTAACTGTTACTGTCAGTGTAAACATTATTTCTAGGACAGCAGATTGTAATGTTACAACTGATGTTTCACTACAAGCGAGACTAATTAAGTTAATATTTTGTTGTCAAAACAAAAGATCATGAAAAGATGATTTTACTGAGAAACCAGAGATATTATTCGGTAACTTTGCTGGCTGCAGGGATTAATATATTAATATCTTAGTAGATCATAGGCGATTATATTTGGTAAACTAGTGCACAATGATTGTAGTTGGACTGGACAAAAATACTTATGAAACGGGAACTGATAGTGGTGGCAATCAAGATATTGATACCAGTTATAGTGGTCAACATATTCAAATATTAGTTCTGATCTGGTGATATGTAAAAACAGCCTTGATTCAACTGGAGTGTTTGAAAACGTTGCAGAATGTTGGCCGAGTAGTGCCGATTTCCTGCTGCTACGTCATGCACCCATATGAAACCATTACCACATGCAGACTACGATGAACAACATAAACGGTCCACAATTAACATTTCTGAAGAGGTGGAAATTTGCCTGAGGAATGTTTATCTGCACCGCCATTCATAGATAACTATAGGTGAAGCACAATATATAAACGCCTGATTGGAAATCGGCTGTCAATTATGAGCAATTTAGCAGCGAAATTGTGATGTGGGCTCAGACTAGTGGCCTGTGTCGGGCAGACGTAATGACATCATCATTCATCACCGATGGCAACATTCACCTTCTATGCCGATGTCATCTCAGAACAGTATTGTGGGACATGCTGCCAAAATCACAATTGTGACCGATGGCTTATTTGGGCAGTCTTGCGTTGGCGGGTTGAACAGAAACGAACGCTACAACCTCTCTTGCATGGCGCCCACACCTACAGGTAACCCGAACAACCAACCAGTGTCCAAATCAATAATATGATAATTTAAACGTTGCAACAAAACATCCGTAACAGTATCATTACAATGGCCATTTTACACAATGTTATCCAATTTTTATTGGCCCACTGTATCAGAAAGATTGAACAAAAATGTATTGCTAATTTTTCACATTAATTTCCAACTTACGTCATATAAATTCAATCAGAAATACACCATCGTAATGTTTTACGGTGGATGTGCAGTGGCAGAGCACAAAGAACATTTTTTTTTGTTTCAGCGGCATTTTGGGATGCTCCGAGGTGCCTAAACTAACATTGTTGTACGTGACTATTGTCATCATTCTTTCATCGTGTTAATACCGCACCGCTTGTCAGACACAAAAGCTGGCGCCAATTCATACATCGCACGCTGAGAAATCTCCCAATATTCCCCCCCCCATTAGTCATGCCGACGGCCAGATTCGATTAGTACACCTTCGATTCAAACACAGCCTCACTCTGAATGCTGCCTTGGCGGCGTAGCTGATAAAATTACCTGTCTTCAATCAGGGATCTTTTGCAACAACGAAGAGTGGTCTTGGAAATATGCAAATGACATGCAAATGATATGCAAATGAAGCACTCTGCAATGAGAATCATTTATAATTGTTTATGGGAATGATGCATTCGTAGTTAAGTTATATCTACTAATGTACCTTGTTTAAATTCTGATCCACACTCATCAACAAGGCATGCATAAATGGTGTTTTAGTGACTAGTTATTGGAAATATAATTTACTACAAAAATTTGACATGCTATTGAGTTGGTAGTCAGTTAATACAGTCGTTATCATAATCTATTTTTTAACTGACTACTACGTTATATATATATATATATATATATATCTCAACCCACATATTTATTGGCAACTTTGTTAATCATTTTCTTTACCAATCTACCTTAATAATTATAATGTAAACATTCAACCAAATAATGTTGTTTAGAGTTCATGGTTACTTTAAATGTATTTATATTTTAGGAATTCCTATATTTTATATGACTGTGATGATTGTTTTTATTTATATACATATTATATTTATTTCTAATTATATATTGTTGAGCAATAGCACATACCAATACAATCATATATTATTAGAAGGAGAAATATGCACAAAATATATCTTCTAAGAATGTATCCAAGCATACTATTTAGTCAGCTAAACTTTATTTGTGAGTAATCACTAGTGATTGACAAGACATTTTACTGACATCAGAATCATTCACTAGTGCTGTATTGCATAAAGTCCTACAGAATCAATGAAATTCTGCATCTACCTAGATATGCTGGCCGTTACCAACAGCTACAATGACCAGGCCAGCCAACCAATGACCTCTGCATAAACAGGCCCTAATTACACAAACCTGCACTCGCAATGCAACCATCAGCAGCCCTATGGAAAATTAGATTCCCTTGTTGTCTATCACCATTTAACTTGATTATCATCAAAGAAGTAGGACACAGTTTGCAATGACGCGAATACATCTGCGTGCATGTACTCGTGTATGTGCGTGCATTCGTTACCTTGATGCACGAGAAAGATTTGCCTCAACAGAATGCGATGAAAATTTTAATTAATATCAAGTAAATATAGTCAATGTCATGTAAAATGAGTCACCAGGAAGTATACGACTTTCAAATATGATTAAACAAATTTTTTCATGTAACTTATTCATGTTTGTTTATTTTACAGACAATTAGTAAACATTTCCATGCAAGCCAGAACAAATACTAAAAGGAAAGAAAATTGTGGATGAATAATATAAAAAAAAGGAAAGAGTGTCCATAATATTAACACTGTAACTTTTGAGACGACTCACAAGAATGGAGTAGAGGTGTAGAGAAGTCTCCCCCCCCAACTGCCCCAACCCAGAACATAGTGATGCTATATACATAGTAAATTCATTCTTCTTCATCTTCAAGTGTCATGTCTGGTTAGCAGTGACATTGGCTGTGTGACCCTTCATTCAATTCTGTCGTTTGCTGTTCTCAGCAACAAGATGTCATTGGCTTGTTTTTCAAGATATGTTTAGACAATTGATGTGCATCATTCTTGCCAGTCCTAGCCCTGTGTCCTGCTGTCTTCCTTAAAAGACCATTTTCCATGTGTCCTAGAACTTCCTATCGGCTGCAGTAACTGTCTTTATCGTTCTGCACTTTGTAGAACCTCTTCATTTGACCAGTACATTTTATAAACATGTCCCCATCACCTTGGTTAAACATTTTGGCAACTTGCCATAATAAAATATCTATTAATAACATTCCATGGAGTGTTGTCCTAATATGAATAAATACTGTCCCAACCATGAACCACACACCGGTCAAATGACGCTAGCCACTCACGAACAACAGACGGGGAGGTGTCAGCGCAGACTACAGCCACACATTAGATGGTCAGCCAGTCATTGCCAGGCAGTCAACGCTGGGGCGGGTCATCCGCGAAGTCAATTGGATGGACAAAATGAGCCGGACTAATGATGAACAATGACTAAGCGTGGGGAAGGCGGCGTGGTCGGCCAACGGAACACTTGCATTGTGACATGCCCAAATATTATCTTTGCGTGCCACAGTCGACGGATAACGTGATTACTCTCGGAACCATGCGCAAGCATGCGCATGTGCGCATGTTTGCAATGAATCACCGTTTCCACTCATGCATGCACGCAGCTTCCTGACACAGCCAGATTTTAAGATACCATATATATATATATATATATATATATATGCATGCATATAAATATATATATATATATGGTACCTTAAAATCTGGCTGGTGTATATATATATATATATATATATATATATATATATATATATATATATATGTATGTATGTATGTATGTATTATGTATGTATATATATATATATATATGTATATATATATATATATTTTTTATTTATATACATATATATTATATATATATTATATATATATATATTAATTTTTATACATATATATATATATTATATTGTATTATATGTATTATGTATGTATATATATATATATATATATATATATATATGTATATATATATATATATTTTTTATTTATATACATATATATTATATATATATTATATATATATATATTAATTTTTATACATATATATATATATTATATTGTATACATATATATATATATATATACATATATATATATATATATATACATATATATATATATATATATATATATATATATATATATATATATATATATATATATATATATATATATATGTATATATGTATGTATATATGTATGTATGTATGTATTATGTATGTATATATATATATATACATACATAATACATACATATATATATATATATATATATATATATATATATATGTATATATATATTTTTTTATTTATATACATATATATTATATTATATATATATTATATATATATATATTAATTTTTATACATATATATACATTATATTGTATACATATATATATATATTGTTAGTAATATATATATATAATATATTTATATGCAGCCAGGTACCATATATATATATATATATATATATATATATATATATACATATATATATACATATATATATACATATATATATACATACATATATATACATATATATATACATATATATATATATATATATATATATATATATATATATATATATATATATATATATATATATATATATACACACACATTAACATATTGTACACACGAGGCATGGGGCAATTAATTAATTAACTAAAAAATCCTTATATTAAATTTAATTTCCACATCACAAATTTTTCAGTTCAATTCAATTAAATTAACCTCTCAAAAGTTTCAATTCAATTAAATTAACTTTTATTACACACACCACACCACACCACACACACCCACACACCCCCACACATATTATATGTATTCATCAGCAATATATGGCTACTGAACATGTTTCTATCACAACACTACTGCGATGTCTTCTCTTCTTATTTTGTAGCCAATTATTGCATTCATAATCATTCATTTTCTAATGCAATACCTTTGTTCAAAAACAACATGAAACGCAACCGATGTTGAGCCGATTTGAAAATTGAATCGCAGCAACAAATTTGTAGTGTAGTGTGCATTGACCCAATCGCACAAAAGCGTGACTTGCTACAACTGTTTAGTAATGTATGCAAATTCCTACGCCTGATGTGAGAACTACTTTTTACCAGCAGTACTAGAGGGCCGATGGAGGGAGGCTGATTCATTTTATTAGATTAATCATAACTGCTTATCCAGTGAGATGACAGCTACATCAATGGACCAATAAGACAGACTAAAAATACCACAGCATGATATTAATATTCTTTCACAACTGTGTCTGCCTGATGTTTAAAATAAAACAGACAACATTGTACAGTTATTTAAAACAGTGGCCATCAACGACTCCTTTCCACCAGACATGGTTTTGGGCTCACGCTTCCAGCCCTTTCCATCTGTATTCTGCTTTTGATATCTCTGCTTCTACTTCTCTGCGCCAGGTCTTTCTTGGTCTTCCCCTTTTCCCTTTGCCCTGAGGGTTCCATGTAAGTGCCTGTGTTGTGATGTGTTGTGCTGGTTTCCTACGAGTAAGTCCTATCCAGCTCCACTTCCTGAGAGTAGGTCCTATCCAGCTCCACTTCCTGAGAGTAGGTTCTATCCAGCTCCACTTCCTGACAGTAGGTCCTATCCAGCTCCACTTCCTGAGAGTAGGTCCTATCCAGCTCCACTTCCTGAGAGTAGGTCCTATCCAGCTCCACTTCCTGAGAGTAGGTTCTATCCAGCTCCACTTCCCGAGAGTAGGTCCTATCCAGCTCCACTTCCTGAGAGTAGCTTCTATCCAGCTCCACTTCCCGAGAGTAGGTCCTATCCAGCTCCACTTCCTGAGAGTAGGTCCTATCCAGCTCCACTTCCTGAGAGTAGGTCCTATCCAGCTGCACTTCTTCCTTCTAATTTGATGTTTGATTGGTTCCGTGGTTTGTTCTTTCCCATAGTGCTTCATTGCCACTTGTTTCTGGCCACCACATCCTAAGAATTCTTCTTAAACATCTATTTACAAAAGTCATCCTCTGTAGCATGTATTTTCTGGCACGCCATGTCTCTGATCCACACATAAGCACAACCTTAACATTTGAGTTAAAAATGCGTTGCTTGGTTGGTATTGAAATTTCTCTGGATTTCCATATCTTATGAGGCACAATGAAGGCTGCCCTCGCTTTCCCAATCCTAGCCTAGATACGTTAAATACTGTACTTCATCTAGCACTTATCCTTGTACATGTAGTGGAACTGGGCTGTTGTTCTTGCTGTTGATCTTCATGATTTTAGTTTTGCCTTTGTTCACATTCAGTCCTAACGTGGCTGCAGTTGTTTCTATTAGTGATGTTTTTTCCTGCATTTGCTTCTGGTTGTGTGAAGGAAGAGCCAGGTTATTTACTTCTGGTTGTGTGAAGGAAGAGCCAAGTTATTTACTTCTGGTTGTGTGAAGGAAGAGCCAAGTTATTTACTTCTGGTTGTGTGAAGGAAGAGCCAGGTTATTTACTTCTGGTTGTGTGAAGGAAGAGCCAGGTCATTTACTTCTTGTTGTGTGAAGGAAGAGCCAGGTCATTTACTTCTGGTTGTGTGAAGGAAGAGCCAGGTCATTTACTTCTGGTTGTGTGAAGGAAGAGCCAGGTCATTTACTTCTGGTTGTGTGAAGGAAGAGCCAGGTCATTTACTTCTGGTTGTGTGAAGGAAGAGCCAGGTCATTTACTTCTGGTTGTGTGAAGGAAGAGCCAGGTCATTTACTTCTGGTTGTGTGAAGGAAGAGCCAGGTCATTTACTTCTGGTTGTGTGAAGGAAGAGCCAGGTCATTTACTTCTGGTTGTGTGAAGGAAGAGCCAGGTCATTTACTTTTGGTTGTGTGAAGGAAGAGCCAGGTCATTTACTTCTGGTTGTGTGAAGGAAGAGCAAGGTCATCAGCAAAGTCAAGGTCACCAAAAATGGTAACAGTATGCATCCCATTCTCACGTCAGTCTACCTGAAATTGGTCTGTGGTCCTACCTTCGTGTAGAACATGACAGGTGTGCCACAGTAAGGCAGCTCAAATATTTGTATGGTCAAAGGGTCAAATACATCAACATTTAAATAGTACACAGATACATAGCATGTCAGTTTTAACGGAGTGAGATTCGCTACATCACAGCATCGGAGTGTGCGGTGGATTATTAGAACCTACAAACTACAATTATTCATCAAACAAATCGACACGAAATCAAATAAATTGATGCAAAACTTGCCGATGCTTGTCGCTATATTGGGAAGGATTCGCCCATGGTTTATAATCTCAGCTATATCACAGCTAATCTCTCGATCATTGTCAGCAATATCTGAGATGAGCTGGTGATTTATTGGTTTTAATTAAGATCGTTCGTCGATTCGCACATCCTATGCACTCTGCCCTACAATGGCGGGACACGTAAAAATGTCACAGTTCGTTTTGTAGGCAGTCAGCTGGTTTATTACTACATTTAGGTGGTTTTTTCCACGTCCTCTTCTAACATCACATTTAATTGCACCTACTGTTTACTAATTCTAATAAATTATAAAAACTTCTATAGCACCTAATTCCTCAGGAACCTCAACTCTGAGATGCAACAAATCAGAATCATATATCTTAAACGGGACATGCAAAACTCATCAGAGCAACTTGGGAAAGTTGAGAATTTAGGGTGGAATTTTTTTATGATTCTAAAGTGACGGGGAGTTCTTTTCCAACTTTGGGTGCAGTTACAGAGAAAGCGCGCTTGTCCAGGTTAAGTGTAGTTTTAGGAACAATAAGTTGTTGTGAGAAAGATGATCTGAGCTGCTTCGGATATCTTAAAGATCCAGGTAGCTGGTCAAATAGGATGGCTGTTGTGTATATATATATATATATATATATATATATATATATATATATATATATATATTGTAATTACCAGTTTTACCACTGACATTACATTAGATCAAGGTTACACACAATTTTACATTAGGATCATGGGCGATATGCGATGGGTGATAGTGCTGTGGCCTTTTGATTCCCGGAAATAAAATCACTGAAAAGTCATCGAATTAAATTTACTGGAAAATGCCATAATGAATTTCTTGCATTGCAGAAAATAATTACCTTCTTATTCAAACATTAATGCTGATGTAACAACGATGTTTGATAATGATATGATAAATGAATCCATCAAGTCAAGTTTTCAATTACATGCCCAAAAATGTGTGCCAATAACGAAGAAAACAAACAGTCAAAATGCTTACAATTGGATGATCCTTATTTTAAAACGGTGTTATATACATGGTATATTTGTTAATTATAATAATAACATAAATTAATTTCATTAATGAATTACTGCATGCATGTACACATGACTAAACCATCCCATTTTCCGAGCAGTTTTACAGATTCTATCAGTGATGAGGTAAATCACCAAAGAAACTAACGATGAGCAACTGAGCACGTGCAGAAGGTGTCAGCCACACAAAGGGCGCACGCCAACGTTTGTATATCATTATATCTTGGTTCCGACGCGGCAGTGTCGTTCAGTGTCGTTCAACGTCGCTCTGCCATTGTTTTGACATTCATCTTCACCAAGTGCTGACTGTCAATTTTCTACTTAGGACAATTTTCCGCACCGTCGCTCGCACACAATGGCGTCACCTGGCCCTGACTGCAAGTATCCGTGGCGTGCGTCAGCGTGATTACGCTTTACGAGAGCACGCGCCTGGGCACGTGCAGGAAATATCTGTGTCTTCTGGCCGAAAACATCTGGCTGGTTATTATGGAAAAGAAAGCTGAAATCTATGCTACTGAACCGTTTAAGTTAAGATATATTATCAAGTAGAATCATTGTTATTTAATTATTAATGTGATCATACTTAATAATTTGTTTTTGTTTTTGTTGTGTGCATGCTGATATGGAGGATGTAGAGACATCGACCATTTTAGATTTCCAACCAAGCAGACCACAGGAGTCCGAGACCACAGGAGTCCGAGACCAAAGGAGTCAGAGACCACACGAGTCAGAGACCACACGAGTCAGAGACCACACGAGTCAGAGACCACACGAGTCAGAGACCACAGGAGTCACAGACCACAGGAGTCACAGACCACAGGAGTCACAGACCACAGACCACAGGAGTCACAGACCACATGAGCCAGAGACCACAGGAGTCAGAGACCACACGAGCCAGAGACCACACGAGTCACAGACCACATGAGTCACAGATCACAGGAGTCACAGACCACACGAGTCACAGACCACACGAGTCACAGACCACACAAGTCACAGACCACAGGAGTCAGACCACACGAGTCACAGACCACAGGAGTCACAGACCACACGAGTCACAGACCACACGAGTCACAGACCACAGGAGTCAGACCACAGGAGTCACAGACCACAGGAGTCACAGACCACAGGAGTCACAGACCACACGAGTGACAGACCACACGAGTCACAGACCACATGAGTCACAGACCACATGAGCCAGAGACCATGAGCCTGAGAGGCACTTTGTGCACTCTGCTATGACAAAATTGCAAAGGGCTAGCCAATGCAAGGGCGAGACAGCTCTACTCAAAAGTTAGATCAACGCAGTTATTGAAAACTGCATCAAGATATATCAGCAGTAAAACCATACAGTGTCCACATATTTCCCCATGTGTTCCAATATTCCTAATCAAACCATGAAGTAATGCAAAGACAAAGTAGGCTTCCAAGCCTAGGATAGGCTTGATTCGACGACTGTGTCAACTATAGTTTAGAATTTAAAAACAGTTTGATAAATAAATATGCATGTTACCACCAAAACAAGACTATTGTAAATACATTTACATTATGTTATTTTTAGGTTTTTGATCCCAGGTATTTGTTTACAGCAGTATTTGTTTACAGCTGCGTGAATCCAAGCCTTCGCCAATTAATCAGACCTGGTTTGACACAACTTGCTGTTGCTACTAACTTTGTTTTTGTAACTGTGACCGCGTTGTTGACTCGTACATGTACGGAATGACTTGAACCGATAAATTTATGTCAGTTGCATCATCAGAATCGCGTTGCTCGATATTTTGTGTGATTTAAATCTTGCAAACAGCTAAGTGCCTATGAACTGGCGTAGGTGAAGTTTGTTTGTTTGGCCAAAATGATGTCACATGGCCTGACATCTACCGGCAAAAGTCCACAAATTGGTTTCGGAAAGTGCCTTCAGGAATTTAGGTATATCCACCATTTTATGACTAAATTAATGTAACTTATTACAATTTCATGACTGAATATGAATAAAGGGACACAGTTCTGTCCAGAACGAGTGAAAACAAGTAAATGTATCTGACCTTTACATAATATTTTTATAATCTTTATGACTAATTCATGTTTTCTAGATTTTTTTCTACTTTCCCTAAATCTTTAGAAAAATATTGTATCAATATAATAATAAATATTATGGTAATTTTATCATTTATAAAATTGATCACATAACCTCTTTAATGTCTTCCTCAAAGTCAAACTGGTGTCCAATGAAACGGCAGTAAAATTGAGTCATGCATACAGAATTCTGGCAAATGCAAACATCGGTAATTAATTTCTCTGGACAAAATTGCACATCTGGCTTGACCATGGATTGATTACCCCACTGAGGGGAGAACAGAGAACACCTGGTGATTATCCCCACTCTGGCCAGCAGTGGTCAAGCCTTTGTTGCCCCAGGGGGCAGGGTGAAAGTGTGAAATATTACTCCAGCCTGTTTCATCTTTGAGCCAGTCTGAGAACAAAGGAAGGTGATTTATCTAATGGGAACACTTGAAAGACAAACACCACTCAACAACCTGAGTGGTCACTCACTCAGTGGTCACTCACTGGTCAAAGCAGCTGCAAATGGACAACCATTGTTTGCCAGTGAACAAACCAAACAGAGCAATCAAGTCAGGTCAAAGAACCAAATGTCTTGGTCATTTTATTTATTGTTTAATATCATATTGATTTGGTAAAATACCAGTATTTTATTAAATTGGTATATATTGGTTTAATATTTCATTAGTTAAATTGGAGAGCAGAGATATATAAAATATTATAAAGCAGTTACACAGTGTGTAACATTTTAATGTATTCATTCACTGATATCAAGGCATGGTGCATCAGCCACACTAGAATGCACAGATGACATTTCTGTAAAATTCTGGTGTATATTCATTAAGCTAAATGTGCTCTGGAAGGAAAGAAGACCTGAAGGAGTCTTGCAAGAAGAGTACCAGGCAGATGATGGGTGGCTGCATTTCAGTGCATCAACTGTTCAGACAGACGAGTAACAAGATGAAGACATGTTGATTTTCTAAATTAATAAAATGAAGATGGAGATGAAGAACTAAATTGGGGAGATGAAGTCACTGCGCAGATGTAGAAATCTGTGTAGCTTGGGAAGAACTGAAGAGTTTGACATCACCATTATCTGAGATGGCAACAAACTGAATTTATTTTACTGAATTCTTTATTGTATCCAACTATTTTAGAGAAAACAAAACAAACAGTACAAGACACGTGTACAACCTTGAGACAGGGACAGCTCCTAGAATGTTCCATTGGATAAAAAATTATTTAACTGAGTTCAAAGTGCACCTAGCACATATTGAACAAGTGCCCAGCCCTATTACCCAACCTTGCTGACTTTGTTCCTAATTACCTCCACTGATCCACCCCAGCTCCAGTGTCCTGCATCACAAGACCAGCACAGGTGGTTATTCTGGAGACTCTGTTGCTCCTCTCCAGGGGGTGAATGGATAAAAAGAGGGGGAACTTGATATAAAAGATGGGATGTCTGCGGTTGGGGACCGATTCAAAGGCTGCCTATTGTCCCTTTTTGCAGGGCTCCGTTAATCCGACCTTAATAGGTGTGTTGCATCTCCCAGTGAGCTTTGATGTCAATGAAGCTTGTTAAAAGTGTCATCAGGCACCTCCTGGACCAGGCCAGACACAGTCAGACAGGAAGGCACAGACTTCTTGCCATCTGGTCTTCAATGATTCTATGTTCACAAAATGTTATATTCTGCAGATAATTGCATATTCACAATGCAATCAACCGCATGTCAGACTTGACAAATAATAGCTTTATAATTAATCATCTCCACATATAGATACATTTATAATTACCATTTGTCTATTCTTCAAAATGTTGAGCATAAGTATTATGATCTTTAAACTGTAATGGTTTGCTCTTATATGAATAAGAAATCATTTTGACAAATCTTTGTTTTGCATCTAATATATATATATAATTATTATTATTATTAATATATAATTATGGATATGTACCAGTATATTTTTTATAAACATACACAAAAGCGTAAATGCATTATAATATAAATTTCGGTTTAACAAGGTTATTCTTTTTGTAGATTATGGTATAAAATGAGCATCTAACTACTTAATATACAACCACACAACCACATGATAAATATTTATAAATAAAATGTACATCAAAGAAAAATAAACAAATAATATTTATGTTTAATTTAATCTTGTTGGTCATGATAAGACTCCTGACAATTAAGTTGTGACATCAGTAATAATGTTCTTGTTTTTACTGCAGATGAAAGGAACATTACATGTATTTCCCACAAACATAAAATGTTGCAGAATTTTGATTCCAGTTAACCCAATCACCTGCCACATTCAGGTGTGCAGCTGCATATCTTCGACTTCATTTTTCTCAATAAAGAAACGAAATCAAGTCCGGTTACCGCAGAAAAAAATCACATATGAAGTTACCAGAAACAGGTGCTCGCAGCATCAATAATTCCTGTTCTTAATAACAGTACAATGCCTCTGTCAACTAAGCAGCTGCTGTTGTTCGATAAAACACAATTTTATGAAGCCTTTCAGTGCTCGCGGTAATCACAACGGCACAACTGGAATCACCAAAAGTTTATGTCAATTTCTGGCAGAGCAATTAGTTTCAAAAATGAAATTGACCACTGGTTTGGCCAGCCCCATGATGGTTCAGTTACGTGTAATTCATCTGAGCTGCAGTGGTGGCAAACTAACTGCTTTCCAAACTGAAATTGACGGATGACAATCACACAATGTCCGGGCCAGGTGAGTGCTGAACCAGCGCCTTTCGCCCCCATGTGGTCTGTCCAGGAAACAATCGCTTAATAGGTATAAATTGCAGGCAGGTAATTGAAACAGTGGGCCGCAATTGGTGTTGATTACCTGAGCGGGTTTACACAGGTAAAAGTCATTAGTGAGATATTTGTACAGGAAATCGACAACTTGAAACACCTGGCTTTTGTTGTAAGTGATACGAATTCGTCAATGTGTTCCACCTTCTACGGTGACCTTCAACAAAACCACCTGAGGGCACAGTGGAAAAACTGATAAATACCTTCTGCTAGATTAGGTGGATTATGGTGTATTTCAATCACAACCGGAGCAAGATGTAGTTAATACGGTGAGTCATTATCATATTATTTATATTGAAATAACAAAGGAAAGATTATGACTAAGAACAACTGAAGCTTGCTTTTAATTTATGGCAGTTGAATTCGTTTAATGTAAAATTGTACCACTTTTACAACATCACTATGCCTTAGTTAATATTTTTTTAATGTTATTTAAATCACACACATCAATATTTTAATTCGACAAATGAGAACAATTTTATAACATTTAGCAAAGCCTTATTTATTTACATTTGTCAACAGTCATCATTTGCAAGTTTTTTTTATTTTTCATGAAACTGTCCAAATGCAAAGACTCAAAATAAAAAAGGAAATTCTTCCAAATTACTCGGGACAACTTAAAACTAATGTACCTGGTAACGTTGAACTTGCATTGAATTTCCACAGTAGTTAAGAAGCCCAAGTGCAGTTTTGTCTTAGCATGAAACTTAAACTATATTGCATGTCGCTTCCATCAACTCACAATGATTAGTTACATGGCAGTTAGTTGAATAACAAACACATTATATTTATTAATGACAGTTCAAAGTAATTGAAAATGCTTTAAACATAACACAGAAACAAAGCTTCATCATAGCCCATGGTATAGAAAGATGGACGTATCGAAAAATTAAAGATTTTCACCCTAAAAAAATTGGAAATTACAGTCTTCGAATGTACCACAGAAAACACAAGTTCTATTCCACCAGGCTACAAATCACCTTTGGCACCAGTAAAACACAGAACTTGACATGAATCCTCCAAAGACAACACACACTATTGCACCTGCAAAAACTACAGACTCGAAGCAGAATCAGCAGAGAAGACCGTCTGGTCGTAGAACCTCCAGGATCCATAAGTGTTATATGATGGGTCTCCACCCACTAGATGCTAGCTAGATGCTAGCACTCAATATATCATCTAGAGAATACCCACAAAAACAACATACCTGAGTGCCAGTCGACCATGTTTCAAACCCTCCTGTTATCACCTTGCACAGGTTGCTGTAAGACACATACACTCTGGTCTTAGCTGTGGGAAGATGGAGATGAATCAAAGCAGTGAGGTTGATAAAACTGGACATGCAATGCAGCACCTGTTTGTTTTATTGGCCCACCTGTGGAATGTACCATTTCCCAGCCCATAGGAAGGGGGTGCAGCCTTACCAGTTGACTCTTCCAGCTTCCCAAAACTGCTGTGCCAACTGACCCAATCCCAACACCTTAAGATCTTCCCCACTGGTCAAACCTTCTCATCCCCCAAGCAGGAAGCTATCAAGCCTTCAATCACCCCTCAAAGTCACCCCCTGGAGAGATTACCCCATAGCTGTACCACAGTGGCTAGGGAATGGAGGTCCCTAGGGATCAAGTGGCAGGCTGGGGAGGATTGTTTGATGATCAATGAGGTTATCTGCACATATCAAGGAGATGTGGGCTCACAGAAATGGATCACTTCCTGGAAGAGTGACACCAGGAAATGCAGGCAGGTTAGATAAACTATGCAGGTGCAAGGTATCCGGAGCATTTAAAGAGCAGGGCAATCGAGACACCAATTAAAGGACAACATTGCAGATTGCAGAATTTGTGGGAGCTTTATCAAATAGTCAAGAACAAAGGAACTATACCTTCTTCCAAGTTATTTTTAGCAACTGTGCATTAATTATATTTTACCAGTTGGAATTAATTGACTAATGTTATCAAGGTGACATGATTGAATGAATGAATAACCACATGGAACTGGTGCGTGGGTAAATTTTGGTTTGATGCTTGCCTTATCACCAGCACATATGGAGTTCAAACAGCAGCAAAAAACTTGGTACAGAGGAAGTAGACCCCACATGGGGGGTAAATGTGTAACCTGCCATGGACTCATACAGTGGTGGTTTTTAACAAACCCATAGAGTAAATGCACCGGACTCGACAATATTCTGGTGACATTATATGTAACCAATGACATACGATTTTTTGTGACTAATACATGCATGAGTCATGAGTGCAAATGGAAGAAGTAATTTAATATACTTTTATTTTAATGAAAATAATTATAAATACACTCATGCCTACACAAGACAAACCCTACACACAACAAGACAAACCCTACACACAACAAGACAAACCCTACACACAACAATGTCATGTACATAGGGTCAAATATTTACCTTGTCTTACTGCACAATTGATATCAATGCAGCGTTACCCTGTACGAATGAGTTTTGTGTTTTGAATGTTGGAATGTAACAAGAATAAAAAATAACTGAAAAAAGTAACAGGAAAAAGTAGTGGAAAAATGTAACAGGTTATTCGGATTATTGTTACAATTTTATACATTATAAGAGTACTTTTATGTGACAACGTTGTGTGTTATGAAAAGTCATTTAACCAATTTAGTATTCATACTGTTATAATAAAGTCATAGAGAGTACAGAAACTGGAAGAACAAACAAAGATTGTTCCACTCAATTCCGAAAAGCAAAAATTCTCTGACCACAAGCTTAAGACATCAAACAAGCGTAAGACATTGGTCAAATTAGTTTCTCTTGACCATCAGCACTGGCTCTAGCATCCACTTATATCCACTTACTCACTGACCAGTCGACTGACACAATTCTCTGCCTGAACGCGGCTAAACAGTACTCAAATTGCCAATTGCAGGTATTTACGCTCAATGTTACATAGATTACCTTTGTCTAGCAACAGGGAAAATTAACTGCTTCGTGGTCCGGATAACTATGCCAAATTGACCAATTACCCGGGCCTACATGCAGACATGTGTACCCCCCCATTCTTCCACCGGCATGCCGACATAAAATTACGCGTGCCATGCGAGCGTGTGCATTGTCGTACCTGAGTCAATGGGTTATGTGATCAATGGTCGATCCATAACAACACGGGTAGGTTATTGGCAATAATTGCACAGCAATCATCATCATAAAGTCATCACGCTGCATTCATGCGGGGGCTGGCATCTCCGTGTGTTTAACTATGTATCAGTCGAGGATGGGGGCTCATAGTTATATAGGGGCGGATCAGTCAGTGGAAACGACGACATTATATTCATAGTGGACAAGCACTCATTGGCATAACAATTATAACATTTATTTATAATATGTCAAATTTAACAGGATGTAACAAAACTGTCATGTGTGGCATGTAGACAAGGAATCAAACACCTATTATGGTGAAATGAAATTAGATGACCTATTATGTCAATCATTTCTTTTTTTGGTTCCGTTCTAAAAACCATACTGATGTCCGGAGGGGGTTTTGTCTGTGTTTATATTAAAAAGTGAGGGTTTTGAGTTTTGTCCGGAGGGGGCTTTGTCCAAAGGGGTTATGCTAAGGAAGCTGTAGTCTCCAACATCGGCTTATCATATATTATATTATATAACTATATAATTATGTAAGACAGCTGTCAATTATTTTTTTAAACCAATAATTTTTTGTCAGCGGACAACTTGTCATATTCACCTTTTGTCCTTTGTAAAAATTATTTATCTGTACTAAATAGCACAACAATGTTTCATTGCCTAAACACATAACTATTATGGTAAACAAGGTAACTATTGACATCATCATCATTACAATATTAATCATCATATAACAAATTATTGACACATCGTTCTCACAAAGCACCACATGTTTATTTAGCTGCAGATCAAATAAATGCAGTATTGTCAGATCTATATAAATACGACTACTGTCACTTTATTGTACACAACAAATTAATGGTTTAGTCATAAGTTAATATTCTACAGCAGATGTCTGCTTCTATCAAGGCAGACATACTCTCTTGTTGATTCTAGCCCCAGGTAATGTTTACCTACTGCTGTTAATCTCCCTTTTATGTCAGGTGAGTCTGCCCTGGAAGTGGCTGCTATTGTCCCCTCTGGACTCACTCAGGTGATCCAATTAGCACATGAGCATTGCTCACATAGAGGTGTGTTTGCCAATTGTCACTGGCTCTCAGCCAATCAGACCCAAGGGACAGGTGTCAATCAATGTCACTACCATCTCACCTGTGTCAATGTCACTGCACAGGTGAACCAATTAGACTGGCGCCTGTCTGGGGCGTTTCTCCTATCTCCTACAAGTATATCTCCTACCTCCTATAGGCATATTTCCAATCTCCTACAGGTATATCTCCTATCTCATACAGGTATATATACTACATGTATATTTCCTATCTACTACAGGTGTATCTCCTACAGGTATATCTCCAATAGGTATATTTCCTATCTCCTACAGGTGTATCTCCTACAGGTATATCTCCAATAGGTATATTTCCTATCTCCTACAGGTATATCTCCAATAGGTATATTTCCTATCTCCTACAGGTGTATCTCCTACAGGTATATCTCCTATCTCATACAGGTATATCTCCAATAGGTATATTTCCTATCTCCTACAGGTGTATCTCCTACAGGTATATCTCCAATAGGTATATTTCCTATCTCCTACAGGTGTATCTCCTACAGGTATATCTCCTATCTCATACAGGTGTATCTCCAATAGATATATTTCCTATCTGCTACATGTGTATCTCCAATCTCATACAGGTGTATCTCCAATATGTATATTTCCTATCTCCTACAGGTGTATCTCATACAGGTATATCTCCAATAGGTATATTTCCTATCTCCTACAGGTGTATCTCCTACAGGTATATTTCCTATCTCATACAGGTATATCTCCTATCTCATACAGGTATATATACTACAGGTATATTTCCTATCTCCTACAGGTGAAGTATATATACTACAGGTATATCTCCAATAGGTATATTTCCTATCTCCTACAGGTATATCTACTACAGGTATATCTCCTATCTCATACAGGTATATCTCCAATATGTATATTTCCTATCTTCTACAGGTGTCTCTCCTACAGGTATATCTCCTATCTCATACAGGTATATATATACTACAGGTATATTTCCTATCTCATACAGGTGAGGTATATATACTACAAGTATATCTCCAATAGGTATATTTCCTATCTTCTACAGGTGTACCTCATACAGGTATATCTCCAATATGTATATTTCCTATCTTCTACACGTGTATCTTGTACAGGTATATCTCCTATTTCCTACAGGTATATCTCCTATCTCCTACAGGTATATCTTCAATAGGTATATCTCCTACCTCCTACAGGTATATCTACTACAGGTATATCTCCTATCACATACAGTTATATTTCCAATAGGTATATCTCCTACCTCCTACAGGTATATCTACTACAGGTATATCTCCTATCTCATACAGGTATATCTCCAATATGTATATTTCCTATCTTCTACAGGTGTATCTCCTACAGGTATATCTCCTATCTCATACAGGTATATCATCAATCTAGGTAAATCACAGATTTAGTATGTGCATGCAGCATGTCTCAGAGATAGAAAGACCATGTGTCAGAACAACTGATTCAGTGCAACAAATTCAAAGATGAGAAATGACCGAACAGTATTAGAATGGCAGAATAGTGTTACAAAATCAAAGAATGAAGTAATGAGAAATAATTGTTACAATAATAAAAAACATTTGCTTAAAATTAAATAAAGCTCATGCTTTTTTGCATGCAAAATGTGTTACAGAGTCTGCATATTCCCATTCTGCAATGCGTCAATGACTAAAATCAGACATACGTATAAGAAAAAATGTGGACTGTGTGCAAGTCGCTGAATTTTATCCAGTGTTGAAATTGTCTAAATTGTCTTCCAGTGGGTTGAATAATAAACATTATATTCTGGGGACTGGAAAAGTGGTAGTTAATGCCACTGTGGTAGTTTGACAGTGTTACACCGTACCACAATATGGGCCGAGGTTGTGCAGCATGTAATATGGTGCTACTAGGTAAATTCCATCTTTATATGTACATATTTTTTGCAACTGAAACGTCCAATTTCAATCAACTAATGTATTATCACTGAAATCTCCCAAGTTGGAATATCATAAAAATAATCTATAACTTTCCTACTAAGTGTATTAAAGGAATCAGCAAACTTCACAATGTGGTAAAACTTAATGCACAGCGTTCACCAGTAACAGGGAGTTCACTGCGGGAAAACATCCCAGGTGTTACTGCAAGGCTGGGGAGGGGTTATTCCACCCCATAAGCCCCTCCTGTGTGGTGTGATCTTCAAAGGGGTTCACCAGAAGGGGCGTTTTGCAAACATCTGAGAAGAAAGGTTAAACACCCCATAAAACATCACAGGTAAACATTAGGTGCACCAGATGGAAGGTTTAGGATCAGCCCTCTAGTAAAGCCACCAAATGTGGCTAGTGCCCTGTTCTCAGAGACAGGAATTGACATGCAATTGTTGTAGCAACACTGGGAGCTGGTTGACACTTCAGAGGACATCACCTTAAAGTTCAAAGACAGAAGTTTGTCTTACTCAAACATCATCAGAAACAATCTGTGTGGTGATCATAGCCTTTCTGTTGTAGACATCTTTGATGGTTTAGTAACTCAGGTTACAGTCAACCGTTTAATAAGATTGGGGAAATCCCTTCCAGTCGTGAGATTGCTGCTGAGAAGATGCAACAACATTGGTCTCGTCTGCAGAGGAGCGTACGCTGACAGAATGGATTCTTTGCATCATCAGGCACCTTGTTAGTAAATACCATCATTGTGACTGCACCAGAAAGGATATATTCTCCTGAGTAACTGGACATAACCACCTCTGGACAAACCCCTTGGACAAAACCCACTTCAGACAAAACCAACTCTGGACAAAACACCCTTCCGATAAAACTCCCTCACTTTAACATAAATATGGACAAAACTCCTCTGGACACCAGAGCTATTATATACAATTATAACTCAAATGGATAACAAAAGGAAACAATAATATACTAATTAACATATTTATCTACCTTTCCATGGCTGTTGATACTATTTATCAAACAATTTTACAAGAATAACTAAGATACTATTTGGCCTTTTTGATCTAACTCTTCGTTAACTCTAAAGTTATTTAAAAGACAGAAAGTTGTAGAAATTGAGGAAATATTAGTCAGAAAATTTGCGTATAACAAATGGTGTTCTGTAGGAACTCCATTATTCGTTATAAATTATATAGATGAATTTACTAATGTGTGCATGCATGTGTTGTTTTAAAGGCATGAAACTAGAAAAGTGAACATTATTGGGAAAAGGCTAACAATTGAATGAATACACGAACCAATACGATTCAATAACCTGAGCAGTTTTAATCACTGAAATGTTGATGTCTGGTGACGCTTTGCCGGAATACTGCCATACTGCACTGTGACATTTCATTGGTGAATGTTGTCTTGTGACTTTTGTGCAGTGACATTTCACGTAGATATACAACATGCACGCACGTCTGCATCTACACATTGATGCATGCTGGATTTTCCCCTTCCAAATTTTCCCCTTCCAAATTCCACATTCACGACTGCCATGTGACCTGGCTATTTGCCCAGCAGATGTGCTCTTGAGCAGAACTCCTTCTGTCCAGGGATTAGCTGACGTAACTGGGATTAGGCAAATGGGGAAAGTTGGGAAAGACATTTGTAGGTGTTAAGAAGGACGCTAGTGGAAGAGGAATTCCTTAATCCCAAACATGTGGCAGACAGGGGTGAAAGGCAGGGGTGAATGGAGAGGGATGCATGTGCGGTGCAATGTGGGGGAGCAAGACGGAGTGCAAAGTGGGCAGTGCAAGGTGTGGGGTGCAAGGTGGGCAGTACAAAGTGGGTGGTGCAAGGTGGACGGTACAAGACGAGCGTGCAAGACACAGGATGTGAGATGGGGAGGTGCAAGGTAGGGGGTGCAAGGTGGGCGGTGCAAGAGGTGGGCTGCAAGGCAGGGTGAAATGGTGGCTACAGGGGAATACCTAATCATCTCATATAAATTCAACCCATAATGTAAAACCTATGAAAACTTGAAACATTATCATAAAATTGGTAAACTTTTCATTTTGTCAGGGTAAAATCATGCGTTGTACAAACTTGTGTACACATTTGCCAAACGAAAACAGTTTAGCTTCATTTGACAGATATTCTGCTGTCTTTTCTGGTCAATACAATATACCTATCTACAAATTCAGAGATGTTATTCATAATGCAAACTATCTTATCAGCAAGCCCATTCACTATATGGCAATCAGTAATCATACTCACTGCTGGTCTGAGAATTTGCAGATAGCAACACCTCTAGAAATGACAATGCTATGGCTTTGTTGCGAAGTGTGACTGGCATGCGTGTGTTCGCTCACCCATGACCAAGACAACTTAACCGCACCACTGCACACATTATGCCAACTGTGACAATAAAACCACAGCATGTGTCACTGGCCAAGCAAAATGTCCAATTATATCTGCTGCTGCTGCTCTTTTATGCCTGGGTGGACATTGGTCATGCATGGCTGACTGCAGTCAGTATCTACCTCACACAGCCTGCAAGCTGTGCGGTAAGTAACGGTAACTGCAACAAACCACGATGAGCACCGTTCTAACAAAGGACTGCGGTCGGCCAAGATAACGAATCACTCACCGTCATCATTGACACCGAAAATTGATTCTTTGAACAATCACATCCGCCATGCATTTCACCTGCCTGCAAAGATGGATGTCTAGAATGATAGCACAATTATCTTTCTTCCTCACATGGTGGGCAAACTTTTAATCAATCATCAACATTTGCAGGCAGGTATTTACAACTAGACATTTATGTCATTCATCTTATTTACAACAAATCACCTGAATCCTAAATAATTTATTTTCATTACACATTGGTTGACTCTTCATTTAATGTTATGCCTTCCTATGAGCAGACAAAATATTGTTGAAACATGCTGTTTATGTTGGTAACCAAACATTTTGTTAAAAGATATTTGGCCCAGGACAGTTAGATCACATAGAATTTTTCAATAGGGTTTTTGGTAATAGGACATTTTGGTAATAGAACGTTTTGGGAATAGGACATGGTTTTGTTCTGAGGGGGTTTTGTCAACAGGGGTTTTTGTCCAGAGAGGGTTATGTCCAGAGGGGGTATGTCTGAGGGGGTTTGTGTGGAGTTATGGCTGTACAAACTTAGGGCAATAGGACATTTTGGCAATAGTATATTATGATAAAACAATTGATAATAATCCAAAAAAAACTTCTTTATTACTTTAAAGGTATCTCCGTAATTAATATCATGTGTTATTGTATATACCAGTAATGGTCTAAAACTGTTCAATGCCTTCTGTTTCGTTCTACACATCTATACTTTTTTGCTGGCCTACAAAGGTTTAGCAAGCAGCATCTAAACGTAGAGATGGAACCAGCATTATTCAGAAAGGGAAATTCTTATCGCCTGCCCAGTTTCATAGTGGACTAGGGTTCCAAGTTCCAACACCCTGCCAAATTGTTACTATTGTCAGAACAGGACAGGAAACTGCAACTCAAGTGTCATTTTAATCTTTTCATCATGTTCTGACAAGCCATAGTCAACTTATGGTGACTTGCGTGATCAGCTACCTCCACCCATCTCTATCCTCTCTCAGTTCAGCCGGTGACTGTCCAGTTGAATCCAATATTTGGTCCATCCACCTTCTGCTGGGAGAACGGGTGTCCCTTTTTTCGCTCCTTCCACCAAGCCCAACATGACTGAATTTTCCATCATACATGTATTGCACTGATACAATTACCCATTCTTTCCTCGTGGTGGTCTTGCATAGATGGTAGAAACATTAGCAAAAGCACATTTTAACATGAATGGTGGATCCAAAATGGATCCTGATGGATCTAAAATGGATCCAAATGGATCCAAACAAATACAAAAAAGAACACTATCTCAGTTGCCGGACTCTCCAATTAAATCCTTTGCCAAGATTTATTTCCCCTACATCCTGGCATGTTGTCTGACCATGGCCAATCACTGCTGTCCTAATATATAATAAGATAATACATGAGGATGTAAATCAGCTCTTTGTAAAGTGTCCTGATGTTTTGTGTTTTTAGGAATGTGTAAACTGCAAGTGGAGCAGTGAAGTTGAAGATAGTCCAACAACTTTAGAATTATCTATATTATATTTAGATATAACAAGAAAGCTAGGTTGGGTTTGATTGTGATTGTAATTCTAATTCATTGTACAAAAACAGACAGATGGTGGATAATCTGTAAACGTAATGACATCCTGTAATCACAAAACATAATTTAGTACAATTAAAAGATTATTTTAATTACACAATCATTTTACGTTTACACTTTTCAATTTAACATTATCTTGTTTACAGCTTTACCATGAAGCAAACAAAATGCAATCAAATGTTCGCAACAATAATCATTTTCTAAGAAAAAGAAGGTCTACAAATGAAGCCAATATTGCAAGAGCCGACTCTGACTTCTCACTCCGGTAGCTTCACTTTGTGCATGACATTTCAACCCATGACACTCTAATTATAACCACTCTGGACATTTTCATTTTACCTGTGAACTTTGCTACAGTAATCTATTGTCTGGCAAGTCCAATAAGCGTTCATCCGATGCCCTTTTGCTGAAGGACGCTCACAAACAAGACTGATGCGCTGCACACATGAGAAGGGTTAACTAGTGACCAGGTAATGTGCTTACATCCGTCACCGCCCACATACAAACACAGTCATTTCATTACCCACTTGTCTTACTCAGTCATTGTCCTACGTAATACAAAGACAAGCTGTCTGACAGAACAACAAATGTGTGCCTACGTCACCAATGCAAAATTCAATAACTAAATGTTAACACTTTTCGCAGGCAGAAACTCATTCAAGTGAACAATGGTGTAGTGATTAATAAGGTTTTTCATAATTTAAATTACAACTGTTTGGCTCAAAGGAGTCTTCAAAACCAGAATGTGTTTTTTTATTAAATGAAGCACACGAATATGTTGGCAAAACACAAAATATCACATAAGGTTTTAAGCAGCACTGTAAACAGAACAGTTTATTTTATCACGTATATTCAAGGATACAAATTGACAGAACAGAAATACAGTAAGTTTTGATTTTCTGTAATCAGTAAGGTTGGCCTTTTGGATTTACTATAATCATACCCAAATATGTAACTGTCCTACACTGACAGAAACCATTTTGACAAAATGTCACATCTTAAACAGCTAATCAATCATCTTAACAGCAAATCTTAATGCCTGTACCCTGCGATGTAATGTGTTCTCTCTGTGCAGTTTGCAAGTGTACCCACAATGTACCAATCTCTTATATCTATTATGATATAGGTAAAATAAATTCCACAATTTGAACACTAGTTAACCATTCTGCCAAACTGGCACACCAAAATCTCAACAGCCAATCAGAACACTAGTGTGAACTCTCAGACACAGACATTCTTGTTATAAAGCAGTTTAAAGCTGGAAGCACAATAGCTTGTGTTCAATAGTGTTCCTGCTTTGGAAAAGCTGTGATCCTTCAAAATATTGTACAGATTATTACTAAACAATTCTTAACAAAAATAATTTCACTTGTCATTAA
Organism: Lamellibrachia satsuma; assembly: GCA_033239005.1. Taxonomy (NCBI): domain Eukaryota; kingdom Metazoa; phylum Annelida; class Polychaeta; order Sabellida; family Siboglinidae; genus Lamellibrachia; species Lamellibrachia satsuma. The sequence continues at coordinate 4,037,053 of BSQZ01000048.1, read as the reverse complement.
CAGATATTGACCTCGCAATTCAAATCTTATTTTGTGTACAGGAAGTTTTACCCATGGTGTTATTTGAAATTATAAGATCTATAGGTATTTACACATAGAAATAACTAAATATAGCATGTTTCAGTAGGGATTTGTGAAAATTATGCCTTTCCTTTTGTTAAACTTATGAATAATAATACCTATGTTAGGTTATGTAAAATATGGTAAACAAAATAACCAAAACAATGAATAAAAATAAAAATCAATGAACAGAACAAATACTAATATTCAAATATAAAGTTTGCCATACATCCAACAAACTACAGACTTTACAGAGAGCAAAACATTTAAAATGTTTGAATAAAGACACAATCTGAGAAATGCAGACAGGCTTAATTTCAGCCCCAGGATATGCACCTGATCCTGCCGGGCAACGTCAAAGTTCTCTACAGTGCTGGTGGCATCATTTGATAAGGCACCCGGATAAACTCACCTAAACACAGGCAAGCGAGTGGCAACGAACAGAGTCTAAGCTGATAATGTGCACATTTGTCATTGCTGCCAGATAATGGGTCTTTCAATAATAACCCTAATGATGTGAGCATGCGAGACCATGCCCCAGATATGTCAAATTATGCAAGGTCACTACCACCTGAAGGCCATTTTCTCATGGTAAAATATATATATGTGTATATTTATATAAATATATTTATACTCTGGTGGGTGAAGGAAACACAAAACAAACACTTGTTAACTGTCATAACCCAAACATATAGTAATATTTATGTGAGTAAATATATATACATATACATGTGTGTGTGTGTGTGTGTGTATATATATATATATATATATATTCAAAATTAGCAATAATTACTCAAAACAAATATATATATATATATATATATATATATATATATATACATTTGTTTGTTTTGAGTAATTATTGCTAATTTCGAATGTAATGCATTTTGTAGCCAACTTAAAGTACTGTGAAAATGTGGTAGATGTAAAAACTTATATAACTTATATAAACTACCACTTATATAGACTACCACTTATATAGACTACCATTTATTACTCATGTAATAAAATGACAATAATGATAATATATATATATACATATATAAATATTATCAACATCGTGTATTAATGGTCATAATAATACGAACACTGAGCCGTATTTTAACACATTTAAACATCAAGCTCTTGGTAACCATGACATTTAAACATCAAGCTCTTGGTAACCATGACATTTGAAAACATAAAGCAGAGTCGCATCTTCTCTTTAACAATCTACAAAGCATATCTCATCAGCTTTGTAGCACACAGATAATTATCAATTATAAACCTCCCAACCATGTACCCAGCTGTGTGTATGAGAATAAAAAAGACTGACAACTGCAGAAATAACAGGTGATTAATTGTTACTGCAGGGTGAAAGTGCGACGGACCGTGACACAAGATTATTCACACCTGTGGCTTGAGATCAAAGGCCTACTCACAGGTAAGTACTCAAGGGTGTGTGGAGGTAAATTGATTCTACAGCAGGTTGAGATAGTGGTCAAATGGATGCAACAAATACCTTTAGAAATCACTGAGCACAGTGGTTGAGTTCAAGGATTAGTGAAACCATTCACACCTGATCTTACCTGTAAAGGTAAGGGCTGCTCAACACTTACAGCCCAGTAACACCTGTCAAGCACTAGACTCAATCAATCAATTGTAACAGTTATGTTAACAGAACAAATATTCTGTACTACAATTTCTGTGGCATTTTAACTCATTTTAACATGGTGCATTACAAACATATAATAATAATAATTTACAGGATCATAAAATTAGAAAAAGGGTATCCAATAACAAGCAAGTGTCTAAGCAAAAAATCAGCTATTTTTTTAATGACTAACAAGTGTTATTCTAATTATTTTAACTATCAATACTATATATATATATATATATATATATATATATATATATATATAGTATTAATAGTTAAAATAATTAGAATATATATATATATAATTATGATGACTGATTTGATAGCTAACTATACGATGATGAGCTTAGTCAAACTAATATATTATATACTATATATTATGTTATATATTATATATTACATACATGAATAAAACGAAAATGTCCATAATTTCCCTCCAGGTTACAAGAAAGATGACAACTACAAAGGTGCCTTCCTCCTCCAGCCATGATCATCCCTTCACACAGCTCCCTGGTTCCCTGGCCAACTCTTACTCAACATTAGACAATGGCAATTAGGCAAGGTCTGACTGTGTGTGTTATCTTGCCCAGAGGCCTGGAGGCTGGCAGATGGGTGTCCTCCTCATGAATAATTCATCCCAAGCTGCTATTGTTTTAGGTGAGCATCTACCTGATATTGGCCGTGCTCTGGTAGACTAGGAAAGGCAAGATGAAGGTGGACCCTTAAATTATGTACCCCTGCCATAACTTGATGCACATTTTTAGGTGTTCTCCCAAAAAGGTTTATCGTTGTATTCTTACTTAGCAACGGAAATAAATTATATAGATATTCCTCCAAAAAGATTATGTGAATATTTGTTGGAATCCGACGTAGGTTGGAGTGACGTTTTCTTGTGGAAGATCCACCTTGCTGTATTCATATATATATATATATATATATATATATATATATATATATATATATATATATATATATATATATATATATATATATATATATATATATATATATATATATATATATATATATATATATATATATATATATATATATATATATATATATATATATATATACATACAAACTTGTTATTTTATAACACTAAATTCACAGAAAACTATTTAATTACAGGTGATAAACTACTATATTATCAAACAGCAATAAAACATCAATTTCCTACAAAAGTACACGCTGGTACAAACTATACCATTGTCAACATGCCATAAATCCACCAGTATTTTATATGATAATACAGAGATGACATGGACTTCAGCACCCACACGTTTCCAAAGACAAATAACTCAACATCAAACAGATATGTGACACCACATCACATGTGAAATATGGTGGCTTATACTACTAATAATAATATCACTAACACATGTAAACATGCAGTTCCACAAATCTTCACTAAGGAATCACCCAGACTGGTCACACTACAAAAACCGTGTAAAGACAATGTGGCCACAGACGGCCATATAATGGTCTTCCCACCAATCACACACCTATTCTTACCTTGCGAACCCCACCCAACCTCCTCTGCCATTTCACCTTTACGAAAACAACGATGACGTCAATTTCTACGGTGGTCACGTGACGGGTTTGCCGAAATGCACACGTCAACATTGCCCCACACAGTGAATGCAGCCAACTAGCCACGGCATGTCAGCGATGAGAAATTATGAAAATGCAGCCTTTCATGCGCTACTACTCACAGTTGCGCTAGACATTCGGGATCCCAATGGCAAATTGTATTAACGTGCGTGCACCGCTGGAATATTAAATGTTCTGCGGTAGAACTACCTGGGTAAATTATCACGAAAATGTATATCGAGTGGACCAGCCAAATCACCGTCGGACGGACAACAGAATGTGGTTGATGCACCTAAAGCAATTGTCCTAACGAAATCCCCAGTCACGCTGACAAATGAGAATCTCGTTGAATGAGAAAGGCAACTGGATTAATGCTGCGTGTTATTATCAATCGTAGTTGTTCTTGCAACAATACGTGGAATTAGGCAGCATCTATTCAAAAACGTGGACAGACTGTCAAGGATAATTTGAACGGCTAATGCATGCAAGTTTCTATCAGTACAACTTTACATAAAAAATTTTCAGTATGCAAATATATTGTGAGAGGAATAATTAAAGGTGATCATTTTATGAGCACCTCTAACTTCTAAAATAAAACAAAAACGCTACAAATGTTTGGCAAAACACTGTCTATTCCACAGTATTTTACTGTCTATTAATTTATTAATTTTTTTATTATTTCCTATCTGAATGCAACTATCAACAATTTTTATAAAAACTAAATAAATTACTGTCATTACAGAATTGGTTTTCTGTTATCTTACAGATCAATTCTGAAAAAAAAAAATTTCAAAAATATTGTGGACAACATGTAAATAAGTGATTCCTGAGTCCTGACCATGAGAAATCCCTACCTGGAGTTGGCTGTTCCCATACCCTCTATGTCTGCCCCTTGCTTTGACATCGGTGGCAGATGGGGTGATATTTGAGAAGAGGGTAAAGGTAGGAACCTCAGGTCATCAATCTGTTGACTAATCAACCTTCTCAATACTGCCACCTTGTTCCGAAGGTTGACTTACATTCTATAAACACACCACCTAAATAACATCTATATCAGATTTCTGTTTGGAAATATGATTCTGTTCATACTTAACTGGATATAATCCATAACATTGTGAACTTAAAAAAAATTTTTGTTAAAATAAATTTACGCTGTGTCATTGTTTGTACTAGTTCTAATTTTGGTGTCATTTTGACTATACAGAAATAAATATAATTATTTATAACCTGAATCACGGTAAAGTTGTATATATATATATATATATATATATATATATATATATATATATATATATATATATATATATATATATATATATACATATACATATACATATACATATACCTACATATAACTTAAGTATCACTCAAAATAGATCTGGGAAACTAGATTTTTCTGGTTATAGTCTATACAAAAGTTTTCTTCGCCATTACAGTAACACCAACAACAAAGCCTTCAGACTCCTTACTGAACTAATTCTACTTTCTTGCTAACTTACATCAAGTTTACGAACTATTATAAAAACACAGAAAGTATAATTATTGTTATTGTTATTAATATATATTATGTACCTCGTAAAACTAATCTCCATGCCATAAATACAACAAGGACATTAGCAATCAACAAAACAACTAGAAACTGTTTTTAGAAAATACATTAATGTTCTAAGTGTATTTCATGGTAGCGTTCAACAACTAGAACAAATAAAAGTAAACCTGTTTCTCAGATTAAAATGTCTGGAAAATAAAACTGGGCAGCAAGTTATTTCTGTCCTGGGGCAATCTTTCCCTTGGCAGAGGTTATAGCATGACACACCCCTGCTAACTACCTGTTAATGGTAGACTTTGGTTCATGGGGCAAACAGCTGGAGGGGCGGTAAAGAAAATACCCCAGCAGAGGTACAACAACAAACCAGTGTGCCCCAATGGTCCCCTGCACCTCTGATAAGACCAGCTGAGTCACCTTTAAGTGTCTTTAACTTTCCTCTTTTTGCCACAACTCATGTTGAATCAGTCAAACTTTTCAAGAAACTATGCAGGATTAGTCACAGCAAAAGCTATTCGGTGAAAAAAATTGGTGTGTTAGAGAGAAAACGTCCTGCAAGGATGTTTAAAGTGTTGACCTGAATCGAGTTTGGTGGAATGATTTAAAGGCTGCTGGCTCCATCTCCAGAGAGTCGGGTTACAAGTGGGGCCACAACCACAGAGGTATGGGGCACCTGGTTTTGATAAACCATGCCAATACCTTTGAGGATCCGGGTAGACATTTAAGCGAAAGATAAGGTGCTGCTTTGGCGACAGTCTGTCCCCTGGCCACTGAACCAGTATTTGTAATGCCAACCTGTCATAAACATCTCTGCTACTGCGTCAAAGATACCCGGATTGCGGTCGTTCATGGGGACAACAAAAACCATAGGTAAAAAACAGGCAGCTGACAGGCACCTCAACTGGTGAAACCGGGGTCACTTTCCCATGCCCCGAAAGTGCTGTCACACGTGTGATGTCATCGAAATGTCACCAGAGAGCACCTTGGATTGGGCCTACCTTAATCTGGAGTGACCTGACACGGGCTGATTACAACAGATGGTTTGTCTCAACTCAGCACATTCACATGTTTATAGGCCCCAAGAAAAACATCAAGATTGAGATCAAGTGACTTAATGAGAATAGGAGGGAAGTCCTGTGCATTGAGATAAAGCTCAGTGATCAGCCCTGGGATAAGGTAAACACCCACAGGCTGTTTGTGCAGTTTACCCCACCTTGTCTCGCAGAGTTCATCCCACCTTGTCAGGGTTCATCCCACCTTGTCAAGGTTTACCTCCTTGTCCTGAGTTCATCCCACTTTGTCTTGAATTCATCCCACCTTGTCTGAGTTTATCCCACATTGGCCAGGTTTATCCCACCAGGTTTTTTTGCCCAAAATATATATGCCTAGTTCCTACAAACCACTTGTACCAAGTTGTACTGTAGATATCTGTCAATATATTCAGCACAAGTTTTGTACTTTATGTAATGACCATATGTATTAGGTAGGTACCAATAAACCAATATGTAGTAGAGAATATATATATATATATATATATATATATATATATATATATATATATATATATATATATATATATATATATATATATATATATATATATATATATATATATATATATATATATGCTCTACCATTATATATATACAAAAATAGATATGATATATATATTATATATATATATATATATATATATATATATATATATATATATATATATATATATATATATATATATATATATATATTTGTGGCCCTATTATGTTTACTCATTTGTACTATACAAAACCATGTTAACATTAATTAACATATTAAAATGAATGCATATACCTCTAGTTTTACTTTTAATAATAATAATGTAATGACATATATCTCATAAACAAGAAAATAATAGATGTCTATATAGCTGTAAATAGTACAATATATAGATATTGATACAAGGTAGAGGGGAAATGTCCTAGATTAACTTCCCACCTTTGTTCCTTATCCATATAGGTAAATTTGGAAGTAATGATGAACATGGGAGATATCAAGCTTCGGGGTATATTTTCTTTCTCCCTCTCATCAAAAATATTAATTATCTTCTGAGGGTAAAATCTGAGGGTAAGAAACTGTGGCATCAGTAATCTGACTTATCCTGCACAACCAAGAACACATTAAATATGTTATCAGTCTCAAATTAGACAAACATACTAAATATATTTAACAGCACACAGCACAAAAAAATATATGCTTCACTACATAGAAAAGGAACAAAGCATTGATACCTAATCAAAATGGAAGACATCTGAACCATGAAAAATAACCTAACCTACTTTCCTATCCTAATTTGGTCCTGTGTTTACGTTAGTCATAGTTATATTAAGAGCTTTCTAATTTACAATTGCTCATCTTAGTAATTATTAATTATAATAAATGATAATGAACATTTATTTATTTGATTTGGCACTGTTTTTAAGGAAACTGGATGATATGAGTTTTCTTTCTTACATTTATTTTATATATTATGCACTAAACCCTGAATGAATATGAATAAATAAAAAAGTATTATTAATAATGACTATTTCTTACAAACTAACAAATAATTAACAAGTAATTTAATGTGAATATATATATATATATATATATATATATATATATATATATATATATATATATATATATATATATATATATATATATATATATATATATATATATATATATGTATTTATTTATTTATTAATAACAATTCAAGTACAACTATAACATAACGTATACAGTTACATTAATTGACATTTATTATTTTACCTGTTGTTTGGCAAAGGACTACTGTCAATAAAATGTTTTGTTTATTTCTTTGTCAAACAAATTAACATTTTAATACTGATAAATATATCAATGTTGCCATATTTCTAAATTGTTTGTTATATACTTAAATTCAAGGTATCAAACCAGCTTATAAATTAAATGTATTCTTGTGTAAGAAAAGAAATAACTCTTGCAAAACAAGAGCTGAAACAACCAGAAACAGAAACATTACAGTAGTGTCAATGAGATGAAATTACTCCCATGCAACAACTCTTTGCTTAAAACTTTACACTGGTTTGTCAGGTGATTCATAGATTAGCCACATTCCTTCTCAAAAAACTGCAGACAGTCTAAGGTGCACAGCTCGTGCAAAACATCCGCATGTGAATGTTATCGCAGCACGCAGCCTTATCCCCTGCGTCTGCTGTTTACACCTGCGATTCATTAATAAACGCCTGTCAGATTTGTGGGTTGTCTTTCCCTTCCCCCGCTCCCAAACAGCTTGTGTCACATGCTTCCCGCACAGGCACCGGGACGCGGCAACGGGGCGCCGACCAAAATAGGCCCCTTCGTCGCCCGGTTCCGTAACGACATTAGACGCGGCGTTAATCCGAAGGTTGTCATCGCCGCCCGAGCCGGGTTCGCGACCCGGACGTCAGTAGCCCCCGTTAAACCGCAATTGCCAAAATCCGAAAACGGGATGCGTAGTTGTGAATACTAAATAGCGCAATAAATTTTTAAAGCATTACGCAATATTCGTCACAAATACAACACACAAAACGACGTGTTAACGTTTTGTAGTACAATTTCACTACGTATACGACGTTAAATGGCGTCAAAACAGCGCCTCCCCCAAACATTTACCGTGTCACCAAAAATAATTTCAGTAAACGAGCCAACACAAACACCTGAAAAAATAAGCGTTAGAACACCACACGTACGCTCGGATAATTCGATGGATTTTACACACAAAATATGCGTATCGTGACAGCGATGCCTTCCCGATGGGAGACTTGGTCAGGCTTGACAGAAAACTAAAATAGTTCAAATCAAGATGCCAACGGAGTAAGGGCAAGCCGCCGCTGCATCATCCCGGACCCAGCATCCGCACCTGCGGCAGAGGTGATGCGGAGGCGAATTTCATTGGCGAAACGGTGCCGCGACCGGCAGTGAAACTTGGCGACCGAAGCCGTCCGATAGCGAGCTAGTGTCGCAGACAAACGAAACAGTTCTCCTACCGTTTTTGCGTCTTGGATTCGGCTGTTTTCGACGTCCGCACCTGGACAACGCCACCTCCACCGTCTCTGCCATATTTTCATTGCATTCAAAGAGCAAACAATGCGCATGTACTAAACGTGTAATGCGATCTGAGTTTCCGGTCGCTCGGCTGTCAAATTGCGATTTATGACGCGCGGTGATCCTACGTGGATTTGGCATTGTGATAGCGTGCGAATACCTTGAAACGGGGCGTGCGATTCGCCGTTGGCGCCTAGGTGGCCGGACAGTGGCTTTATTTGGATTACGCGCATCGGACGCCGACAGACGGGGAACACGGGATGGATTTGACACGGAGACAAAACCTGGGGGCGTGAAAGTGACACACCCCCAAACCTGTGCCGCACGCGACTCGCGCGCACCTTTGATGTCACTCCGCGTCGCTGCAACAACGACCGTTGTCATCTCGCCGGCACGCGGATACGGAAGCCACGTTTTGCCCGGCGTTTCTCTGCGTGCAATAAGTGGAATATATTGCACTTTGTAGATCGTCATGTACACGTAGATGTCGCACTGTTCTATAAATGTACGATATGTGTACTTTGTCCTTGACCTTTGTGGCACCTGTGCGCAGGGATATATTGGTTCCAGCACGTGTGGTGTGCGCAGGTTAAATTGTAAATATACCGCTCCGGTGCTTTAAGTTTAGTGTGACAATCCTGCCAGAACTCCGATGGTGATTTGTTATATTTATATGAATTACTTAGTACGTTTAGTGATACCTTGACGAAAGGTGGCTTAATTCTAGCTCGGGTTTAGCGGAAAATGTTGGAGGTTGGACGACAGAAGGCGCCCGCAATGAAATGGTGGCGCCATCACTCGACAAACATATAACTACATTGAAATGAGATACAATTTATTTTGTGTCGCTTTTGTTATGAAAATCTTATGGATTATCAAACCATAACGGGGATTTCCGACACATGCGTATTTCGATTATGTAAACAAACCTAACAATGGATGGCCGCACGTTTTACTACCCTCGCACGTTCAAATTCACGCCTTAAAAAGGAACACAATATAAAGGCAATCGAGGTACCGGCAACTGGTTATTGTGCAATGGTTGGGACCATTTTTGCTATTCTTAAGAAATATGCCATTTAAACAAAACCTTAAGAAAATTTGCACATGAAATCGATATTCTAAGTTATTAAGTGTGACTAAAAATTATTTAATGCAACCAAACTACTAGAAATAGTTTTTGTGACATACATGCATGCATGCATACATACATACATACATGTACTTGCTATTATCGAACAACAGGAAGACGTTTCGCAAAAAGACGCCACTGTACAAAATTTATACGCATGTCTGTTGTTCTGGTGGTTAGATGTTCCTATGGCATAGGTGTCAACATTACCAATTTCTATTGGGAAATACCGCTTTTCCCTTGGCTTTGTCCTCTCTTTCCCGCTTGTTGGACGAATGTCCCGCTTTTTGTAATGTTCTAAATCTAAAACAAAAAATCTCAATAAAATCGGCCTATTTGTGGCCATTCTATGCATATTTTATTTCTTTGGTCTCGAGACCAGCACTAAAATGGCGACCCGTAAAACAATACGTTAAAAATTATGAAGGTTGAGTAGAAGAGCTACCCTGCCTTTCATGAGTACTGTTCTGCTTTTCAATGAGCTGAAGTTGAGTGTAGGACATAGCCCCTCACATAGCCCCTCTATGTGTGAACTACTAATGTATTGGTATAAGTTGTTTGTGAGACACAATATCGGTACATTTTCTGAGTGGATTAATTTGGATTTCAATGGCTGTAATGGATACTCATATATCTGAGCTCGTGTTTGGTTCTTTTGAATAAAAGGGATGATTTAGTTTAGGAGGTTGCAGGTGCACAAACAAATGCTTTGAAATGGCTTCTATGAATAGATTTATATTTAATGTTTTTAGATATATGTGACTGAATAATTTTAAATAAACAAATTGCAGAAAAAGTTATGTTGTTGCACTGCAATTATAGTCAAAATAATACTGACCTTGAAGGGTTTTGTCCGTGAGAGGTTATGTCCGTGAGGGTTTTTTGTCCAGGGGTTATGTCCGTGAGGGGTTTTGTCTGTGAGGGGTTTTGTCCGCGAGGTGTTATGTCCCGATGTTGACACCCATGTGTTCCCAGTGTAAATATTTTATAATTTCTGGCGTACACACGCACGCACGCACGCACGTTTCTCTGGATGTAATAATTGTAACAAAAGCATGTCGCCATTCTTTGTACCATCTCTAATTTGTCAATGAGGACTTGGGTGTAGAGATGTCATACGGATGTAGAGTATTCCAGAAGCGGACGAACAAGGGATGTGCATAAGCAGTTGTGTTGTTTTTATGGCATGAGAACAGGTTCTGCCTATCGAAAGTAAGAGCATTGTTTGCTGGAGCTATAATCTGATGGATGTGTTTATTCCAGGTGAGATCTTTGGTGATACAAACTCCTTCATGGTGATGGTCGTCAATGTTCTGCATATTGAATCTCCCAGTGTACAGTTAAAGTGTTTCACGGTTCTTGCATATGTGACTCTTATAACAATTAAAACATTCCTGGCGCTTAAAGTGCATTTGTCAGTCCTGTTCCTATTTCACTAGTGTGTTTACGTCTTTTTTTGTAGCACTTCATTTTAAAAATTCTCTATAGAAGACACAATCGTCTGTGGACATACGGTCTCTGTGTAGTGAATGCTGTCTGACGTAGTCCCCTAAACTAGGAAAAATAAAAGCCCCAGCACTGTGCCCTGTAGGAGGTCCGAAACTATATCGGCCGGAGTTGCCCGCAACTTCATCGGTCCAAGTGACACTTGATAAAATTAGAGATCTATGTGTGTTTTGTTATGAATGACATATAGGTCTGTTTCATTTAATTAGAAGCCGGTTATGGGGAAAGTATCATGCTTTTGAGAAATCCATTATTATGACACTGGGTAGGAGCTAATTCCGGCTCTCGATCTGTTTTCTAACTCAAGCCTGTCACCTTTCTTTAGAGTTGGTATACCAATCCTATCGACTTTCAGGCTTTTTATATAGGACCAACATCTTTTAGGGGAGTTAGATTGGAACAGACGCACGAAATACATCTCCTGTGTGCATTTCTAGTCTCCCTATAATATTATGTGGTCATAAAAAAATTATGGTCTTTGCAAAATGTGTCGTAACTTGCTTGGTCTCCCTGTTTTGTGTGTGTGTTGTTGCTTACGCTTGTGTAATCATTTGTAATTTCCTATTCAAGGCTTTTGTTTACACATGTAATTAGAAATGTCGTGGAAAAGCCATAACATTAACCCCAAGCCTAGATCCATTGCAACACATGGCGATGCTCAGCAAACGCTGCTGCCACCTAACGAATGCGTTAGTACTAAATATGAAAGCGCGACTACCCTTTGTTTTTTTTTGTGTGACTAGATTACACCCGTCCGTGGCGCAGCAAACTAGTATGCATTTCTGCATGTGCAAATGCATTGTCTTCATCCCCTAGCTTCGTAAGTTTTTCCGCGAACGCGTGAAAATAACGCTATCGCCAATTACGGCATGCATGTGTTTTCCCGTCGGCTAAGCTAATATTTTCTGGTAAAGAAGCCACAGTGTCACCTTCTGGAGAGTGGCTCACCACTCGAATGGACCTCGGTACCTAGGAGGAAACACTGCCAATCTGCGCCCAATGTTAGCGTATTAATCGATTAAGCAGCGGCCATTTGATTGAAGCAATCTGAAGTCTCAAGTAATTATACTGCAAACAGCCCAATCCTGGATTAACGCAGGAGTTTGGACCAACGGATTTGGTGTCTCTTCCGAAAGACACAGGCAAAGTGGAATGAACGAAATCTCCAAGCTTCGAACCACCGCCATCTCGATGGACAGACGGGTGCTCTAACCACCAGACCACTGCTCCGCTATGATCGAGCAATGGGAGGGGTGTCCTATTCCAGTGACACACAATTCTCTTTCGATACAATGGGTAATTAGAAACATTTCTTTTAGGCTATACCACTCCAATACCACACGTCTTAGAAAGACAGCCTCTGAAAACCACAAGAAAGGAAGAGTTTCACGTGCGTGTGTACATTGTGATAACAACTCGCCATTTGTCGAATGTTACTGATCTTTTAATTGTGCAGCGCTATCGATCAGTCGTGCATGTTCACAATACTAGAGGAGCAGCGGTGCTATTTTTCATCGACTCGTGCTGTTAATTATTGTCAAGATGTAACGTGCATGCGTGTGTGTCCTTAAATTTGAATTGTATCGATAAAGACTAAAGACTCATTTCTTTCGAACCGCATTTTAGTATATATCTTGCAGACCGTCGAACACTGTATTGTGTATCGGTGATCTACGCATTGAAATTAAATAAATAAATAAACGTTTACTTTTACTTTACTTTTTTAATTTACTTTTTATTATTCAAGTCTATTTATTAATTATAATTGTTTATTATTAATATAATTATCAGTTCAATACTTGCACCTGATGTGTGTGTGAGTGCGTGCGTGCGTGCGTGCGTGCGTGCGTGCGTGCGTGCGCGCGTGAAACCTGTGATTTCTGTATTTATTATACAATGTCAATGTATGCGCAAATGCGAAAAGGCTGAATGTTTCAAACCTTTGACACAATTAATAAAATTAATATTCTGCCAATTCTTAGCTTGGTTTTATTGTTTTTATTTTGGCAATTGTCAACAAGCTACAATCATTACAACAATGCTTTCACAATCTCTTCATAACAGAACACTTTTATCAAATGACTGTTCAAATGGAACACCGAGAAAACAGACAATGGTGATACTACTACAAAAATCAATTGAATAAAGAATTATCACAGTAAACACTATCAAAATGAGGTAATTGTGTCAATATAGAGATCATCACAATAATTTCATCCACTGAAATATTTATTAATTAATATTTACTTATAACTATGATCTATCCATCATGTGTGTGTGTGTGTTAATTCTTTAGCAAACATTTAAATCAAATAAAAAATATTAATATCTTATTTACGGTGTTGTAAAAAGCGAAGATTATGTGGAAATGGCCCCCTTCGATTACCCCGGTCAAAGGATGAAGGAGAAGGTGTAACAGAGAACGCTACTATTGCGAAGGAAGTAATAATAAAATGACGGCTTCTTACTGGAATTTGGAAGATGCTTTACTTGGTCTTTTACTCTGACATATGCAACAAAGCCATAGTACAAGTGTGTCAGAGGGTTTTTTAACATCTCCGATGATACCACTTGCCACATCGGTCAAAAGCCACCATGTCACCAAAAACTTCAAGAAGGCCACAAGGACATTGAAAATCTGTCCATGTCCTTTTTTATTTCATTAGGTTGAGAGATTTGTGGAAAAGGGATAAACTGTTTTGATTTTAAACATCATTTAATGCTTTCTACAGTTTGCCATGTCAAAGTTCTACAATCGTAATTGTATTTCCAGTTCATTATAACCACTTATACACAATTCAGCAACATTGGTTATAGCAAATACACCACAATCTACTGTGCCCAGCTCTTGTTGTTGTACATCAAACATCCCAAGTTCCTTTGTCCCACACCCATAAGTGCAAGCTGACTGTATCTCCAGTGAGGGAGAAAGTTGATTTTATATAAACTGTCCAACACGTAGACTCGGCATCCTTTCCTTGTACACACAGTGTCACACACTACTCTGCTGCCTAGATCATTGTCATGTATTTGTGCTGTTGGTGCTCCACGCGATTCAAATTTGATTTGTTCATCAAATATTGATAAATATTTGGGAAATCAGTAATTAAGGTTTTATTTATCAAGTCAAATATGTCTGATGCTAATTCTTTATTGTCTAGGATTTCTGTATCTACGTTTTCCTCTTACAAAATTAGATTTTATCCAACTTCAATGTAAGTCCAACCGTAGCTTTACTAGTGTGATTTCGACATATTGCAGTTTCTGTAGTTTCCTGTGCGACTGGCTGAAATACTTTTTCAACATTTCCAATATCAAATGTCACCCTTTTTAGTAGTAACTTTGTTTAAATCTGTAGTTTCCAATAGGAACATTCAAATCCAGTGAACTACTCACACTGCATGACAAACCAATCGAGCCTAAACCAAATACTAAAATCAGACACAAAGCCTCCAAATTCCTCACCTTTTTGTGTGATAATTGTTTTCAATATGACGTAGAATAACAATGAAAAACTTCAAAGTAGCCACGTGATTAGGAACATCAAATGATATTAATCAACTCTGCTCTGCTCTCATTTTACGATTCGTTGTGATTCTTATTAATATGTCGATCATTCGATGACTTTCAACTGACAAAAATTAATAATGCTACTGTTATTTAACCTTTATTTTATATTTCTGTTAAACTATTGATCAAAGACATCACAATGTACACAAGCACGCACGCACGCACGCACGCACGCACGCACGCACGCACGCACGCACGCACGCACGCACGCACGCACGCACGAAAAGCAACAACAATAACTACAGCGCATGTAAATCGTGAGCACGGCACTATTACACATCCTCTTTAAATCTTGCCCGTCTTTCTCGCCTTTTACTTGCCCGCCTTTTAGAGATGAACCTTGTGTTTTACATATCGATCGAGATAAGAAGAAACTATTACTACAGCTGACGCCGAAAAAGAATCTGCCCTTGTCGCCTACCCGTGTCCTTTGTCCTGTGAATTCTTTAGACATAGATTAAATTCTTTAGACATTGCGCCTTGGTGCAACACATGAAACGTGTGATTGCCGCGCGATGTCACGTCGACGAGCGTTAGTCATGCAGCTGGCGCGATGGCCGTGATCGTATAGTGGTTAGTACTTCTCGTTGTGGCCGAGAGAACCCAGGTTCGAATCCTGGTCACGGCAGAGGGCTCTGAAATCTCTCTGTCATGGAATGTCAGCTTTATTTTTGTTGGCTAATTTAAGAATTTTTTCTGAAACAGTATTCTATCTCTCTGTCATGGCATGTCAGTTTTCCTTTTGTATGCTGATGTAAGAAAGTTTCAACTGGTATTTTATTATTACATGGCACGGGGTGTTCAACTGCTAATGTGTCACGCGTTCTTAAGCGACATGTTTTGCCACATATATTATTTTGGGCGTGCGTGCGTGCGTGCGTGCGTGCGTGCGTGCGTGCGTGCGTGCGTGCGTGCGTGCGTGCGTGCGTGCGTGCGTGCGTGCGTGCGTGCGTGCGTGCGTGCGTGCGTGCGTGCGTGCGTGTTTGCTTGCTAGCTTCGGAGTGAAGTACAGAACAATGCCAGTTTATCAGTTTTGCAAAATCAATGAATAATTATAACAGTGTTAATTTATTTGGAATTTAACCAGCAGCCCTTTTGTGGACTCCTGGGGCGCCGTAGCGTAGCGAACTCTCAATCGAGGGAACCAGTTTTCGAACCCTATTGCAGCCCTTTCCAAGCATTGGCAATTTCGTTCACCCCACTTTGCCACAATTCACTCAGCTGTACAAATGAGTACTTGGGTACAGACAGAATGTGAACGAACAGTCTTCGCGCAGTAATTCCAGCGAGGCTGAGTGCTTCACATAGAAGTCGAGATCGCGTTGGAATAGATCCCTTTACATTTCTTCCTCTGTTGTCCACGGCTGCTGAAGAGAATTCGCCATCCGCATGTCATTGAAACTTGGCAGCACGGTTAGGGTATATGTATCTCGAATGATGTGCTGCCAGTGGCGTATTTAGTAGGACATTGGGACGCGCCTAATTTGTTCGTATGTAACCTGTAGCGCCACTACGTGGTATCATATTAAACTAATGGGTGGTTAGGCTTGGCCCCTATTTGGCCTGCCAGTTGCGATATCCTAGATACGCCACTGGTTGATGCACAATTGGCTTAAAATTCACGCACGCACGCACGCACGCACGCACGCACGCACGCACGCACGCACACACACACGCACGCACACACACACACACACACACACACACACACACACACGATATATATAGTAAACATAATGAGTTTTGTACAGAAAGGTTCATGTCACTGAATAACTACTTGATATGCGTACTCTGCATTTATTCCACGCATGGGACATTTTTCTCCAGATCAGACTAAATAGATAATTTATCATCTGTTTTGTTTGTTTCTTAAATTAGCCAACAAAAAGAAAGCTGACATGCCATGAAAGAGAGACTTCACAGCTCTCTGCCGTGACCAGGATTCGAACCTGGGTTCTCTCGGCCACAACGAGAAGTACTAACCACTATACGATCACGGCCATCGCGCCAGCTGTGTGGTCGGCGTGAGGTCGCAGGCTGTCACGCCGGCGTGACCTCGCAGGCTGTTACGCCGGCAGTCACGACTGTGACGTGTAATCAGACGAGGGTGAATGAAGGAGCAAGTAAACCAGCTTGTTGTCGATGGTGTCTAGGCATAGCGCGATTAATCGTTTACTAGCAAAAAATCAAATATCGATGTAAAATTTTACAATATTGAATAAAAGTATAGAAAGAATTTTTAGCAGTCTTGATAGCTCAACTGGAAGGAAAATGAGTAGTATGTAAGTCGTTTTCATACCCCCAATTGTGGGTCGATTTTTGGTGGTAGCTAAAAATAGACATTGGTTAATTTTAATTTTAATTTTTTTTATTATAATTAAAAATTTTATTTTAATTTTTATTTTCATTTTTTTATTATAATTTAAATTTTTGATTTTTGATTTTTATTTTAAATTTAATTTAATTTTTATTTTTATTTCATTTTTATTTTTATTTTTATTTTTATTTTTATTTTTATTTTTATTTTTATTTTACTTTTAACTTCAACTTCAAATTCTAATTTCAATTTCAATTTCAATTTTTTTTTTTTTTATAGTTTTAACTTCAAGCGATACAACTGTGGCGGACCGTTTTACGGTAAGCATTCCTGCTGTCAATTAACTCACAACACGACGCAACTCGGCGCGAGCCAGCTGTTGTGAACCGTCAGACGGTGACATAACGTAACATTCCTGTGACCATTGCACTCATAAAATAAGAGCGAGGGTCATAAGGGCGAGTCTGTTGTTGTCGAAAACCTGATGAGAAAACGCGTATGTGCAACTTCGAACAGGCAGTTAGAAAACGTTACACAGGCGGTTAGAAATGTTTTCACCCGTCATTCATATCACCAACGTGTTACTATTGGATAATCTATCGGCATGCGCTTTGTGAGTGGCTAATCTGTCGACGTGCGGGGTTGTGAGTCTCGTTAGTCGGGGACTTTAAATACCCGTGTATTGGGACTCGACTGGCTATACGGACCATGGCTCAGAAAATTCTGCATACGAAAAGAGAGTTGGACCTGATGTAACTTCAACAGGTAAGATTATAATATTACTCATTAATATTTATATATTCAAATCAGTAGAATACCCGTTTAAAATTCAAATTGGAAATGAGACAGTATGTTATGTTTTTAATATATTTAGTTAATCTATTATATGTGTAGAAAAAAACAGTCGGAAATCACTAGGAGAAATTTCACGTAAACGCATCATAATCGTGAATACGCGCTACTGTAACTGACATTGGGTCATTGCCTGGTCCCTGGGCCTGGGTCTATTTTACTACGTTTTTAGTTAGCATATTTACAAGATTTAACAAGATTTAACAAGATTGCCATCTCGAACAAGTTCTAGATGGCAAGTGGACAAGGAAGCCATTGGCTTATCGAGAGTCCAACAATTTTCTCATCTATGTGTAGCCCGCCCTTATCAGATATCTGTCAATTCTATTTTTAAACATATTCACACTACTAGCATTAACACAATCGTTTGGCAGTTTGTTCCATTCATTTATCACCCTCTGTGAGAATGAGTACTTTCTCATGTCCAACCTACACTGCTCCTTAACTAATGCTGCTTTGTGTCCTCTGGTTCTACTGCCTTCTTTAAGTTTGAAGAACATATTCCTATCAACATCCTCATAACCGTTCACTATTTTAAACACTTCTATTTGGTCTCCTCTTAGTCTCCTGGTCTCTAGTGTTGTCAAACCACATTGTAATAAGCGACTTTCGTAACTAAGGTCTCTTAATTCTGGAATCATCTTAGTTGCTCTTCGTTGTATTCTTTCTAGCTTATCTATGTCTTTTTTACGATATGGCCTCCATGCTTGAATACAATATTCCAAATGTGGTCTAACTATTGCTTTGTACAGGGGTACAATTAGATGTTTCTCCTTATACGTGATAGTTCTCCTAATTAGGCCTAGAATTTGATTTCCTTTCGAAGCAGCAATCCCACATTGCTCTGAAACTTTCATGTCAGCATTAAATATTACTCCTAAATCCTTTTCTTGTGTGGTTCTACCTAGTACAGCATCCCCATTTTATATTCCTCGTCCATATTTCCATGTCCTATGTGTATACATTTACACTTCCCAAAATTGAATAACATTTGCCATTTTTCTGACCATTTAACTAATTTTTCTAGATCATCCTGTAAACTTTGTTTATCTGTATCATTAGTAACCTTTCTGAATACCTTTGTGTCATCTGCAAATTTGAGTACTTTGCTAGATATGTCATCCTCCAAATCATTTATATATATTAAAAACAGTATAGGGCCTAACACTGATCCCTGTGGTACCCCACTCAAAACAGATTTCCAGTTTGAAATCTTACCATCTACTATTACTCTCTGTCTTCTGTGTGTAAGCCACTTTTCTATCCAGTTGATTACATCATTGCCTATACCATGGGCTTTTAGTTTAAGTAACAATCTTTGATGTGGCACTTTATCGAAAGCTTTCTGAAAATCTAAGTAGACAACATCCACTGGTGACCCGTCATCTACCCACTTTGTAATTTCTTCTAAAAACATAAGAGATTGGTTAGACATGACCTTGCTTTTAGGAATCCATGTTGAGATGTATTTATTAATTTATGTTTTATGAGGAATTCCACCATGTGGTCTCTAATTAATGTTTCAAGTAATTTACATACAACTGATGTTAAACTCACTGGTCTGTAATTTTCTGGCTTCTTCCTCGATCCCTTCTTAAACAGCGGCGTAATGTTTGCTTCTTTCCATTCTGAAGGAACTATTCCTTCTTCTAGTGACAAGTTAAATAAGTTTGCAAGTGGTGTACTAATTTGATCAACAATTTCCTTTAGCAGTTTTGGTGGTATCCCATCAACTCCAGGTGATTTATTATCTTTCATCTTCTTAATTTTCTTTGCTATCATTTCAGGAGTTACAAATAACTGCCCTAAATATTCTGATGTATTGCCCTCAAATTTAGTTAATGGAACTGGAAGTGAGCTGATATCTTCTGTGGTAAAAACTGAGCTGAAATACTCATTCAGGACCTCTGCCATTTGGAACCCATCTGAAATTATGTTTTCACTGTTGCTTTCCAGTGGTCCGACCTTATCTCGAACTTTCTGTTTACTCCTTACATAAGCATAGAAACTCTTGCTGTCATTTTTTATATTACCTGCCAATTTTTGTTCAAAGGTTCTTTTAGATTTTCTAATTTCAGTAGTAGCTAGGTTAAGTGCCTCTTTGTAGTTGGTGTAGTCTTCTACATTTCCAGTGTGTTTATAGACCTTCCACAGCATCTGTTTGTGAGCAATTTTTCTAATAGCTTCTTTTGACAGGTGTTTTTTCCTGGATCTTTTCCCTTGTTTTCTTAATGGAATACATTTCTCAATAATGCCCTCAATCTCATATTTTAAACAAGTCCAGCATTCTGTTGCTGTCTTGTTCTTCAGCAAATTATTCCAATCTATATTTGCTAGATATGTTCTCATCACTTTATATCTGCCTTTGTTGAAGTTCCTCCTCCATTGTTTTTTATATGTATTCCCTGTTTTTACTTTTATATTAAAATGGATTTGGTTATGGTCACTTGAACCCAAAGGTTCGTGTACTTTAACATTGTCAACTAATTCATTTTGAGAAGACAAAATTAAATCTAACACATTCCCACCTCTGGTTGGTTCCAAGACATGTTGAGTAAGGAAACAATCCTGTGTTAGAAGTAGAAACTGATGGTCGTCCCCTCCAGCACTCTCTAATGATTCCCATTGTATATGGCCATGGTTAAAATCACCCATTATAACACATTCTCCCTTGCTCACCTCCCTTATTGCCTTTTGTAATTTTACATCTTCCTCTTCTCCTATGTTAGGACTACGATAAACTACTCCTATTGTTAATGTTGAGTTCCTGGTAACTATGTTACACCAAATTGCTTCCACACTATCTGCTTCACTTTTCAGAGTAATTTCATATGCTTGGATAGATTCTTTAATATACAAAATTACTCCACCTCCCCTTCTTTCTCGTCTATCCTTCCTAAACATTACATAGCCTGTCAGTGCTAACTCAGCATCTACTATATCTTCATTTGCCCATGATTCTGTGATGCCTATTACATGAGGATCAATATCTGCTACCATAATGTCTAACTCACTTTTTTATTTACTATGCTCCTGGCATTTAAGCATACACATTTAAGTTCATTGTCTGAAATTATTGGTGAACATTTCTTTGGATGTGTATTTGTAGTAGTACTCTTTGAGTTTTCTCTGTCAGTTCCCTGCGCATCTAGTTTAAATAATCTATGGTACCTGTGCCCTCGTCGACAACTCTAACAAACTCACACGCAAGAACTGCAGCGCCCTTCCCTGTCAGATGAAGTCCATCTCTCATGAAAAAGTCACCTCTTCCCACAAAGTTTAACCACATGTCTACGAAGCCTACTCCCTCCTCCATACATACCTTCTGTACCTGTGTGTTGATCGCCATCCTTCTACAGTTCCTATATTCCTCACCCCTGCCTCCCATTATTGGTAATATCCCCGACAATACGATCTGCCCAACTCGTGCCTCTTTGAGTGTCTTGATCAACCTCCTGTACTTACCAATGATGGCTGACGTTCCCTCCTTATCTGCATTGTTCGTTCCCACATGCACGAGAACAGCACCTCCCGTGCCACCACCCATGACCTGTCCTGCCTTCTCTGCTATATCCTCTACTTTTGCCCCTGGTAGGCATACTGTTATGTCATCTCCTCTATTTACAATTTTATCCACTTTCCTAATGATGGAATCCCCCATAAATACCCGAGCTTTCCTCGCTTTCCCTGTGATACTACATCGGCAAAGCTCCTTTCCTGTTGCACACTACTAGTATGCCCCTTTCTCTCCTATCATCAACCTTTACCGTCTTACCACCTGGCAATCCCTCTCCACTCACCCGCTTACCTCTCTTTTTGTTGCATTCTTTGCCTTCTGTCATCTTTCTTCTTCTTACCAGCTTTCTCCCTCACATTGCCACTGCTCTCCTTGTTCTCCTCGGTCTCACCACCTCTGCTCTCCTCGGTCTCACCACCTCTGCTCACCTCGGTCTCACCACCTCTGCTCTCCTCGGTCTCACCACCTCTGCTCTCACCATTCTCACCACCTCTGTTCACTTCTGTCTCACCCTGCCCTGTCATCATCAAAATCATACGCCTTAGCTCAATCACCTGCTCCTGCAGATATCTCACTGTAGTACACCCCCTACACACGAAATGGAAATCATCCGCCTGCACCTCCGCCCACGAATTTACACACCCGGACTTTGCAAAGTCTACCCAGCTATCGCAGCTAGAACATACCAAATTACGTTTTGCCTTTACCTGGCGTTTGCACGGCGCCATGTTAGAAATTAAATTTGTATTTGTTTATAATCCGTTTATAATCAATTTATACTAGGTAGTCTTCACAAAGACTGTTTTTGTGTTGTAATACACACTTTATAGTATGTTACTTATGTCTTAATTAAATTTACAGCTACTGCCTTGCAACTTACTTTCTAGGTAACAGCTGACTAACAAAACGTAATATCGCTCGCGCTAACGAAATTTCAGTGACGTTATTTAAATAACACTGAATTACTACCTACGGCTAACTTTTAACAATAAATGTTGCTAAAACAAAATATTTAGGCTTTCAATATTTAATATGTACTAAATTATTTACAATAATATTACGTCTCGTATTATGTACCCAATCAACTGAAAACAACAATCCTTAATTATCGCTCGCGCTACCGAGTCCTCGGAGACCTACGATATAAACTACCCTAAATTACTCCTATAGCTAAATTTTAACAGTAACTATTGACTAAACAAGGACTCTTGTATGTTTAAGTTTAATATACACGCAATAATAATACTTATCCGATCAATATTCCACGCTTTAGACAAATATAAAATCCACCAAATTCAATCCCGTGTTCTCCTCAAGATTTCCCAAGATGCATAAGCTAGTGCTCTAAATGGTTTTCTGTTTGTCCATGTGAAAGTTGTACTCTTTTGTGTTTTTGTACAGTTCATTCTAAATTGTTGTATTTTAAATGAAATGCGCACTATTTTGCGAACGCTTACAGCCTTGGTCAGTAATTGTCAAGCTATTTATAAATCATGCGGCTCATAACTGCAGTGCCGGTGGCAGTGCGCAAGAAAGTTGGATTGGAGTGTTTATGTAGATCAATTAGTGATTAGTTTAGTTTGATGCTGCTGTGGTTTATATCTGTATATATTACTCAACTGCACAACCTGTTGTCGAAGCGGATTTAATTGGAAATGTTAGACTACAGGACGAATTCCGTTTCGTGTTTACGATTTTCGAAAAATCCAAGATGGCGGCGTCCATGGTTGGCTTCGTGTTTAGATCGAACAAAGTTGCTCGTTGTCTCTACGCTTTGACGTTGATGAACATGCAGAATGTTGCAAGCGGAGACTCAGGCTCAATGAATTTGCGAGTGATTACTTTGGGACATGCCCAATCGGCAATAGTGACGATGACTCTGACTTATTTGAGTCGAACGTGGACGACCGTGTCAGTGTGTCTGTCACCTGTCACTTGAAAACACAGAGCCACACAACAACGGTACTTTCAGAGTTAATCACAACAAGAGATTGCTACCTCTTGGGTGTTGCTTATTAATATCAATGTTTTTGTTTTTGCAAAAAATAACTACATTCACTGACACTGGATTGGATATAGTAATAACAATAGATAATTTATTAAATTGTGGTGAAGTTTTGGTTTCACGTGAAGTATCATGATTCTAGACTGTCTACTTTACAACTAATTTTTTATTGTAAATGTAACCATCAGAATTTAATAATAGTTTTAGTGTACCGAAGCTAACAGACCTATCTACATTTGCTTCACTGGATTGGACATGGTTATACTAATAACAATGGATAAGTTTTTATACTGTGGCAGCGTTTTGTTTTGACATGAATTGTGATGATTTTCGACTCAACTTTACAAGTAATTTTTTCTCTTTAAATAGTTTTTGACGGATGCCCTCTTTAAATTCTTGTAACTGATTCTAGTGGGAACACACTAAACTGTTTTGGAATGAGAAAGGGTGTTACTTTCTATGCGTTAAATTAAAAATACTTAAAATTGTTTTGGACAATGACTGGTTTTCCTTCGCTGCCACACATATTAGTCTAGAAAAAATCTTTGTGCACAACATAAAATAAAAAAGAATAGGCCAATAACTTTTTATTAATGTAACATCACCATTCTTGAAAATGGGAACTATATTGAAAATGTTAGCTGATCTGGAACATATCTATTGTCAAACAGTAAGGTAACAATATGGTGGTTCAAGCAAACTGGAATAAAGTTGTTTAATGATGTTCGGTTTTATGCCATCCCATCCCTGACAAAATTTTTCACATGCTAAATATGTTTCTGTATTTCACCTATAGTTGCTTGTGTCAGAAACATGAAATTTTATAAACTCCATACAGATAGTCATGAGGACCCTTTAATACAATTTTTTTTCTTTTTACAATGCTTAAATTCGCAAAATACTCATTCAACCAGCAATATTTTTTTTTTTGTGTGTAAATTTATCTTCAGTTAAGAACTCATCACTTCATGAAAGTGTATACTTCTTTATGACATATTGTATATTCTTCAAAATCTTTACACTGTTCATTACATATCCTGGTTTCTTAACTTTCCTTTATTATCTAATTTTTGGGGAAATGATCCAAAATGTCTTAATAAATCATTCTGTGCATTTGGTAATATTCACCAAATATATTGTCTATTGCTGTGAAAGTGGTTGGAGTGATTGTGACATTGTATCTATGTAGGCTATCATAGTTAAGCAAAATGATGTTGGAGTCACCATTAAACACTGTTTACAACTTTGAGTACTTGCAAAATTTTAGTGTTTTGATTAGTGAAATCAGTAATATTTATGTTTAGTGATCGATAAATAACACCAATTATTAATTTCTTTTTTACATTTCTTACATTCTAAATACGCAGTTATAATATTAAGTTTTGGTATTTCAAAATAATAATAAGATTCGTGGATACTCATCATCCATTCTTTGAGGGCCTTGAAAGATGAATACTTCTGAAGTCGGTCAACTCATCAATATATGCATTTTCATGTATTAACCATCTTTTGGTTAACCCTATGACAATCAGTGATAAGTAATTATTCAATTCACTAAGAGTTTTTGACAGACTTCAAGTATTTAAAGGAAAACCCACAAGTATAATCATTATTAGATTTCATTAATATCAGCACCAAGGTAGTATTGTGTAAATGAACTGTTTCCTGCTATAAAAATGTTATAATCTGGATCCAAATTCCTAGTAGCATGACTTTAAAAATCAACTACTTTACCTACAGGTGTTCAGGTTAAACGGGATCATTTATATCTCTAGTAAATGTATACTTAACTATAATAATAGCACACGTTGCTATTCTGTACCTTGTTTATTAAGCAATAAAAATAAAATGTAAATCAAAATTGTGTACGCCTTGTTGTGTTTGTTCATTATACATTTAAACAAATACAATGTATAATAATTAAACACAAATTAAACACAATGTATAATCTTTCATTCTGTTTGGACCTTTCGATTGAGACATATAGTGACCTTGTTAGTTCCATTATTACTCACCAGGAAGATTATAGTATATGTAACTAAATACGATACCTTAACATATTAAAAACAACATACTGTCTAATTTCCAATAGTGATTTCTTTATATATAGAGACCTCGTTAGTTATTAGTTACCAGGAAGATAACCTATTATAGTATACCTAATTAATACGATACCTTGACACATTAAAAACAACATACTGTCTAATTTCCAATAGTGACCTCATTAAATATAGTGACCTCGTTAGTTTCATTATTGTAGTGGCACCTCGCACAACATATAGGTGTATTTAGGGTGGTGTATTTTCAATTGTAGACGCTGACACCATGCGAGTACACGTGTGCCGCCACTGCGGTGAGACGTTCGAAGATTATGCGCTTCTACGACGTCACGTGGAGAGTCACGGAACGTCATCTGTTGATCAACCCTCAAACTCGACGGCATCGTCATCTAGTGATCGCACCAAGACACACGCTTGCGAGACATGTGGTCGATCGTTCGGAAGACGAGACAGTCTGCTGCGACACGTGAGAACTGCATGCAATAAAGAAAAGAAGACATACACATGCGAAAGATGCGGGCGTTCTTTCAGTTCACTCGCTCACCTGAACAGACACGCTCGAACCGCGTGTGGTGACGACGTCGAACCACCTTTACCGAAGCGGTCGAGATGGGAAAGTACTATTACCATCCCCCCATTCGTCGAAGATCCCATCGAACCACCCGATCGACTTCCCTTCCCAGACGCTCTGTCGGCGGACTTGTTAGACGTCGTTCGGGAGCACTGGTCTACCATTAGAACACGCGTAGCGAGAGGGCCTGTTCAGACCAGGTTCAATTACAGACTGACCACTCTAGACACGACCGCTCTAGAGGAGCCTTTGAATAGAATGTTCCAGGAGCAGACCACTGCATTCAAAATTAATCTCAGTTACGGGTTCATTCTGAGGAACAAGGACACGGGACGATACAGGTATTATCACGCGTCTTGTAACTGTTGCGGACGATACCTGGACGAACCCAGTCTCATCACAAACCACAGTGACTTTGACGAGTTTCTGGAACGAATTCGAGAAACCGACGTCTTGCAGTGGGCTATCGCTCAAAGACCGGATTCGGCATGGGTGTGCGAACTCGTGACAAATGCCACCTTCTTCGTCAATCGTATCATCGATCATCCCATTGGTTGTGTGGGCTTGACCCTTCCCGCTTATGTGAAGAACAACAAAACTGTCATCGGTCTGGAGAAAGACCACAAATATTCCAAAAGGTACACTGACAACCTGTGTCTCTTCCGCTGTCTGGCCCTACATCGAGGATGCGACGTGCGTCGGTTGGAACCGGCAGTGAAAACGTTGTACGAGATGTACGATCGCGATGACGGGGTACCCATGCAAGACTTTACAGGGGTCACACTCGATGACCTCTATCGCGTAGAAACCATGTTTAAAACGAACGTGTGCGTGTACAAGCTTGTCAAGTCGGACAATGGTGGAAAGACGACTGCCGAACTCGTCAGACGATCGTTGTGTCACTATGACAACACGTTGAACGTCAACTTGCACGAGACACACTTTTCCTATATCCAAGACGAGCGCATGTACTGTCACTCGTATCGGTGTCGAAAGTGTGGCGACTCTCTATGGAAAGATGCACATAAACTGCACAGACACGAACGCACGTGTGCGGGTGGCGTACGACGAGTATATCCGGGAGGTGTCTACCACTCCACCCCATCGATATTCCAGCAACTGGACGATGAGAACATCCGAGTCTCCGAATCATTGCGCTATTATCCATACCGTGCCACTTTTGACTTCGAGTGTTATTTCGACACCGCACAACTTCCGTCGGATAGTGACAAAGTCCACTGGATAGCACGTCACGTCCCGTTGAGCGTAAGCGTGGCGTCGAACGTGCCCGGACACGAAGAAGTGCAATGTCTCGTCACAGATGGAAATCCCCACAAGTTGGTGGCCGACATGATGAATATCCTACGAGCAATGAGCGATGCAGCGTACGAAGATCTGAAAGTCTCTTACGAGGGCGTGTTGGAACAACTTGTCGAGGCAATAACCGACTGGGACGAACGAGAACAAGCTGCTACTACAACAGAGGAGTCGCGACCAAAAATCCCTACAAAACGTTGATGGGACAACTGTACGGGTGGCTACATCAATTACCCGTGATCGGGTTCAATTCGGGGAAGTACGATCTGAACGCTATCAAACAGTTCCTAGTACCCCATTTCCTTGCCGCAACTAGTAGAGCAATGTGTTGACTCGGAAGAAAGCACCGACTCGAAACAAGAAGATCAAGACGGTATCGGATCCTTTTTCGTCATCAAACGAAACAACACTTTCATGTGCCTATCGTCGAATCAACTTAAATTCCTGGGCATGACGGATTAATTTGCTCCGGGGTTCAGCTACGATAAGTATCTAAAAGCGTACGTATGCGAGGTCACGAAAGGTAATTTCCCGTACGAGTATATGGACTGTTTGAAGAGGCTCGACGACACAATGCTTCCACCGAAAGAGGCCTTCTACAGTCGACTGAAGAACGAAGGTATTTCCGACGAGGATTACGCTAGTTGCGAGAAGGCGTGGTGCGAGAGCGACATGACGACTTTGCGAGACTTTCTCGTTTGGTACAGCAACACAGACGTAGTGCCTTTTTTGCAAGCCATTCACAGGCAGTTCGCCTTCTACGAGCAACGTGGCATCGACATGTTCAAGCAAGGGATCAGCGTACACGGACTGACCTTGCTCTACCTGTTCATTGACCTACCGGAGAAAACCTACTTTACGATCTTCAACGAGAAGAACAAAGATCTTCGTCAGCTCGTGACAGACGGCATTGCGGGCGGTCCATCTATAGTCTTTCAAAGATACCACGAGAAAGGGGTCACCAAGATACGTCAGACCGAGTACGGGGAGACCGCTCGACCGTGTGGATCGATCGTCGGTTACGATGCCAACGCTCTATACCTGTGGTCTCTGATGCAAGACATGCCGACGGGATGGTACAAGCGTCGACGCGAAGAGAACGAGTTCCGACCCGAATCGGCGCAGCTGCACGGGCAGATGGCCGCGGAATGGTTGACGTGGGAGTCCGAACGGACGGGACACTCTATCCGGCATCAGGTCAACGGTCGGGAGAAGAGGATAGGTAAACTTCCGGTGGATGGGTGGTGCAGCACAACAAAGACGGCGTATCAGTACCATGGATGTTACTTTCATGGCTGCCCGTGCTTGGCTCTAGAAACGAACGCCGTTAATGGGAAACCCATGGCCCAACTTCTCACCGAGACCCAAAAGAACACTGCATACTTACGTCACTTCGTCAAGGTTGTCGAGTTGTGGGAATGTCAGTGGAAAAACATGAGAAAAGATGCGGCCGTGAAAAAGATGTCTAGACGCAGCGTTTCCTCGTCGACGACACGCGAAATGGAAGATGACGCAACAGCAGATCTTGACCGATGTGCGCACCGGTACTCTGTTCGGTATGATTGAGTGCGACGTTCGCGTACCGGAAGAATTGCGCGTGCACTTTGCCGAGATGCAGCCCGTGTTCAAGAACGTCAACATGACCCGCGACGATCTCGGACCATTCATGCGTCGATACGCCGAATATCACGATATCATGACGCGTCCGAGGCGCATGCTCGTGGGTAGTTTCCGCGGCGATAAGATGCTGCTCGCCACGCTGCTCCTGAGGTGGTACCTGGACCACGGACTCGAGGTGACGCGTGTTTTTCAGGTCATCGAGTACGAACCCAACCCGTGCTTCCGTCGGTTCGGTGACGCGGTATCTACGGCCCGACGGGAGGGAGACGTCCACCCCCACAAGACCATCATCGCGGACACCATGAAACTCCTGGGGAATTCGGGGTACGGGAAGACCATCACCAACGTAGACCGACATCGCGACGTGAAATACTGCACGGAGGTTGAAGCGTCGCGCATGATCAACGATCGTCGATTCCGTCAACTCGATGTCGTCGTCGACAACGCGTATGAGATCGAGATGAGCAAGAGAACAGTGACGTATGCCTTGCCCATACACGTGGGATTTTTCGTTCTACAGTATGCCAAAATGCGCATGCTGCAGTTCTACTACGACTTTATCGACAGGTACCTGGAACGACCTTTGTTCCAGTACTGCGAGACAGATACGGATAGCGCCTATTTGGCCTTGGCTGGTGAGTCCGTTGATGATCTCGTAACTCCGGAACTTCGAGAGCATTACTTCCGACACCGATCCCAATGGCTCCCATCCGAATGTTGCGTCGACCACGAGACAGAGTACGTGCGGTGTCGACTCGCCGGTCATCCTTGATCGGCTCTGCATCATGCTGTGTTGCGCGCAAAGCATACGACAAGAGGACGCCCGGTCTGTTCAAGGTGGAGTGGTCTGGCGATGGGTTCGTGGGGTTGTGCAGCAAGACATACTATTGCTTCGGACCCACCGACAAGTATAGCACGAAAGGTCTGAGCAAACGTTACAACGAGATCGACAAAGACGCGTTCCTCCAGGTACTCACCAATAGAAAGAGCGGTAGTGGAAAGAATCGCGGGTTCCGAGTGAACCACTCGTCCGTGTTGACGTATGTGCAGGAACGAGCCGCCCTCACATACTTCTATGCAAAACGCGTGGTGCTCGAAGACGGGGTGAGCACGGGTCCGGTGAACGTGTAGAAAAGATGACGCGCTGCGGAAGACATTCATAAGTGACCATGGACGCGCGATGGAAGCATCCATTCACGTGCGTCATCGCCGGACCGACGGGGTGTGGTAAGAGCACTTTCGTGACGCGTCTGCTACGTCACGCATCAATGACGATGGACCCTCCTCCCGAGAAAATGACGTGGTGTTACGGAGAATGGCAATCGGCTTTCGCGTCGATGAGCATGCCCAACTTGCAGTTCGAGGAAGGCTTACCGAATGCGTCTTTGTTCGATCCCAAGACGAGGAACCTCGTCGTCATAGATGATCTGATGGCTGAAACGGACGGTCGGGTCACGACCTTGTTCACCAAAAAGAGTCATCACAGTAACACCTCCGTCCTCTATCTCGTGCAGAACCTGTTTCCTAAAAACAAAGAAAGTCGCACCATCAGCCTGAACGCTCAATACATGGTGGTGTTCAAGAATCCCCGTGACACGTCGCAGATAACGCACTTGGCACGACAGATGTATCCGGGTCGTGTCAAATTCGTGCAAGAAGCTTTCAAAGACGCAACGGCGGTACCATATGGCTACCTGTTGATCGATCTGAAACAGGATACGCCCGAAGATCTACGTTTACGTACGACCATTTTTCCGGACGACCCCGTCCAGTACGTCTACTTACCGAAGGTATAAAAACACTGAGCGCCTGGTTCGAGTGTTCATTCGCACGATGTCCGAACTGGTGAAAAGACACATCCTGTGTATACAGGCGCTGAATAGATACAAAAACAACAAATTGAGAAGAGCCATCCTCGCCAACGCTGACGCCGATCTCATTTGTGCTCTGGCCGAGTGTGCCTACAACATCTTGAAAGGAAACGTTCCGTTGACTCCGACACATAGGAGGCGTTTGAAAAAATACAGGAAAGAACTGCGCGAGTTGGTTAAGAGACGGTTGCCCATCGCGAGGAGGAGACACATCCTGCAAGAACAGACCGGTGGTTTCCTATCGGCTTTACTAGCTCCGTTGGCAGGTTCGGTGATTATTCCCTTGCTCAGACAGGTGCTCGCGTAGATGGAGCACGCGCGAAAAATGGCCTTGGTGGATCCACGGTTGTTGGAGACCCTCCGATCACCGCCACCGCCTACAGACACGGTTGGTAAGGTCATGGAAGGACTCGACGCCGAGATGACCTCCATTCTCGATCAAAAAGACCTAAACGATGGGGACAAAGTGAAACTGTACAATCAGGTGTTGCAGCGTTACAACCACTTGTCCGATCGACGCGACAAACAGCCGACACGAGTGGTTGTAGTGAACGATGATGCAACGACAGAAACAGCGACACCGGAAAAGCCGGCAGCACCGGCAACAGCAGCTCCCTCTGACGTAGAGGCCGACATCGTGGACAGCGTTCCAAAGACCATGAAGGTTAAGGTCAAGAAGTTGATAGATCGTCTCAAAACCCAGCTCTCGTGGACCGATCGAGGCGAATTGTTACACGACGGTACGCCGGTGCCTGGAAGTAACATGGTAGATCTCGTGAACGATGTATTGCGAAAAAGAAGAAAGAGCGATCCTGTAGGATGGCAAGCGTTCGCGCAGCAGCTCAAACGTATCAACCTACCCATGGAATTGATCGGTAACGTCGAACGGAGAAGCTACATACGACAGGCGGCAACGGCAACACCGGTGGCGGTGACACCCAGAAATCGTCCGTTACCGCGTTGGACCCCCTACAGTCGTTGGCAAGTGGAACAGTCCAAAAGTCCTCGAAAAAAACGTCATCGTCGGTTGCCGTCACTGGATGGTTGGGAGTCGTTTTAAAAGAGTTGTGCGCTACGACGATTCAACAGTTAACCAAGGTATCGGTAGTGGACACATATAGCTTGGTAGTCCTAGGAGTACTGTACAAGACCGCCGACTACTACCCACTGACAGGAGTGTTTGTCTCGGTGCTGTACATGACCGCTGACTACTACCCGCTCGCGAAAAAGTCTTGCCGCTACTTCGATGGTAGGATATCGACCTATCGTCGTGGGAGTACTGTTTTGTATCCTACTATACATTATCGCACTCGTCGCAAGATATTACCTCAGTTCGTCTCCTCTAGTCGTGTGGTGCAAACCATGGGACGTCGAGTCGAAGAATCACTCAAACGCGTCTACTTCGATCCGAAACGCGTCGGAAGTTATGGTGGGGTCAACGCACTGAGACGTGTCACGCGCGCACCAGTGAAAGCCGTCAAGCAATGGTTGTCGGAACAAGACGCGTACACCTTACACAAACCGGTGAGAATTCGATTCAAGAGACGACGTGTCATCGTGGGTGGACGCAACCACCAGTGGCAGGCCGATCTCGTCGACTTGTCAAAACTGAAAAAAGACAACGACGGATACGTGTTTCTGTTGACGGTGATCGACGTCTTTTCAAAACGGGCCTGGTGCGTTCCTCTGAAAAACAAGTCGGCGTCGTCTCTGGTGACGGCATTGAAAGGATTGTTGGTCAACATTGCGCCTACAACCTTGCAAACAGACAAAGGTTTGGAGTTCCTCAACAGATCCGTGAGGCGTTTGTTGAAGGAGCACGGTGTCCATAATTTTTCCACTCATAACGAGGAGACCAAGGCGAGTATCGTCGAAAGGTTCAACAGAACGCTGAAGACGCGTATGTGGCGATATTTTACGAAATATCAGACGGTGCGGTACATCGACGCGCTACAGGATTTTGTGCAAGCGTACAACGACACCTATCATCGAAGCATAGGCATGGCCCCTTCGCAAGTGAACGCGGCGAATCAAGAGGAGGTGTGGCAGCGCTTGTACGGTCACGATGGTAAGGGTGTACCAAAGTTCAAGGTGGATGATCGCGTACGCATCAGCAAAGCGAAGCGGCGGTTCGAGAAAGGGTATATGGCAAATTGGAGCGAGGAGCTCTTCACGATACGCGAAGTTCACGCCTCCGATCCACCCGTGTACCGTTTGGTCGACGATCTCGGTGAGGTGCTGGACGGAACCTTCTACGAACCGGAACTGCAGAAAGTGTTGGTCTCGAAAGATAAACTGTACCGCGTGGAATCGGTGCTGCAGCGACGGAAGGTGGGAAAACGAACGGAGGCGTTAGTCAAATGGTACGGCTACCCCACTTCGAACAACAGCTGGATCGATGCCAAGGCGCTCGTTCGGTATAAAGAGTAGTTACGCGCCGGTCGACTCCTCATTCCAACGATGTCCATCGTCGAAGAAGACAACGAAGGGATAGACGTTACGGACGACAACGACAACGAGGTTGTTGCATCGCGTTGGCACCTCTTCGGCACCGATTGTCCCAAGACGGAAATCGTGTTCTTGTGTCAGGTCGTCGTCTTGTACACGATCATCGCGGTCAGCATCTACAATCTGACAACCGGTCACACCGACTCTAATCTTTGGACGGCTCTGTTGAGTAGTTCGTTGGGCTACCTGCTACCCAATCCATCCGTGAAACGCGATGACGGCTGATTTCTACCTGACGTTGCCTAGCAACGCGTCGATGCACCTGCATCCCGACAACACGTTGACCCATTACGTCACGTCCTTACCGCAACGCATCAGTCTGTCCGGCGAATGGGAATGCGGGTTGGTGGAGATCCAGTACCCGCACGATTGGTACAATGTCAGAGAGAAGGATTCCTGGTTCTTCCTCTCGGAAAGCTCTCGCGATGGTCATTCTGTAGGAGGCATAGCAACGGGATATTACGACGGAACTCGTAAACTCATACGAGCCATCAACCGCTCGCTAGCGGGTATCGCGGTACGTCAAAGAGTGAAATTAAGCTACAGCGACATCACTCAAAAAGTATCCGTACGCATGTCACCGAGTACCGAATTCACAACCCAGGGTTCTATGGGAGTCATACTAGGTCTCGACGCAAGGACCATCCGTAGTCCTGAAAGTCACGTGCCGCTAGAGGGTGATGGAGAGGTGTACACCTTCGTGAAAGAAGGGGATTCCGTGGTGGACATGAAGCAAGGGTTCGAGTCACTCTACGTGTACACGAACGTCGTGGAATCGCGCGTCGTCGGCGACAGTCTCGTACCGCTGTTGAGGATTGTTCCGATACAAGGCGAACACGGACATACGATCTCGAGACATTTCGAGCACGTTCAGTACTTGCCCATGTTGCGCAAGGAGTTTGGAACAATCGAAATCGATATAAGAGACGATACCGGGCATGCCGTGCCATTCGAACGCGGCAAGGTGACGGTGACGCTTCATTTTCGACGTCGCAAGACTGGTCTGTTCTGAAGAATGAATTACAACGATTATTACACCCGACAAGTGGGAGGGGCTTTACCCTACTTTGTCGGTGCCAGAGTGCAACGAGGACACGGGTTGGGTAGTCTGTTCGGAGGTCTGATTCGGAGCGCCATGCCACTCATCAAGCGAGGGGCCGTGGCTTTGGGAAAGGGGGCGTTGAAGACCGGCTTGCGCATAGCCGACGACGTCATGTCCGGTCAGAACATAAAAACGGCGGCCAAACGACGCGCTACCGATGCCGGTAAAGATTTGATACGCGGTCTGTTGACGACTCCTGGCGTGCGACCGCAACAACGTATAAAACGCGCGACGGCACCGCGACGGGTCAGTGCAGTGAAAAGACGTCGTAAAGCGCAGACGATTCGTGAACGTGACGTGTTCGACGATGGCTTTCGTGCATAGACAATCTTGCGAGGGGGTCAAGAGCGAACTCGATCTCTTCGGCGTGCCGCCGACCCAGACCAGCATCGAAGACGCACAATGGGTGGAACACCAACCGATGGCCTCCCTCGAGTCGGGTGGTCCCATAGAATTCTTGCTACCCGGATCGGGAGATACTTACCTGGATCTCGCCAGCAGCTACCTGCACGTGCAAGCGAAGGTAACCAAAGGCAACGGGACACCTCTCGACCCCGACAACGCTGTGGCTCCGGTGAATAATTGGTTGCATTCGTTATTCAGTCAAGTCGACGTCTACCTAAACGGTACGCTCGTGACTCCTTCGACAAACACGTACCCGTATCGCGCCTATATCGAAACGCTTTTGAGTTACGGCAGCGAGGCCAAAGAGACTCAACTGACGAGTCAACTGTGGTACAAAGACACCGCCGGTCGCATGGATGCCGTCAACATTGTCGACGAGGCCGTAATGAACCGAGGGTTGGTGTATCGGCGAGCGCACGTCACGCAGAGTCGTGTCGTTGACATGATGGGACGACTACACGTGGACCTGTTCCTACAAGATCGTTACCTGCTCAATGGCGTCGACGTCAAGATACGACTGGTGCGAAGCAAGGATACGTTCGCGCTCATGGCCGGTGGTGGCAACCTCGATTATAAAGTACACATCGTCAACGCCACCATGTTCGCGAGGAAAGCCACACTGAATCCGACCGTTCAGATGGCGCACATCAAGGCACTGGACAAGGGCACGGCCAAGTACCCGCTGCGTTCCGTCGACTGCAAAGTATATTCCATTCCCACAGGGGCCATGTCGCACACGCACGAAAACATGTTCCTCGGTACCCTACCGAAACGTCTGGTACTATGCTGCATCGACAACGATGCATACAACGGTTCGTACGCGAAGAACCCGTTTCACGCCAAGCACAACAACGTCAACTTCCTCGCCGTTTACGTGGATGGTCGACAGGTACCTCCAAACCTCTCCAGCCGAATTTCGACGAGAATCGATTCATCAGAAGTTACCTCAACCTGTTCACCTCGACTGGCAAGGTATCACAGGACGAAGGGAACGGTCTGACTCGTGACGACTTCCGTGATGGGTACACCTTCTTTGGTTTCGACCTGACCCCGGACGCGTGTGATGGATCGTGCTTCCATCTGGTACAAAAGGGCAACCTGCGCATCGAGATGCATTTCGCTGCAGCGCTCCAACAGACCATCAACGTCGTCGTGTACGCAGAATTCGAATCGGTGCTGGAAATCGACAAGAGCAGGAACGTCATCTACGATTTCTGATGGAGACAAGTCAGATTGCACGTCTCCTGGCGAGAGACGCACGAACTCGTTCGATCGTTCGCGACGTCGTACCCAAAGACGGACTGCCTACGATGATCGATGCTTTCCCGTTCGCTTTCGTATGCAATACTCACGACGGCGATAAACCCGGTCAACATTGGATCGCTCTCTACGTGGATGCCGACAGACGCGGTGAATACTTCTGCTCGTACGGACTACCGCCGCTACACGGCGCATTTCGCGTGTTCCTGAACGAACATTGTTCCGAGTGGTGTCACAATGCCAAGAGACTTCAGAGTCCTCTATCTAACGTGTGCGGACAATACTGCATTGCTTATTTGGTGCTTCGTTGTAACGGCATACCGATGCAGGCTTTCGTCAATACATTTGGTAGTGATTTAGTCGCTAACGATTGTCGCGTGTTTGATTGGGTTAAGACCCTGAGATAGGGTAAACTGTAATACAGCCTAGCTTATTTATTGCTGTATTGTTATGCAATTAAAAGATGATTGTGTGTGTGTGTGTACACGACCGACTGCGTTTGTTCCGTTTTTAAGATGCCCGCGTTTCGGCGGCAAACAGATGGACACACGAGCCATTCATCCTCCTTACCTCATTAATCATCCACGATTTTTATGAAACTCATATGCATAACTTTTATAAAACTATAACCGACGAATCGCAGCTCTATACCATTCACCGATAACGTACTGAACCCTGATTGGTTAGCTCTCTTATTCATTGATACCGTACTCAATAACCGCCACGTCAGCGATATGTGGAATTTTTCCCTAAATAACCGTGAAATTAAAATTTAAATAAAAATTAAAATTAAAATATGTCTATTTTTAGAATTAAAATTAACCAGTCTATTTTTAGAAAATTAAAATTAACCAATGTCTATTTTTAGAAAATTAAAATTAACCAATGTCTATTTTTAGAAAATTTAAATTAACCAATGTCTATTTTTAGCTACCACCAAAAATCGACCCACAATTGGGGGTATGAAAACGACTTACATACTACTAACATGTTAACTTGATAAAATCCCAAGTGTCAAAAACTTTTGCCGTTATGTATAGAGCTAGATACTTACAAGGTGGATGTTCACTTTTCATATTATATTGTTTACTACTTCTGCCTGCTTTGATATACTTCTGTGGAGCTTTGATATACTTCTGTGGAGCTTTGATATACTTCTGTGGAGCTTTGATATACTTCTGTGGAGCTTTGATATACTTCTGTGGAGCTTTGATATACTTCTGTGGAGCTTTGATATACTTCTGTCAAGTTTGGGACAGGTTGGCTAAACCGATAATGCATTGACGCCATTCAAAACCTACCAGCGACGAAAATGCAGTTTTGGGACTGAGTGTGAAGTAATGGCATTGCTATACACTCACGCATAGACGCACGAACACACACGCACGCACGTACGCAAACACGGAACATAGTATATGTCCTCAATGGACACCAATTCAAACATAGAGCTACAAACCTACTAGACTAGCTAAGTAAACTTTTTAGTTCAGTTAATTTGTAAAGTTAATCAGTTAAGATTAACAGTTTACCTATTGCCAAATGTTCTAGTAAAATGCCGTGAACTGCATTGGACGTGGCGTTATATAAAATAAATATTATTTTTAATGCAAAAGTGTTCCAAAGATTCTCATGCACATATATCAGAGTTATTGCTGAATTCTTGCAATGCTATCAACAGTCCATGTTCACCAGACAAGGCGCGATTCATCGACTGGTTGGATTTGTGTGCTTACTTGCCTCTCCCTTGTGGGTTTGGGCCTCTCTAGTTTTTTCTTTCCAGAAGGTCTCCAGTACCACGCCGATTTTGGTGATCTTGTTGAATATTTGATCTGTGCAACATCTCCCCGGTCTGACACCAGCCTGTTCTTCCCTGAGTCTCGTATCCACCGCTTTCCTCATTTTAAGTTTATATTAACTGTTACAAGTAAATGATAAGTTAATCGCGCTATGCCTAGACAAAGAGCTGGTTTACATGCCTTGTCTGCTCCTTGGATCACCCTTGTCTATACCTAGACACCACCGACAACGAACTGGTTCACTTGCCTTGCCTGCTCCTTGGTTCACCCTTGTCTATACTTAGACACCACCAACAAAGAGCTGGTTCACTTGCCTTGCTTGGGTCACCCTAGTCGTGTCCGCCGTCGTAATTCAACCCTGCAACGTCACGCAGACAAGCACTTGTCACGCAGCTGGCGCGATGGCCGTGATCGTATAGTGGTTAGTACTTCTCGTTGTGGCCGAGAGAACCCAGGTTCGAATCATGGTCACGGCAGGGAGCTGTGCAATCTCTCTGTCATGGCATGTCAGCTTACTTTTTGTTGGATAATTTAAGACATTTGTCTAAACCAGTATTTTATTATTACCCAGGCCCGTCCTCGGCTAATTAACACCGATGAAACGCGCAAACAACAAGTTGGAGAGTCCCGGGATGACTTATGGAAATGTTGCCCATGGACGGGCACTTACATAACATAAACAACCTTAATGCCAGCAGTGACTGACATTTGTCGAATTTCAGCGACTGGGGTTGATGAGAAGAAAGAATGAAAATATAAGTAAAAAGCCAGTTTTGTGAGACACTATAAAAAACTAGGCTTTCATCCTTAGATAATGGTGGCAGCAAGTTTTGTACTGCAATTGAATCGCGTAGTCACGTGGCGTCTGGAGCGTAAAACGTTATCCGGCATTAACAAAGTTAAAAGTCTACGCAACTACGTCACTGGTGAGTCACTTTTGACGGTTCAGCCACCGAGCAGTCGCTCTCGACGGTCCATCCATCGGGTAGCCGCTCTCGACGGCAGCGCCATCGGGTAGCCGCTCTCGACAGTATGGTACCGGGGAGCCGCTCTCTACGGTACGGCCACCGGGGGACCGCTCCCTACGATATGGCCCCCGGAGAGCCGCTCTCGACGTTACGACCACCAGGGAGCAGCTCTCGACGGTTGAGCACTGGGAGCCGTTTTCGACGGCCACTGGGGAACCGCTCTCACAGAGCCGCCCTCGACGGTACAACTACCGAGGAGCCGCTCTCTGCTGTGTGGTACCGAGGAGCCGTTCTCGACCATAGGACACTGGAGAACCGTTCTCGACAGTAGGGTTACCGGGGAGACCTCGACGATCCTGCCACCAAGACAATTTGCTTGCACTCAATCGATCTCCTGCACAAATGGTTCTTTATATATTTTTTTGTGAAAACGGCATATCATATATATCGAAGTATATCGAATTTTGCCGTAAACAGTATAACAACAACGATAATGGACATATTATTGTCCAGACTGTTTTTTTAACGCATCATACTCCAGAAAACGGCCGCAAGTGAATAAAACACTTAATTATTGCCCCTAATAAGGCTATATTTTATATATTTAGTTTTGTTATTATTTTATACGTAGCAAAACTTACCAACAGTCAGACACAGCTCAGCCTTTCACAGTTCCCCAAATTCCTAGTCAATCCAAAAGTTTCTCTAAACTTCTTATGCCCAATTTCCCCTGTGCCATATGTCCCTTTATATGTGTATATGCCAAATGAGTGTCAAGCAGTAATCCTGGCTAACCACCAATATCAGATTTGTTGCTAAATTCTTGCAACGCTGTCAACATTCCACGTTCACCAGATATGGGGCGATTAATCGACTAATTGCATTGTTTCATTTATTGAGTTAACTTGTGTTTTGAAAGTTAAGATAAGTTAAAATTATCTTAACTTTTAAAGACAAATTATTAAGTTAATCGCGCCATACATCATCGACAAAGAGCTGGTTCACTTGCCTTGCCCGCTCCTTATTTCACGCTTGTCTTATTTCACGTCACAGCTATGACTGCCCCGTGACAACCGTTGTGACCTCCGTTGTGACCCCCGTCGTGACCGACGTTGTGACCGCCGTTGAGACCACCCCTCGACATCAGGCTGTCTATCCTTTGTTCCACAGCTGGCGCGATGGCCGTGATCGTATAGTGGTTAGTACTTCTCGTTGTGGCCGAGAGAACCCAGGTTCGAATCCTGGTCACGGCAGAGAGTTGTGCAATCTCTCTGTCATGGCATGTCAGCTTACTTTTTGTTGGATCATTTAAGACGTTTGTCTAAACCAGTATTTTATTATTACCCAGGCCCGTCCTCGGCTAATTAACACCGATGAAACGCGCAAACAACAAGTTGGAGAGTCCCGGGATGACTTATGGAAATGTTGCCCATGGACGGGCACTTACATAACATAAACAACCTTAATGCCAGCAGTGACAGACATTTGTCGAATTTCAGCGGCTGTGGTTGATGAGAAGAAACAATGAAAATATAAGTAAAAAGCCAGTTTTGTGAGACACTATAAAAAACTAGGCTTTCATCCTTAGATAATGGTGGCAGCAAGTTTTGTACTGCAATTGAATCGCGTAGTCACGTGGCGTCTGGAGCGTAAAACGTTATCCGGCATTAACAAAGTTAAAAGTCTACGCAACTACGTCACTGGTGAGTCACTTTTGACGGTTCAGCCACCGAGCAGTCGCTCTCGACGGTCCATCCATCGGGTAGCCGCTCTCGACGGCAGCGCCATCGGGTAGCCGCTCTCGACAGTATGGTACCGGGGAGCCGCTCTCTACGGTACGGCCACCGGGGGACCGCTCCCTACGATATGGCCCCCGGAGAGCCGCTCTCGACGTTACGGCCACCACGGAGCAGCTCTCGACGGTTGAGAACTGGGAGCCGTTTTCGACGGCCACTGGGGAACCGCTCTCACAGAGCCGCCCTTGACGGTACAACTACCGAGGAGCCGCTCTCTGCTGTGTGGTACCGAGGAGCCGTTCTCGACCATAGGACACTGGAGAACCGTTCTCGACAGTAGGGTTACCGGGGAGACCTCGACGATCCTGCCACCAAGACAATTTGCTTGCACTCAATCGATCTCCTGCGCAAATGGTTCTTTATATATTTTTTGTGAAAACGGCATATTGCATATCGAAGTATATCGAATTTTGCCGTAAACAGTATAACAACAACGATAATGGACATATTATTGTCCAGTCTGTTTTTTTAACGCATCATACTTCAGAAAACGGCCGCAATTGAATAAAACACTTAATTATTGCCCCTAATAAGGCTATATTTTATATATTTAGTTTTGTTATTATTTTATACGTAGCAAAACTTACCAACAGTCAGACACAGCTCAGCCTTTCACAGTTCCCCAAATTCCCAGTCAATCCAAAAGTTTCTCTAAACTTCTTATGCCCAATTTCCCCTGTGCCAAATGTCCCTTTATATGTGTATATGCCAAATGAGTGTCAAGCAGTAATCCTGGCTAACCACCAATATCAGATTTGTTGCTAAATTCTTGCAACGCTGTCAAAATTCCACGTTCACCAGATATGGGGCGATTAATCGACTAATTGCATTGTTGTTTCATTTATTGAGTTAACTTGTGTTTTGAAAGTTAAGATAAGTTAAAATTATCTTCACTTTTACAGACAAATTATTAAGTTAATCGCGCCATACCGAGACATCATCGACAAAGAGCTGGTTCACTTGCCTTGCCCGCTCCTTATTTCACGCTTGTCTTATTTCACGTCACAGCTATAACTGCCCCCGTGACCACCGTTGTGACCTCCGTTGTGACCCCCGTCGTGACCGACGTTGTGACCGCCGTTGAGACCACCCCTCGACATCAGGCTGACTATCCTTTGTTCCACAGCTGGCGCGATGGCCGTGATCGTATAGTGGTTAGTACTTCTCGTTGTGGCCGAGAGAACCCAGGTTCGAATCCTGGTCACGGCAGAGGGCTGTGAAATCTCTCTGTCATGGCATGTCAGCTTTCTTTTTGTCGACTAATTAAAAATAATTATCTAAACCATTATTTTATTATTATGCAGGCATGACCTCAGCTAGGCTGTAAAATCTTAAGTTACTAAACATGAAACGCGCACACATTAATTGGTGAATCCCGGGATGACTTCTGAACATTTTGAATTAAAAATTATGTCAAAAATCATTCGAACCCCCCGAACACCTCTACTGTCCCCTCCCTGCACAACTGCACACACAACTTTAACCTAATGCCAGCAGTGACTGTCATTTTGGTGAAGTTCAGTCACGCTGGATGATGTGATGCAAGAAGTGAAATATAATCTTCAAGGCGATCCTCGAAGGTGTTAACAAGTCGTCGTGTTGTTGTCATTATTCAGTTTTATTAGATCGAGTAATCATACAGCTCAATTCGACCGTCCCTGCTGCTCAAGTGTCGCGGGAGAGAGAGAGAGAGAGAGAGAGAGACAGAGAGAGAGAGAGAGAGAGAGAGAGAGAGTCCAAGGTCGCACTAGGCTAGCGTCTGAGCCAGATGCTTTAATCATATCGTGTTATAGTACACTACAGTACCCTATTTCTCAACACCCCCTTTTCTCTAGAAAGTATTAGCGCGATTATAAAAAGCCTTTCCTGGGATCGCGACCTTGTCTTGGTGGAACGGCTGGCGAGCTCCAATGATCCTCAGAGCTCAGAGCGTCTGGAGTTTTGTACTCCTGGTAGAGCCACCCGTGGCACACAGGGCTGAGGTGAGGAGCCCGACTAACAACGATCCAGCCACAACGGCGGAGCAGGCGGAAGAGGATACATACTGTCCGAACGGCTGTGAAGGCGGCCTATGCAGCAGGAGGACAGCCCCCGGTCGTCGTGGCTTATCATGCCACCGGGATACGGACGTCTTCCTGCCAAGTTTGTGCGGACGCCGCTGGCTCCCCGGCTTCTTCACAGTAAACGGCACAGGCTTCTGCCAAGGGTCCACCATCAAAGACTTACGGCGATGCACGGGTGGCAGCGGGGACATGACCTGCCAGCATCCTCACTGAAGCCAATACAATCAGCATCGAGGCAATGATCATGCAAAATCAGCTCCGCTCGACTGGTCACAGTATCTGAATGCCAGAGTCCCGCCTCCCCCGACAAGTACTATTCTCCCAGCTGACTCATGGATTGAGAACCCGTGGTAGACAGAGAAAGAGATTTAAAGACACTGCCAAACACTACACGAAGAAGGGTCATATTAACATCAACATTTGGGAGGACACGGCTGCCGACCGTCTACTTTGGCGCCGCAGCATCCACCAGACAGCGGCCCGCTTCGAGAGAGACTAACTGCCTACTTCACGAGGCGGAGAAGCGACAGAGGAGAAAGGAGAGGGAGATAGCTCAACACCTGCACATCTTCCTCCCACCCGGAACCTCCTGCCCCCCCCCCCTG
Source organism: Lamellibrachia satsuma (assembly GCA_033239005.1). Lineage (NCBI taxonomy): Eukaryota > Metazoa > Annelida > Polychaeta > Sabellida > Siboglinidae > Lamellibrachia > Lamellibrachia satsuma. Next base: position 3,993,291 of record BSQZ01000048.1, on the reverse strand, counting down.
CAATAAGATCTGGAAATCAAGAATCGGGCTCCTGAGTCAACTTAGGACCCTCGACCAACCCCTGCCAGACGTCATCCTAGTTTCGAGGAACCGCTGATGGCCACCATGCCGCATAAGTTGCCTTTGTCAGTATCGTTAAGGAATAGTCGCTTAACTTAAGCAATACGCTCTCACACGATCGATTTTCTCTAACGCCGGATTGCTCGTCTCGTAGTAATTTATAATATGTCAGGTAGGCGTATAAATGTTTGTACACGTGCCGTTCAAGAGGTTTCAATAGAATTGGTAGGACATATATAGGTATGTAATCCATAACGTCGTTCGAGTGTCCGCTTTTGCATAGCGGGACCACTCTGGTCTTCTTCCATGATTTTGGAAAATGCACCGCGTCGATACTTGCATTACATATGTTAAATATGTGCGGTGCAAAGATTTCTGCGCTCAGTTTGAGTGGTTTACAACTGATGTCATCAAGTCCTGTTGCATTGGTCGTTGACATTTTTCGCAGGTGGTTAAGAACAAATTCGCTCGAGGATCGTTTGAGTCTTTTGTGCGGTCCAATCAGGGCATGTTCATTCAGCACAGAAATGTACAACTGCTCGAATAGGTCCAGTCTTACGCCGTTGTCGTCCGTCAGGTTGTTCAATGACGACGGGGCTTTGGTTAGGGGCTCTGTAAACCGGCTTTCATCAAAGTTTTTAAAGTCACTACAGCGGATGGTTTTGTGCATGTTCGTCTTGGCAAAAGGCAAGGCAAAAAATGGCAAACAAATCTGATAGGCAGTTGGACACCACAGAAGGTATAAGCACGTTTGAAGGGTTGTTTAAGTACGCGTAATCGAGACACGAATTTGATCCCGGGCGTGTAACTTCGCATATCAGTTGGTCTAGTCCCAACATGACCAAGTCGTTATATAACGCGTAGTTTGTGCCTTTGATCAAATCCTTGTTCACATCCCACAGGATATAGACGTAAAATACCAGATATAGTGAGTTTTCAATATCCGAGATAATTTATTGATATGTTCGTACCACAGTTTTAGAGGGTCTGTAAATAAAACACACAAGAAAAAACGAACATCTAGGTGGCATTCTTTCAGTTCATAGTAATTCTAGGTCATCGCATGCACACGGAACTAGAACATTACTTGAGCAATTTCAGTTGGAAAGATACTTTAATGAAAACGCTGAATAATCGCGCTTACCCAGACCGAATAACGTTTTGCGTTTTTACGCTGTTTTTAGAACTCCAAGATGGCCAATGTACGTAATCGTTAATTACGTGGTGATAGCCTCTCCAGTCTATATCTATCTCTATGGTTTCCCCCAACAAATGACGTAACAGTAGCGTCTACGCAATCACGTGACCGCTCCGCTACATAACGGCGAACAACTTACTCAAGTATTGTGAACTCTACATGAAAATTATATATAACATTCACAATAAGAACGAGTATTCTCATAATGGAGGTTGGTTGTGAGTAAATAATTAATTATATTATAATATGTCAAATAAATAAAATAATATAATGTATAACCAGGGATAAGCTCTCGACTGTCCAGTAACCGGTGACCCGCTCTCGACGGTAGTATCTTCGTGTAGCCGCTCTCGACGGTAGTACCATCGTGTAGCCGCTCTCGACGGTAGTACCATCGTGTAGCCGCTCTCGACGGTAGTACCATCGTGTAGCCGCTCTCGACGGTTGTACCATCGTGTAGTCGCTCTCGACGGTAGTACCATCGTGTAGCCGCTCTCGACGGTAGTACCATCGTGTAGCCGCTCTCGACGGTAGTACCATCGTGTAGCCGCTCTCGACGGTAGTACCATCGTGTAGCCGCTCTCGACGGTAGTACCATCGTGTAGCCGCTCTCGACGGTAGTACCATCGTGTAGCCGCTCTCGACGGTAGTACCATCGTGTAGCCGCTCTCGACGGTTGTACCATCGTGTAGCCGCTCTCGACGGTAGTACTAGTCTGAAAAATCTGAAGTTTATAAACATGTAACGCGCACACAATAAATTGGGGAGGCCCGGGATATTTTCTGAAGATGTTGCATTATAAAAAAAAATCAATTAAAAATGAAACATTAATTCGTATTCATTCGTATTCCCAAACACCACAATGTGAACTTGTATTTTGAAAGTTAATTAGCTATGGTACATTAATGCTAACCGCACGTTTACGAGTACTAAATGATCAAGTTAATCGCGCCATGCGTAGACATCTTTGACAACAAACTACTTCACTTACCTTGCCTGCTCCTTAGTTCACCCTTGTCTTATTTCACGTGACAGTCGTGACCGTCGTCGGGACCGCTGCATGACCGCCCCTATGAGCGCCCACGTGACCGCCCCGTGACCGCCCCGCGACATCACGCCGACCAGCAGTTGTTCCACAGCTGGCGCGATGGCCGTGATCGTATAGTGGTTAGTACTTCTCGTTGTGGCCGAGAGAACCCAGGTTCGAATCCTGGTCACGGCAGAGGGCTGTGAAATCTCTCTGTCATGGCATGTCAGCTTTCTTTTTGTTTTAACTTCTAAAATGATGGTATAGTGTGTTGTCCTGAAACAACGTACTGATGATGCAGGGGGGGGGTGGTTGATGGGCAAAATTTTAAAACGAAAAGTTGTGATGATGTTCATAGAAGCGCTAAGATTGACAATGTATTTGGATAAGACGTTCCATAGCCGAATAGTATTGCATGGAGGAGGAATAGAAGTGGTAATTACATACGAAATAATGGATTTGGAAAACTACGGAACGCTGTTGCCTCAAGTCTCAAGTCTCAAGTGGCTGTACTCCAAACAGCCCAAACTTGGGCTAACGCAGGAGTTTGTGGTGGACTGCGCGCGTGCGCTGTGGGTGATACATTCGACTAAAAGACTAGCATCTTTAATGTTGCTGAAATGGTTTTATCTGATAGTTTATTTATTTTATGTATAGGATATTAAACGAAAATGTTGAATAGGTTGGTTATGTGTATGGATACTGTCGCTGCCTTGCCACATGCACACATAGACAGTCTCCATACCCACACCATGGATAAGTTTACGCTGAGCACTGTGTTTTAAAGGCAGTTTAGGTGAGGAGGTGTAGTGAAACGGAGTTCCATAATAGCTTCTTGAAATGGTTTGGGGTTTTTATGTTGGTATTTTTGGTGGAATCATATTCCATATGCGAATGGGACAGTGTTTAAGGGAACACTGTATTTAAGGGTCTTAATTAGCGCATGTCCTAGTTATTTGTATTGTTTGGTATAGACTATAGGGCAAAACTTCACTACAATTCTAAAAACAATAAGGATTCCCATACGCAAAATACTGCATATAACGTAAAAAAGGTACGGGGTATCCACAGCGGAAAATTATCACGTGGATAGTCGCTAGATGGCGACGTAATACTGTGACACGCGTTTTTGTAATTCAACTGAAATAAAATAAAACCCAGGCACGAATGTGTTCGGTGTATGATTATCAGCCAATCAGTGCCGGATTAACCATGGCGCGAGTGGTACGTTCGTGCCATACCTATAGCTTTACTAATCTTGATAATATTGTGTTGGAGATCAGTGCCGCTAAAACTCGCGAAAGGTTCGATCGCTAGTGTTTGATTAAGTTCAATACACGTGTAATGTAATCATACTGTTCACATGATCACACATCTAGAACCGTTGGTAACTAATTTGGTGGAAAGTATTTGGATGTCGCTCTGTTTTCTCAGAACTTGAATGTCTCTGTGTTACGCTGTATGACTTATATTTAAAATAATATATATAAATAATTAAATACACTATAATGTGTGTTTTAATGCAAAGGATAAGTTCAAAAATATTGGCTTGCTCAAAGGGTATAACCCTGGTGCGACGTTGGTTTACCCTATTATCATTAGCGTACAATAACATACAATGATAGTATGATCACGGGATTCACAATGACGATCGTATGACATTCAAACAAAATATTCCGTAAGACGGCGCCACATCACGAGGGCTGTAGTCGCTCTTGTGCAACTATTTTATTTTATGTTAACTTTCCAGTGAATAACTACTTCAGCAATCAGCATAATTATTTCACAAAAGAACTTCAATCAACAGACAGTTGCACGTGTATATAAATACAAAAGAAATGTCTTCAGTATGCGCCTTTTTTCTAATATGGTAGATTATTGCATTTACCACGCATTTTCTGTATTCGCCTATGTTGAAGAATATTATACATTATTATTATTATAAAATGCGTAAAAAATATCAAAAGAAAGCTGACATGCCATGACAGAGAGATTTCACAGCCCTCTGCCGTGACCAGGATTCTCTCGGCCACAACGAGAAGTACTAACCACTATACGATCACGGCCATCGCGCCAGCTGCGTAATGATTCATTTAATATTGTTAACGTGCGCACTTTCTAAATTTGAATAAAGTATTTATTACCAGTAATCTTATAGTTCGTTTTTTTTACTCAGAGTGTAGTCCAACGAAAGCGTGCACCTTAACGTATCTCTTTTAGCTGATAAAGCGGCCGTGGCTAGTCAATACGTTTTGACCAATCTCTATAAATACGCCACCTTTCGGCAATGTCCGACAATAACTTTTGGTCAATGCTACCAAAGAATGGGCATATCACAGGTATTTAACACCTCACACTATTATATTTCATGCAGTTAATTCAACATTAATGTCGACGTCGGGTTTATGATGTGACTACAATACAATCTGGTGTAATACCAACATTTGCCTCAACAAGCTGTCAGTGGAGGTACCCGACAGAGGGCGACACAGAACATGACGACAAACAATCTCCATGCGAAATTCATTTACCGAGTTCTACTCGGTTAGGGATGGTACGTTCACCGAAAGTGCAAATCAATTACTCACGAAACCTAATATATTTCTTGTCTTCGTTTGTTCACGTAGTCATAGCTTGTCTAAAACATTTGTTCAAGGCTAAGTTTGGGTGCGAGTTTGTCAGAGTTGTCGACGAGGGCACAGGTACCATAAATTATTTAAACTAGATGCGCAGGGCCGGGGGAACTGACAGAAAACTCAAACGCATAGGAGTACTACTACAAATACACATCCAAAGAAACGTTCACCAATAATTTCAGACAATGAACTTATATGTGTATGCTTAAATGCCAGGAGCATAGTAAATAAAAAAGTGAGTTAGACATTATGGTAGCAGATATTGATCCTCATGTAATAGGCATCACGTACAGAATCATGGAAAAAATAAAGATATAATAGATGCTGAGTTAGCACTGACAGGCTATGCAAAGTTTAGGAAGGATAGACGAGAAAGAAGGGGAGGTGGAGTCATTTTATATATTAAAGAATCTATCCAAGCATATTAAATAACACTGAAAAGTGAAGCAGATTGTGAGGAAGCAATTTGGTGTAACATAGTTACCAGGAACTCAACATTAACAATAGGAGTAGTTTATCGTAGTCCCAACATAGGACAAGAGGAACTCCAACAAAGGCTAATATAAAGAGATGAGAACATATCTAGCAAATGTAGATTGGAATAACTTGCTGAAGGACAAGACAGCAACAGAATGCTGGACTTGTTTAAAATATGAGATTGAGGGCATTATTGAGAAATTTGTTCCATTAAGAAAACAAGGGAAAAGGTCCAGGAAGAAACACCTGTCAAAAGAGGCTATTAGAAAAATTGCTCACAAACAGATGCTGTGGAGGGTATATAAACACACTGGAAATGTAGAAGACTACACAAACTACAAAGAGGCACTTAACCTAGCTACAACTGAAATTATAAAATCTAAAAGAAAGTTTGAACAAAAATTGGCAGGTAATATAAAATATGACAGCAAGAGTTTCTATGCTTATGTAAGGAGTAAACAGAAAGTTCAAGATAAGGTCGGACCACTGGAATACAACAGTGAAAACATAATTTCAGATGGGTTTCAAATGGCTGAGGTCCTGAATGAGTATTTCAGCTCAGTTTTTACCACAGAAGATATCAGCTCACTTCCAGTTCCATTTACAAAATTTGAGGGCAATAAATCAGAACATTTGGGGCAGTTATTTGTAACTCCTGAAATGATAGCGAAGAAAATTAAGAAGATGAAAGATAATAAATCACCTGGAGTTGATGGGATACCACCAAAACTGCTTAAGGAAATTGTTGAGCAAATTAGTACACCACTAGCAAAAATGTTTAACTTGTTACTAGAAGAAGGAATAGTTCCTTCAGAATGGAAAGAAGCAAACATTACACCACTATTTAAGAAAGGATTGAGGAACAAACCAGAAAATTACAGACCAGTGAGTTTAACATCAGTTGTATGTAAATTACTCGAAACATTAATTAGAGACCACATGGTGGAATTGCAAAACATCTATTAATAAATACATCTCAACATGGGTTCCTAAAAGCAAGGTCATGTTCTAACTAATCTCTTATGTTTTTTGGAAGAAATTACAAAGTGGGTAGATGACGGGTCACCAGTGGATGTTGTATATTTAGATTTTCAGAAAGCTTTCGATAAAGTGCCACATCAAAGATTGTTACTTAAACGAAAAGTCCATGGTATAGTCAATGATGTAATCAACTGGATAGAAAAGTGGCTTACACACAGAAGATACTGGAAATCTGTTCTGAGTGGGGTACCACAGGGATCAGCCCTATACTGTTTTTAATATATATATAAATGATTTGGAAGATGACATATCTAGCAAAGTACTCAAATTTGCAGATGACACAAAAGTATTCAGAAAAGTTACTAATGATACAGATAAACAAAGTTTACAGGATGATCTAGATAAGTTAGTTAAATGGTCAGAAAAATGGCAAATGTTATTCAATTTTGGGAAGTGTAAATGCATACACATAGGACATGGAAACATGGACGAAGAATATAAAATGGGGGATGCTGTACTAGGTAGAACCACACAAGAAAAGGACTTAGGTGTAACATTTAGTGCTGACATGAAAGTTTCAGAGCAATGTGGGATTGCTGCTTCGAAAGGAAATCAAATTCTAGGGCTAATTAGGAGAACTATCACATATAAGGAGAAATAGCTAATTGTACCCCTGTACAAAGCAATAGTTAGACCACATTTGGAATATTGTATACAAGCATGAAGGCCGTGTCGTAAGAAGGACATATACAAGTTATAAAGAATACAAAGAAGAGCAACTAAAATGATTCCAGAATTGAGAGACCTTAGTTACGAAAGTTGCTTATTACAATGTGGTTTGACAACACTAGAGACCAGGAGACTAAGAGGAGCAGTGGCGGATCAACAAATAGGCACTGAACCAATGAACACGAATGTCTATGAACGTTTCGGGGAGATTCGATCTCTCGCCGACAGCGATATCACGTCGAAGTGCGAAGAGCTCACTCGGTATTACGATAATGATATTTAGCCTGATTTTGAGAAGGAATTCCGTCTCTTCACAAAATATGGAGACTTCGAGACTGGTGCCGAGATGATAACCTTTCTTCATGAAAATAAACTGATTGCCAGTTTCCCTAACTTTCACATTGCGCTACGGATATATCTGTAATTTTTCGGCTCAAGCTGCGAAGGCGAGCGATCTTTCTTTGTACTGAAACATCAGACTACCAGCGTTCCATGATGGGTCAATCGCGCTTGTCGTCACTGTCACTTTTAGCCATAGAGTCGGAAATGATGCGTTCACTCTTGGTCGATGACATTATTAGCTCGTTAGTTCTGCAATTGTTGGAAGTTAACGTTTTACGTAGCGACCAATTGTTGATTTACCAAAAAGAAAACACTAAGAACCCTTAACATACATGGTATTTCGAAAAAAAGGCGTTACATTTCATTCGTGGCGTCGTAGATTAATCCCTGAAAAATTGGCGGCGCCCGAGGTGCAAACCGTCTAGGCGGAAAACGTGAACAAATATACAAACATACGCTAGCTAACCTCCCATCTCACACCTGTTTGTGTGGCCATTCTCCCACCATTCATTAGAGTCCACATCCCTCCTGCCACCAACCTCACGTATTTCTGAGGTCAACCCTTCAGCTTCATTTCAGTTTTGCTTCGTTTAGCTGCTTGTCATTTCCTCGCATATGTTCCATCCTTCTGCACTTGCTTGAAACGCAAGTCGTTTTATCCGTCGACTAGTTGAGCCATTTTTAATTCTTTTCGCTGTGCAGGGCACAATCATATTCAAAAGTCAAACTTGTTTTTACTCACATAAACTATGATTATTAGTACCTATATAATTTATACCAAACTTATATAGCTAGCATGCATAGTTAATTATACGTAGCTAGTTGAAATACTGGCTCAACAAACACTTGGTGTGGCGTAACTTGAGCCGCAGTGTAGAGTAAGTTGGGTAGATGCTTTATTTGTGCAATTTACGTAGGCTTTGTACTTAATGTTCGTACCAACTCAGCCAACACATCTACCCAATTAGTACATGTCTATGACAAGTCTACACGCTTAATTAATAAGTGGACACAATTAATGTAGACTTATAGGTCATTCGCAGCCAATGTAACTAACTGCTAATGTTGTCCCAATTTGTTCGGAAAAATTAATTCCTTGATACATTTTGGGGTAAAGAACACCCGTCTTCATTCTTAAGCCGTTGCTCAACTAACTTTCCCTTGGGCCTTGGGTGGCTCAACTAACCCTCCCTTGGGCCTTGGGTGGCTCAACTAACCCTCCCGTGGGCCTTGGATGGATCAACTAACCCTCCCTTGGGCCTTGGATGGCTCAACTAACCCTCCCTTGGGCTTTGGATGGCTCAACTAACCCTCTCTTGGGCCTTGGATGGCTCAATTAATCCTCCCTTGGGCCTTGGTCCGTTTCGACAATTAAACTTTTTTTAGTTAACTTCTCATTAATGCGCGAAGTAATGTAAGTAATTTTCTTCCCGGTGCGTAGTTAAACTACGTGTAAGTCTAGTCACATGCGTTGAGAGTCTACACACCAGCATACATTAACCACAATCACCAAAAGTTTCGACAAACATCAAAAAACATACATTTGACTCACACTTTCTGACCGTTGTGGCAAATGGCACCTAGTCTACGTCAATCGTGTTGTAATAACATGTTCAATCACTGGGTGGCACCGTGTAACTGTCGCTGCTGCAGTTTCCTGGGAAACATGGGTGGCTCAGACAACCCAGTGACTCAAGTAAAACTGTCTTCCCCCATAGGAATACTGTATGAGAGATATATATGAAATATGTACCACGTTACACATTGATCAATATTGCAAGTCTGTTAGAGAGACGTACACTGAGACGGTGCCAAACCAACAAACCATGAAAGCTTACAAACCTTACTTAAGCATTTTATTAGGAAAAACAACATTCAGTGACATTTTCAAACTTAAAGAAACCGACGTTCAGACTCCCGTTCGTTGCAGGGTTGTAGATGTTGCTCTTGCTAAGAAACCACATGGAACCGTGGCCATTGACGTTGTTCTCCAAGAAGACAGTCGACACCGGAGAAGACTTCGCTAGCAGACGGATATAATGTGTTTACCCTAAACAGACACATTCAATAATGTAATAACAGCTGCCAGACGCGGACACCACTTTCACTGGTTGAGAAACTATTTTCCTTGAAAAAACACGGGGAGCTTACTGTTTTGATCGGCGATTGTTGGCATTTTAGCAGCTTATGTAGCAGTTACACCTTGGGTTGTAAACACACACACACTGACATAGGCTCGATGGCATTACTTTATCGGGGTTGGTTCTACCCTTGGAACCGAAACGATATAATACATCGGTAAATTCATGAATTAATTATTTGTTTTATTCTCCGCTTCTATGACGACACTGCGATGACAAACAGCAGTGTACCTAAAACATATCCCAAATACACGAATGGAACCAATTATCTACTTTAGTTGTGCAAATGGTACTAGTGTTAATTTATATGCTTAAAAAATCATCATTATCATTCATCTGATTCATTAACATTTATTGGACTGTCGACAAACCAATGGCTTCCTCGTCCACTTGCCGCCTGGAGCGTGTGGCTCTGGATGATACACCAGCCCACGTACGTACACACGCACACACACACAAACGCACACACGCACTCACGCACACACGCACGTCGCCACGTTACCCACCAGTGACCGACCAACACCAGCGCCACATCCCGTCGTTGTCGTAATCGCTCGTTGTGGCACACCACAGGTAGAGCGAGTCTTCCTTGATGCAGCTCCAGTACATTCTACCTCGGAACCAAAATGGAAACTTACACATGTCTGTAAACCCTACAAATAGAGCAGCTTCGTGTTATACCCAGGCACCTAGAGAAGGATTAGCCTCCTATTAAGTGCATGTAAGCACGCGGGTGCGTGAGCATGCAAAGTTATAGAAGTGTGTGTGCGTGCGTGCGTGCGTGCGTGCGTGCGTGCGTGCGTGTGTAAAGAGAGAGGAGGAGGGGAGGGGGTAGGGAGGGAGAGAGAGCCAACAACAGCGTAGACCAGCCAACAACAGCGTAGACCAGCCAACAACAGCGTAGACCAGCCCACAACAGCGTAGACCAGCCAACAACAGCGTAGACCAGCCAACAACAGCGTAGACCAGCCAACAACAGCGTAGACCAGCCAACAACAGGGTAGAACAGCCAACAACAGCGTAGACCAGCCAACAACAGCGTAGACCAGCCAACAACAGGGTAGAACAGCCAACAACAGGGTAGAACAGCCAACAACAGTGTAGACCAGCCAACAACAGTGTAGACCAGCCAACAACAGTGTAGACCAGCCAAAAACAGTGTAGACCAGCCAACAACAGTGTAGAACAGCCAACGACAGCATAGAACAGCCAACAACAGTGTAGACCAGCCAACAACAGTGTAGACCAGCCAACAACAGCGTAGACCAGCCAACAACAGTGTAGACCAGCCAACAACAGTGTAGAACAGCCAACGACAGCAACAACAAACAACACAACACCAGAAGGGCAAACTGTCGTTAAACAATCACAATAGCAAATGCATGATACAAACTTACAGTGAAATGACTCGTCAACAAAAATAAACCTTTTCCGACGCACAGAAACCGCTGTGTCTCGGTGATTTTCTCCGCGTTTCATGAGTTTAAACCCGTCAACTACATCGGACAGCATAGCAAAGGCGCACAGAAGGCAAGCTACAATGAGCATGGCGGCTTTCGTCCACATCACGTTCACTGAATGGAAACCAGGAACACGGTAAGAAGGTCTGTGCTTATCCAGCGGTTTGGGGCTGTCTTCAACAACATTATGCAATTACGCAAAATTGCCACCTCTTTGATATATCGATGGATCTCTCATTAGAGGCGTAATTGATCAAATAGATCGGTCACTAGGCTTCTAAACGTAGACGGAGTGAACGTTAAAAAAAAAAAACAAGGCATAAACATATTTGTCAGACATCACTATTTTGGTAATAAACAACTGGTCACGTGGTTATTGCGACATATCGGTGACCGTTGCGTTGGCGTTGATACAACACATTTTATTTTGTCGGACCAAAATGTACGCAATAATTCTTAATAATCACCACAGAAAGGTTATTAAAAGACCCCGTGATGTTTTGCGTTTTCGCGATTTTGTATTTGTAATGATCATTCCAGTAATGTTATCGACAGACAACGTTACGACGGTCCTGCGTTGTTTTGAAATGGTATATGTTAGTGCGGCTTTCGGACAAGCATAGCAATTATAAACGGTGGCGCCTTTCCGTCGTTATTCAATCGTGAGCAATTTACTCAAAACACTTTCTAACAATTTGTTTGCAATGAATCGACGAATAAATTGTTATTGATTCCAATCTCTTAGCACTTGTTCAAATGTTTGTTCAGTTTCTTTTGCCAAAATTATATTCTCTTAAGACATGGGCATGGCCATGCCTAGCCATAGTTTTAGCCATAGGCATAGCATATATTGCCCCACCCAGTACACTGCCATACCTAGCAAATTTTACTCTTCTTCTTCCTTTCCAGCCGATCAAGCAGACCAAAACAAGTCTCTGTAGTGCTTTTGGCACTAGTCCGCACTTTGACATTGTCGTAGTAACTTTCTGGTCATTTCCGATTACTGTCATTGTCATTAACATTGTGTCAGGAACCGACAGTTTAATACTACAAGTCTACATACATAAGAATGTTGTTATAGATGTAGACATACATTCGTACCGGAATCATAGACATAGACGACATGTCATACCGTGCTACCGGGAGTAGTACGACATGATACTGTCTATGTATTATACAACACGCCACATAAATATAAAATTATATGCTTATAATAATATCAATACCAATAAAGACAATATGCAATACCTATATACGTACTTTGTCGACCAAATTATGTCAAATTAGTCACAACGTAGCAATTCTACTCGCAGATCTTTACTAAAGGCTAATGCGCCTGATTTTGCGTAAACAATCATCCACGTGACACGCAGACATAACGTCATTTGTCAATTTAATGACAAACGCGGCAATTTAGCTGTGTGCCACGTAGCGGAGCGTCAATGAACCTTCATTCAGTGGCTCCCTAGCCTCGATTACCCAGGCTCCGCGCTGTGGCGCCACCGCTTGTCGCACGCAAGGAGATCCGGCCATCGTGGTGTCAAACATTCGAATGCTATGCACGGTTTACCGTGAAGATCAAACGAAAATGCCGTGGATGGAACCAATAAAGCCTGCGTAAAGTCTAAGTAGTTCACCGAAAAAAAACCTTTCTAACAATTTGTTGTTAATCGATGAAATAAGTGTTAATAATTTAGAATATCAATCTATTGCACAAAGATTTCTTTAGAATTTTATTAAAAAAATGGCAAATAAATTATTTTATGTATGTGCATGTAAAACAAAAATTGCCACAACAAGTATACCAACTGGCAATGGCACAACATAAAGACAACGGTTTGTCTCGTAAAGCTAAGTTCTTACAGCGTTGACAGTCACTATATTTTATTAAATCATTATTTTTTTTACTAAGCGCAGCGTTCCTACGACAGCGTTGTGTGACTAATGATTAGGTCCACATTAGGTGTAAGCTATAAACTTAACGACGATTAATTTATAACGAACATTCTTTGTAAGCGAATCACTGAATGTGTATGATTTTTGTGTTTTCACAAGAACTGGCCATGATGGTCTCCTGTCGCCGATTGAACAACCAAGCTGTTTGCCAAATATAATACTAATTTTACCAACAGTAAAAGTTCGGATTTTTATGCACTGTAGGCCTACCGAATGTCCAGTCAAGTCAATGATGATGATTTGTACTCATGCCCATGACCATGTGACGTCCATGACCATGGCATGTCATGAGCCGTAGCATAGTCTCAGTCCGTTGGCATTGCCTTTGGCGTCTCCTTGCAATTTCTCCATCCGAAAAACATCTCTGAAAAAGGTTATAGATGCGTATGTTTAAATGCAAGGAGCATAGTAAATAAGAAAAACGAATTAAACATTATGGTAGAAGATATTGACCCTCACATAATTGGTATAACTGAATCATGGGCCAACATAGATATAACAGATGCTGAATTAGGACTGACAGGATACGTAATGTTTAGGAAAGATCGAATAGGAAGAAGGGGCGGGGGAGTTGTTTTATATGTTAAAGAATCTATTCAGGCTTATGAAATAAAACTAGAAAGGGAAGCAGATTGCGATGAAGCTGTTTGGTGCAAAATTGTTTCCGGAAATTCAAAATTAACTATTGGATTAGTTTACCGAAGTCCAAACATAAACACAAAAATAAAAAACGCTATAAAGGAAGTTAGTAAAGGGGAATGTATCATAATGGGAGATTTTAACCATGGACACATACAATGGAATTCTCTAGAGAGCACAGGGATTGAGGATCAACAATTTCTATGTTTAATCCAGGATAGATTCCTTACTCAGCACGTACTAGAACCAACCAGGGGAGAAAATGTATTAGATATAGTTTTGTCATCACAAAAAGAATTAGTGGACAATGTAAAAATATTTGAACCATTGGGTAATAGTGACCATAATCAAATACATTTTGACATCAATGTAAAATCAGAAAGTAAAAATAAGAAAACGTACAAGAGAAACTTCCACAAAGGTAACTACAAAGATATGAGAAAATACTTAGCACAGCTAGATTGGAATAACATGCTGATGAATAAGACCGCAATTGAATGTTGGAATATTCTAAAATATGAAATTGAGAGTATCATCGATAAATTTGTTCCCTTCCGAAAACAAGGAAAATGGTGTAGAAAGAAACACTTGTCAAAAGAGGCTATTAGAAAAAATAATGCTAAAACAAACTATGTGGAGGGTTTATAGGCGTACCAGAAAGGAAGAAGACTATGCAAAATACAAAGAGACACTTAATGCAGCTACAACTGAAATCAAACAATCTAACAGAAGCTATGAGCAAAAACTGGCATGTAACATAAAAAAATGACAGCAAGAGTTTTTATGCATATGTCAGGAGTAAACAAAACGTACAAGACAAGGTTGGACCTCTAGAAGACAGTGCTGGAAATATAATATCACAGGGGTTTTTAATGGCGGAAGACCTAAATGGTTACTTCAGTTCAGTGTATACCAAAGAAGATATTAGTTCATTACCAGTTGCTGATGCTAAATTTCAGGGGGCTAAATCTGAATATTTAGGACCGTTAGTTGTAACTCCAGAATTGGTAGCTAAGAAAATAAAGGCAATGAAGGATAACAAATCACCGGGAGTGGATGGGATTCCTCCAAAATTACTAATGGAAACAGTAGATCAAATCAGTATACCGCTTGCAAGAGTATTCAACTTGTCATTAAAAGAGGGAGTTGTTCCGTTTGAATGGAAAGAAGCAAACATCATGCCATTATTTAAAAAGGGTTCGAGAAATAAGTCAGAGAATTACAGACCAGTGAGTTTAACGTCAGTGATTTGTAAATTATTAGAAAGGTTAATTAAAGACCATATGGTGGACTTCCTCGTTAAGCATAAATGATTAAATTCATCTCAACATGGATTAAAGCGAGGTCATGTTTAACAAATATGTTATGTTTTTTGGAAGAAATCACTAAGTGGATAGACGTGGGATCGCCAGTAGATATTATCTACTTAGATTTTCGGAAAGCTTTTGACAAAGTGCCACATCAAAGATTGCTACTTAAATTAAAAGCCCATGGTATCGGGGATAGCATAACTGACTGGATAGAACAATGGCTGATTGACAGAAGACAACGAGTTGTAGTAGATGGAGAAGTTTCAAATTGGAAATCGGTTTTGAGTGGGGTACCTCAATGATCAGTATTAGGACCTATATTATTCTTAATTTATATCAATGACTTGGACGACAGTATAACAAGTAACGTACTGAAATTTGCGGATGACACAAAACTGTTTAGAAAGGTTAATACTGATGGTGATAAACAACATTTACAAAACGATCTAGACAGATTAGTGAAATGGTCTGAGAAATGGCAGATGCTGTTCAATTTTGGGAAATGTAAATGCCTACATACAGGACATGGGAACTTGAATGTAAACTATAAAATGGGAGATACTGTTCTGGGTACTACTGTAAAAGAAAAGGACTTAGGAGTTACAATAAGCGCTGACATGAAAGTTTCAGAGCAGTGTGGTATTGCAGCTTCAAAGGGTAATCAAATTCTTGGACTGATTAGAAGAAACATAACATACAAGGATATAGATACGCTTGATCGCATACAAAGGAGAGCAACTAAAATGATTCCAGAACTTAGAGACCTTAGTTATGAAGAACGCCTGAAAGAATGTGGTTTAACAACTCTAGAGACAAGGAGGTTAAGAGGAGATCAGATTGAAGTTTTTAAGATATTGAATGGGTATGAAAATATTGATAGAAATATGTTTTTCTCACTCAAGAAGGATAGCAGAACTAGAGGACATGAGGTAAAATTAGTAAAGGATCAATGTAGATTGGACATCAGGAAGCACTCGTTCTCACAGAGGACAATAAATGAATGGAACAAATTTTCTACAGATTGTGTAACTGCTAGCAGCGTGAATATGTTTAAAAACAAGGTTGACACATATATCAGGAGGGCGGGTTATAAGTAGGTGAACATTGTTGGACTCTCGATAAGCCAATGGCTTCATTGTCCACTTGCCATCTGGGCCTTTGGCTTGGATGGCAAATCTTGTTAAATCTTGTTAAATTTCTGTAGCTACTTCCTGTCCACCACGATCTTTCCAATTTTTTAGTTGTTAATCCAACACATTTTTTACTACCTCTGTCTAGCGGTTTTTTCCTGGTAGATTTCCTTCTATGCTGCTAAGCACTTGTAGCAAATCTGTTACGGCCACGGGCGCCAAATTACCTTTCAAAACATCGTAGGCTGGCTAGTAGGTCTTGTCCTTCATACTCGCTTGCACTTTTCCTTTCAACGTGCCTATCTCCAAACTGTGCTATTATGTTTCCATTTTTGGCTTGGTGTCATAATGTTTCCATCTGTTCAATGAGTCTAGGCTCCTCGGAAAAGATAGGTGCGATGTTGCTGAACTTGTTTGAAGCCCTCCAAGCGCCTTTGCTACAACATGGCAGTGGATGCCACGTAATCACTGCCAGTCCCAACTGTAACGAAAATTATGCATAATATTACAGTCACCGACGTCAAATTCAACCACTGATCTATATATAACTGGATGGCGCACACCGTATTCATTTGTATGGCGCCAGGTGACGCCTGCGGAAGTCCAAAACCGCCATCTTGGATATAATTATCAGCTAAACGCTGCATAAATTAATTTGTGTGGGTGCGTGTGTGTGTTTGAACCACTGATCTATATATAACTGGATGGCGCATCGGCCTGACCCCACCGAGTATCTATAAACTGGGCTCAGTCCTCAGACTGAGTTCTGAGCGATAAAATGCGCTATTGCCATTAAAGGGCGAAATAAGTGTGAATAAGCAAATCAACACACAATATTCTTGCAATATAAATAGTCAAACTGATATTAATGTGCACAGTCAGACTGATAAATGTCATCACAAACGAAACGTAGTAGTAGTAGCGTAGCGCAGGCCAGGAGCTATTAGGGCAGGCCGTAGCCAAAACATTTAAACGCTGCCCATTATAAAATGTAACATTAAAGGCTACCTGCAGTAAGATTACAATAATGGCTTTCAACCGGCCAGCAAGGCAGCTTATAGTAAAAAAATTCATATGACGAAACATTAGCAGCATCCTTCAAGTTTTTAATTAGTTACCAGAACCAGACTAAGTATAGCAATCTGGCATCGCTCCAGTGCAGTCCGCGAAATCTAGGTCAGGCACCACGTGATATCACAACAGGCGGAAGCAGCTGGGCCTGCTGCGCGTGCAGCCGTGTTGAGCGTCATTGTTTACATTCTTTTCATCGATTAATTGATAACAAGCATCTTATATCTCATTATTATTATGCGGGGCGCGATAGCATACCGGTTAGAATGCCGGACTCTCAATCTAGAGTATAACGTGTATTGTATAAAGTGTATAAATAAGTACCTGGCAATACAGAGAGTGGTGGATGTGTGGACGAATAGTCTTCGCGCAGACGTGACTGAATGCTTCCGAGATAAGTTGAAATGGCCTCGGAACGAACAGGTCTGCCAGGGGTGAAATGTAAAACGCTTGGAGCAGTCTTAGGGACTGATGGGCTATACAAGAACTTTTTTTAAATAAAATTCAGATAGTTTGGAACTCTTACACATATTCAGCAAGTGCAGACATGGTAAATCGTTGTGTAGTGTTTGGGTGCAGCAATTTGCCAAGTGAAACGGTAAGCCTACACAAGTTTCCAAGTGACAAACATCGTCGACATATATGGGCCAGATTCGTCCGCAGAACCCGTGGAATTGAGAAGAATCTGCTTTCATATGCAGCAAACATTTTTGTGATGACGACTTTGCAGATAAGTTGAAGTTCTACATGGGATACGCAAAGAACCTAGTTTTGAAGGAAACTGCAATTCCAACCATCTATCCCACTGTTACGACGGACGCTAAGTAGTGGAAAGCTTTGTACCGTCTCCGACGGACGGAGCGTGTTCATCCTCGTTCTCGACATGCACAGACACAGCCTCTGGCTCATGGATGTAGGGTTGTTGACCTTTCGGGGGCTCGGGGTCTGCATAGAACTCCCCAATGTAACTATCCACATATTCTAAATAGGAAATAGTCTCATCACTTCAATCACCGGGCAAATCACCGGATTCCGACATTGCGTTGCGAGATTGGCCTTCCCATAGAGATATGTACAGTCTACATATATATATATATATATATATATATATATATATATATATATATATATATATATATATATATATATATATATATATATATATATATATATATATATATATATATATATATATATATATATACTATGAGCCTTCCTGTCGTGACGTCACGGATACCGTCCGCAGTCTCTAACTGGTACATTTTGTGTGCAGAAAACTTGACCAAATAAGCCTTTTTACGGGGTGACCGAGAGGATTTAAAAATTATTTGAATAGCAGTACATTGTTTTTAGAGTATGGCCAATGCAGTTTGGGATGAAAAAAGTCATTTCACGTACACTTTAAATACAATGTCAATGTTCAAAAAGTACAAGTCAGAAAAAACTTACGCATTGAATGAGATCCCCTGGTGACGGTCCTTACGTAGTTTTGCAGATGATCGATTTGAGCACCCGAATGCACAACAGCATGTCATTTTCTCCAGTTATTCGGTTCAAACATACACACAGAGAGATTCATATATGCAGCGTTTAGCTGATATATCCAAGATGGCGGTTTTGAACTTCCGCAGGCGTCACCTGGCGCCATACAAATGAATACGGCGCGCGCCATCCAGTTATATATATAGATCAGTGAATTCAACCCATTCCTAAATTCAACCCACTGAAACCTCGCTTGATCTCGCGTTAGAGCCGTTACAGCGTATGTTTACGACAATAACGACAGAGTCTTGTCTGAGCAAAATATATTTTGATATATAACATAACATGGAACTCTTTTATGATATTTATATCCAGATAAAAAACCGACTTTGCATGCTTACCATATATTAGTAACGAACATCTGCTGGTGCGTGTCTCGTCCTTAGCCACATGATAATATAACTGCCCTTTTATGGAAGATGTACGGCAAGCCAATATTGTCATAAAAGTAGGAATAATTAAAACGCGTTAAATATTCGAGAAAAAAATTAAATACTTAATGTTATTGTAGTAGTGAAATAAATACGTTTTATTAAAAGCTCAACACCTCCATTGAAGTGTGCAAAATATGATTATTCACAGATTTGGGTGCACTGTATCACCTGTAGTCACCTCTGAACATATTAAAAACACAGGTATCTATTCCATCTGGAACTAATTTCTAAATGCAGTGTAACGAAAATTTGCAACCCTTATTTTTATACCATTAGCAAACCCCACAATATAAATTTATAACTATATATAATGTTTTTAAAAATAAAACACAACATAATGAAAAACACTCATGTTGCCCCCCCTCCATCTCTCTTCTCTCTCTCTCTCTCTCTCTCTCTCTCTCTCTCTCTCTCTCTCTCTCTCTCTCTCTCGATATACATATATATATATATATATATATATATATATATATACCTTCTCATAGTCAATGAGTGCTATACATATATTATATATATATATATATATATATATATATATATATATATATATATATATATATATATATATATATATATATATATATATATATATATATATATATATATATATATATATATATATAATCCTCTCCTTTCCTATATTTTTTTGCCGTATACAAACAACACCGCTGTTTCAGCAGTGTGATCTTCCAAATTTGCAGTGGAGTCATCGGTAGCAGTAATAACAATTTCCTCAGTGTCCTGTTATCAATAAGAACATTTGCATTTAACAGGGTTAGCCGGTTTCTACACGTTGCTAGAAACCGGCTAACCCTGTTGAGTGAGCAGTAGCTTTATGGTTCATGTGGTATACTCACTCAAGAAATCACTTTACTTCCAGATGCAGTGGAGAAAACATTCCATTAGCACACGAGTAACCATGTTGCACTCACTGGCATCGGTGCAAGGCTGCAGGGCTGATGACTTAAGCAATACCCACAACTGTGCTGGCACAATGTCTTGGGGCAATAGCTCCATTGCTTTTGCCCTACCTGTTCTCCGGACCAGTTGGAATTCTAATACTCTTTGGAACAAGGCTTCAATCTTCAATCACGCCTTTAACTTTATATACACCTGCTTAATTATTTAAAGGCATTGTTTTAATGCTACAATCACGCCTTTAACGTATATATATATATATATATATATATATATATATATATATATATATATATATATATATATATATATATATATATATATATACGCTTGTTTAATTATTTAAAGGCATGCCTTTAAGTATTTAAAGTTACAATAATGCCTTTAACTTTACATACGCTTGCTTAATAATGTTATTATTATTATTATTATTTAAAGGCAAGCCTTTAATTATTTAAAGGCATGCTTTTAAATATTAAAGGTGAGCCTGATGTGCTGTCACAGACAACCATGTCAAAGTGATTACAATACATCAGTTCTCTGTTGCTGTTCCACTGGCTACTATACATGCCCAGATAGACAGATATCACATGAACAGTAGTGGATGAGCGTCCGTATTTGGCGTCCTATTGATCGCTGGTGGTCATGGCGGTATGTCTGCACATAATATTATGTCTCTCTTCGAAATAATTCCAAGAGCCGTCCTAGTCAGACTCCCACGAAGGCAGTTAATCGAACAA
>BSQZ01000048.1:3827500-3967500 GCA_033239005.1 Lamellibrachia satsuma | reverse complement strand
CTCATTGGTAAGCGCACGTCGGTAAGTTCAACCGTCTGACCTTCGGCAGACTACGTCAGAATAAAAAACTTCATCATAAAATGGAAACTGGTGTTTGACACCGATACGTCAACATTGGCAGCGTCCGCACTTTGACATATCGCGTTTCCTACTCGCGGCAAAGAGCTATAAAACGGTTTTTGCCTCATACATAATATTAATTCGCTTGTTGCTCCGCCCGTGTCTAAAAACCGGGAGAGCTCGTCCAGAAACTCGTCCACAAGTAAGCTGGCGCGCGTGCGGTCGTCATGACGTAGCAGTGCGTCTGGTGTTTTACCGAGTTTTTGCAGCGCATGAAGCCATCTTGGTTGACGGCGTCGATCGTAGCCATAAATTTCATGCAGTGGTCTGATGTAACGCGTGCACATCCGCGCAAACAAGGTCGTAAATATTGTTTGGCCTTGCCGTTGTTTTCGCCGCGATTCCCGTTCCAGATTTAATGTATTAATGGGAATAACGCGACCTTTGTGAACTTGCGGGGCGGATAGTTTGACGAGAACGTGCCCTTGGCTTTGAGAGCTAATGCACTTTATTTGTAGTTACCGCAGGGAGGGAGAGACGGAGGGATGGAGTGAGGGAGGGAAGGAGAGAGGGGGGGGAGAGGAGAGAGAGAGATCAAGAAATTTAGGGTCACTAAGACAGAATTATTGAACAATTTATCTAATATCTATAAGTGTAAGGTAAACCCGGGCGGAACGTTTTCATTGGGAAATTTCCTCTTCAATGAAAGAGAGAATTATCAGGTTTAATTGGGGCACAAATAGAGAAGAGAAAAAAAACAGGGGCATTTGCGCGGCACAAACATGTATACTTCAGTATAGGGAGTACCCCCCCCCCGGGGGTAGACATCCATAATAAAAATTAATTATGTACGTAATGCGCACATCATCTGCATTATAAGGACTCGTTCTTTTCTCGGAAGCCTTGCATATTAAAACGAGAAACATAGAACGTGCTAATAAATGTCGATATATTTCGAATAATATAATAATTATTATCCTTGCCTTTATGTTAACAGTAAACTAAGAAATGTGTTCATCCTATTCTCACGTCTTCTATTTTCTTTATTGTCCAATCTCAACAAAACAGTTCTACTACATTTTAACCAAGCATAATATATTATGTGTTCACTTCATGTACAAAATTGTGTTTTTTTACAAAACATCGGTGAAGAACCACTTCCTTTGACTACTGACATTGCATACTAACAAACACACATTTCAAAGGCAAACCGTCAAGACATGTCATTAACAGGGGCGGATCTAGGCTTGCCGGCAGGGGGTCTCGGTCAGTCGTATAGTCATAATAATAATTATTATTATTATTATACAAGTATGTCATTCTACTTACGAACCGGGAGGGGGAACGGGGGGTTGGGACGGGGAACGGGACGACACGTATGTCGTTCTACTTAGAGAAGTGTTAATATTAGCCGGCTGCTAACACTCCAGTCTTTACATTGACACTAGTTCCGACGCAGGCCTATATAAGCGCATAAGAAGGGAGATAAAAGAAATGTTTGTAACTACAGACCTATCTCTCTTTTACCGCTATTTAGGAAAGTTTTGGAGAAAGTGGTGTATGACTCATTGCATAACCGTGTGCGTAAGGTAATTTCGGGCAGCCAACACGGATTTGTGAGGTGTAGAAGCACATCATCTAACATAGCTTGTTACTTGGCCAACAAACTGTCAAGGATGTGTGGAGTTCTCTCTATAGATTAAAACACTATATACCAATACACGTCATAAAGATAATATATTCTTCGCTATTTATGTCACACCTACGCTATGGTATATTAGCATGGGACGGAAAAATAAACAAACGACAAAAACAAGCAATTAAATATATATCAAACAGAAATATAATTCACAATACACCTTTACTCAAAGAACTAGAACTATTCAAAGCAGACGACCTCTTTAAGCTGTCATGCATGACATTTTTCTACAGATACAAAAATGGAACCGTTCAAGAATATTTTACAGGCATGTTCACTGGTAATGTTCACTGGTAATGGAAATGCATCATCTAGACCAAAAAGACAAAGAAAGGCCCCAAAACGCTTTACCGACACACACACACACACACACACACACACACACACACACACACACACACACACACACACACACACACACACACACACACACACACACACACACACACACACACACACACACACACACACACACACACACACACACACACACACACACACACACACACACACACACACACACACACACACACACACACACACACACACACACACACACACACACACACACACACACACACACAACACACACACACACACACACACACACACACACACACACACACACACACACACACACACACACACACACACACACACACACAAACACACACACACACCACACACACACACACACACACACACACACACACACACACACACACACACACACACACACACACACACACACACACACACACACACACACACACACACACACACACACACACACACACACACACACACACACACACACACACACACACACACACACACACACACACACACACACACACACACACACACACACACACACACACACACACACACACACACACACACACACACACACACACACACACACACACACACACACACACACACACACACACACACACACACACACACACACACACACACACACACACACACACACACACACACACACACACACAAACACACACACACACACACACACACACACACACACACACACACACACACACACACACACACACACACACACACACACACACACACACACACACACACACACACACACACACACACACACACACACACACACACACACACACACACACACACACACACACACACACACACACACACACACACACACACACACACACAAACACACACACACACACACACACACACACACACAACACACACACACACACACACACACACACACACACACACACACACACACACACACACACACACACACACACACACACACACACACACACACACACACACACACACACACACACACACACACACACACACACACACACACACACACACACACACACACACACACACACACACACACACACACACACACACACACACACACACACACACACACACACACACACACACACACACACACACACACACACACACACACACACACACACACACACACACACACACACACACACACACACACACACACACACACACACACACACACACACACACACACACACACACACACACACACACACACACACACACACACACATGTAGTTTTGTTAGTATTATTTATTAGCATTATTAGCACTGTTATATTTGTAGACAAAGCTAGCAACTTCACATCTATGTATATATGTATACACTAGTAAAACTGCACTAGTAATGATTACTGCACCATATGTAGTCTTATGGAGTCTTGTACGATAGCGATCTCTCAGGTCTTAGTGCAGGTCTCCCTGGATCATCAAAAACTTTGTAAAATATGTACAAACTGGTATTTGACTCTGTAAACAAATAAACTTCACTTCACTTCACTTGGACTCCATTTCTGAATCCATTGACAACAAGGTACAAGTTAATTCTGTTTACTTGGATTTCAGTAAAGCCTTTGAGCTAGTGTGCCACCAACTGTTAATTCACAAGCTTAAATCATAAAGCTATTCTGGGAAATGCATACAATGATTGCAGTCCTACCTTATCAACCGAAAACAACGTGTAGTACTCGAAGGCAAAGCGTCTGACTGGAAGCCAGTGTTGTACCGCAAGGTTCACAAATTGTTTATCTTGTATATCAATAATCTCACTAATCATGTTTATTCATATGAAATATCACTATATGCTGATGATTCCAAACTGTTTAGAGAAATTACGTCGGTGACCGATAGTCAGTTGATGCAGAAGGACATGGACAGTGTGTGCCTCAAACTTAATGCATACAAAATGCTGCATAATGACTTCCACTCACAAAAAGAAATGTTTATCTTTTGACTACACCATCTTAAGCCAGTCTCTACCCAGGGTCATCGCTGTCAAAGATCTCGTAGTCACACTGACCGGTAATTTGAATTTTAAAGATCATATTAGTCGTGATGTATCTAAAGCTGTTAAAATGTGTGTTTTTTTAAGCGCGTTTGCACAACATTTACCGATGCACAAACTATATATATATATATATATATATATATATATATATATATATATATATATATATATATATATATATATATATATATATATATATATATATATATATATATATATATATATATATATATATATATATTATATATATATGTATATGTATATATACACATATATATATATATATATATATATATATATATATATATATATATATATATATATATATATATATATATATATATATATATACAGTATATATTACAGTATATATTGTAGTATTCAACTGGCTTCTGACTATATATATAGTCAGAAGCTATATATACAGTCAGAAGCCAGTTGGAGTATTGCAATCCGAGGCAACGTACCTCTATCGACAAAACTGAACGAGTTAAAAAAAATTCATTAAATATGTATATTACAAATCAAAAATACAGTACTCCACAAATCAAAAATACAGTACTCCACAAATCAAAAATACGGTACTCCACTGACAATTATCCTGCACGTTGTTACAATTTTAGACTACCGTCCCTTCAACACCGTAGGAAGTTGCAGGGTGATTAATGATGTAACTCTATGGTGCACTCTCATCTACATTCGTCCTATTTGGTAGGAAATATCCAATACCATTGTCCTTCAAGATCTATACGAAATTACACTCCTTTTAGAATTTCCAACGGCAGAATCAACATTAGAAACTACTCAGTTTTAAATAGATGTATGACAAGTATTCGAAATGAGGGCGTCTTGGGCTAAAAGGACCCCCATATGGCACTAGGGACCTCCCATAAGAAAGAAAAATGTAAGCTTGGGAGGTCCCACATTTTATCGTTGTACCGATGTAATTAATCTTCCGTTGTTGCACCTGTTGCTGCGTGTGAGGCTACTCTGGTTCGTTTGTGCTAGAACTCGACGGTTTTCGCAGAACTCGATCGATCTTGCAGCAAGAACTCGACGGTTTTCGCAGGACTCGACATCATTATGTTGGTAGATTTGCTGATTCATTCTGTCATTCAGTTAATCTCTGTTAAAAACATCTTAAATCATTCCACTCATATTACTGATAAGTGTGAGTTCTGTGGTTAAGGGCGCCATCTGTTGGGTGTCTGCAGTAATGCCACTAATGAGTGTCTAGTTGAGGCACATTTCACCTTGGCATTTTACATCTCAAAATGACAGAGCACTGTGTCTGCAAGCGCATTACTCCAGTAACAATGGTTTAGACCACAATTTACAATTTAGTCATTTAACAGACGCTCTTATCCAGAGCGACTTACAAGTGCATTCAACCAAAGTTGGTAAAATAACTTCAGGTCGCTATGATATTAAAGAAGATATTTTAATAAGATTTTGTTCAGGGGACCCCCAAGAGTCAGTGGTCACTTCGAACACTGTATGACTACTTTCAACACATTGTATTTAACTGAACCCATTTGTGATATATTTATATGAGCCAATACCTTCAGATCTTAAATTAAAAAAACATTTCTATGTATAATGCTAATGTCCTAGCCTGCTATGCTAGTAATGTAGTAATGTAGTAATGTAGTAATGTAGTAATGTAGTAATGTAGGTATTGTGTTGTTTTATATCCTTATTAGACTTACTGTTCTTACTGTCTGTATTACTTATAAATATTGTTTTTATATGTTGTTATCAGTTCTGTTACTGGGTCTTCGGACTTGCTGGAGCTGAATAAAATAGAATACAATACGTTGTCCTTTACCGTAATATTTGCCACAGGGTGTCTAAGCCCCCCCCCCATGGCCTAGGAGGGTCTTGAGACCCCAAAGACCCCCCTGGATCCGCTGCTGCGTTATGTCAGAAGTCTTATAAATACACCGCTTTATTTTCTCTAAGTTCTGATCTCTGTGGCATCGTGATGCCTTAGATTATTTTTGTTTGCATACAACCTGACCATCAAAAACATGCTGTCATTTCTGTAAGGCCTGCCAACATTTTTATGTAGTCATTTTCACCGAGGTCAGACTTCGCAGTTGCAAAGCTTCGGCGGATTTCATACTAAATGGGTCGCGGTTCTAAAATAACTTACCGGCATTTTCGTCCCTGGCGTGCCTTGTATCCCGGGGATAGATCACTATTTGGTGTTTACGCTTTTAGTGCCGTTCACAAATTTGTGTTTTAAAACTTCTGAAAATCAGCTGTGTTATGCTTATTCTTTCGCCGATGACGTGGGGAAAAACCGTTAAAATCTGTCATTTTGTCGACAGAAAATCAACATACAAGGTGCTTCCCCTTCAAATGACGTACCGTCTCAAAATAACTGGCACTTCATTGGTATACCACGAATCCGGAAGTACATTAGTGGTCCGAAGATGCTTGACGAGGATATGCCGGAAGTTTCGGACACGAACATCTCCTTGTCCAGCTACGCTCACTCCCGCAATAGTGGTAAGACCACTGTTGACCTTCCTGTTTGTTGTTTCACACGAATGTAGGTCGTATTAAATTGCGATATGTGAATTTAAACAATTCATATGATGTGACATAAGTGCAATTGAGCAGGCATTTTCACAGGTTTTTTCGTAGAAGCTATTGGCTGTGAAATGGCGCATTTTATTGAGAGTTTAACAGGCGGAGGGATTTATGGGAATTTTTCTGCTATGGGCCACGTGGGCACACGAATACATGGCTATTTTTGTCAAAATTTATGGGCACCGCACGTCGGAGCGTTTTAAAAGAGCTGGAGGTATGTGCTTTTGAAACAAATTTTGTCAGCATGTCAATCAGATGATGGCATTTGCTGTGAATGTTTCTGAATTTTTTATGGTCATGTTTTCTTATAATCAGACAAAACGTTAACATGGCCACCAATGCAATTCTCAACAGTGGTCTGACTCCAATATCGGACCACATGGGCAGTATTCACCAGTGTTATTGAGTCAGTGCCATGTGTAGGTGGCGCCACTGATCGCATACCAAATGTTTTTGCCTACTCCATAGAGTTACATTATTAATCAGTCCCCTATATTACTAACGGGTGTTCTATTTATGTATGGGGCCTACTAAGAGAAACTTGACAGGTCACCTATTTAGTTTTTTTTATGGCAGAGAGTATAGTCCAACAGTATGGGTGGAAACAAACTAGTCGAGGTAGGCGTGACCTAAACGTGACCTATTCGGAGGTGACATCGGGGTTTTGGGACTCAAACCACAATTACGAATATAGCGCCGAAAAGATGCAATTTAACCGGTTTCGGTGATTTTTTTTGGCGAAGAAGTAACTGCACTTAGCAAGGTTGGAACGTTTAAAAATGTTGAATCTTTGGCAGTGAGAAGTTGCAGTATGAAGCGGATTTGAAGACGCGTAGGCATTTGTGGTGACATTCCCGAAACACCGGATGCCGTACGACTAGCCATATTTACATTTTGCGAAAACTGCCCATTTTGTTCAGCTGTTCAGCGATCATTAAAAAAATGGTTTGAAAATATGTAAACGTAGAGCAAACACCGTATCTCCATTTCAGGACAATCTTTGAAACCACAAATATTCTAGCTATAATCGAGCTAGCGTATGTTTGTATGCGGTTGTGTTCACGTTTCCTCCTAGACGGCTTGCACCTCGGGCGCCAAACTTTCAGGGATTGATCTACGACCCCACGAATGAAACGTAGCTCCTTTATTTCTTTCGAAATACCCCGTACATCAAGGGTTCTTAGTGGTTCTTATGATAAATCAATTGTTCGCTGCGTGAAACGTTAACTTCCAACAATCGCAGAAACCACGCGCGCGCGGCGTATACGTAAATCGTTTGAAAGTAGCATACGTAGCGCCATCTGGCACATGACATTTTAACTATGTGGGCGGTTTATATTAGCGATCACCTATTTGGTAAACATTGCTATCATGACTGTCACATATGAACTACCAAGTTATCCCGTCATGGGGACGAGCATTTTTGCTAGTAATAGTAATTGAAAGGGGGTGTCAATGCGCACGTGATCAGTTGAAGTTGTTTAAGAGCGACAGAACAATAAAACGGGGTATATCAAAACGTTTAACTGGATATACTGTTAATTTAGCAGTCGTGAACGGTGAGTCCAGAATCATTTTATGCACTCGCTGTTTGCACTTCAACACACATGAAGTTAAATATATTTGAACATTTTAATGAACATATTAATAAGTAAAACTTATAAGCTATTGTATTTTATATCCTCTTGTATATCGGGAAATATATATATATATATATATATATATATATATATATATATATATATATATATATATATATATATATATATATATATATATATATATATATATATATATATATATATATATATATATATATATATATATATATATATATATATATATATATATATACAGTTGCAGTTGCGCCAGTGGTCGATTTCAACGACTGTCTATGAAAATGTTTCCTAGGGGGCGGAAACCCGAGCAGAACCACCACAATGTTGTATCTTCATGAGAACATTTGAGACGGTCCCAGCGAAAACGTTGCACGTACGCCAGAAGCATTGACGTCACCACGCTTGCTCTAAATGGGCCGCTTTACGGCGTCTCAGTCGATTCGCCTCTTTCGTAAACAAGCAGACATCAGCGCCAAGCCTGTCGCCTTCACCCACGTGTTCGTCCGCGCAAATCACAGGCCGCGGTTCCGCATGGCTACACTCTGCTTGCCTTGGTCGGCTGCCATTAGATATGGCATTTTAAACGTGTACAATATAAAGCTCGAAGGAAACCCATAGATTCAGCGACTGCAACATGCTTTGGTCATCACGCCCGCGCGTGGTTCCCCTGGTTGACATACTGGCCTTTGCGTGATACAGACTACTGCGGGTAAAACTGATTTAAAAATAGAAAAAGGTAACAGACCGTGCTGAATTTACGACTCAGTAAGTATTGGGCGACTATTGAGACCACAGACAGTCCGACTGCGGTTTTGCAGCCCGACGCACGTACGTCAGTGGCTCTGGTGCTACTTAGTTACAAACGACAGTAGGCAGGTAGAAAACCACCGTCAAAACCAAATAAACGGGAGTGGCTAAATAAGTTCTTAGAAACAGGCCGTGTAGCGCGCACAGAGATGGCAAGTAACATTGCACAAAAGGCGGTAGATCTACAACTGTAAAGAGTTCCCATCCTGGCGGAAGATGTTTTCAATACAAGGGTACAATTACCTTATTCTAATGTTCTGGTGTATTTTCTACACAAGATAGTGGTTTGGTAGTATATTTGGATTAGAAATGAATAAATAAAATATTGTTTAACCATGAAAATGCGGTTTGGCAGTAGACGTTGGTTTAAAAGCGGTAGAGCAGTAGATTATAAAGTATAAAACATGAAGACCGAGCGGTATTTGTTTCGCCAAAGCGGTAGACTTGGTATCTGTGCGCACATCTGCGGCAAATATCGCTGAGCTACGTGCGATGATAACGGACACCGTGACATGTCAAGAACACTCCAACTTGGTTGGACTCCAACTTGGTTGGACTACAAGATGGTGTAAACTGCACGCGTGTATATTTATTATTTTTAAATTTAAGGGAGATCAGGTGTGTTGGCGCATGGGGCGGGCTGATTTTTGCGATTCGTTGGACAAATAATGCAATAATACTACTGCGATTCAACCAGAAAGTGACTGCAGCTTTTAACTTTTTCACCACGTTGAGTAATAAAACTGGAACTTTATCAATGTCTTCTACACCATGATCACGTGCTGTGTCTGACAACATGATGAAGGTATGAAATTTGGGCATACATCGAAAGGAACCAAACCCTATCGCCCCGCATACTTTATTTATTGTGTCATGCAAAAAGCGGCCGACGAGGTCGCGCCGAGTTGGCGCATTTTTGTCGGGTCGAGTTGACTTATGCGTCACCGTGGGTGTGTGTATATACGTGCGTATGTGCATACGTGCAAACGTGCACTTGCAATTGTCACTTGTTAAATACTGTGCATATGCCTATGTAGGCCAACGTAGGGTATGATGGGGCAAGGAGCTCCCGTGGGTAAGAAACCACCGTTGTATATCTACTACTCTGTCCGAAGACACACGCAGGCGAAAAACACGGTTAGTAAAATATCTGCATTTTAAGTTTTTATGCATGTTTGAAGTAACATATTTTGTGTTTGTAATGTTTTACTGAAGGATATGGATTGTACTTAACGTTATGTAATTGTTGTTGTGTTTATCATTAGTGCATATAACTTCATTCAGTGCTAGAAAAAATGGGCGATAATTACTATTAGTGCGGGAATTGACATTTGTCTAGATTTGTGCATGCTGAGGGCAAGAAGCCCCCTTACATAAGGGGCGTCTTGCCCCACATGATTTCGTCAATGTATAATCGTGAGTAGGTATTGAAAATATTGTATATTTGTTTTGAATGTCATTCACAACTTATCGAACATAATATCTGCAGACCTGTATGAAGCATGATTGCATGTTTAGTGAACTAGTTGTTTCTATTTTTCACACATGGTTCGCACATACAAACGGAAGACGGAACGGGTGCGGACGGTGATGAAACGCTGAAAGCTGCACTTTTAGCTTTGGAAGAACAGCCGCTAAAGCCAGTCAGTCGTCTGTATAACATCCCCACACGTACGTTGCGAAGACACCGTGACAGCATGCAGGGTCGTTACTCGCGGCGTCCTTGCGCTGGGGCCGAAGAAATCAGCACGACCTACCACTGCCGAACGTACTCTCTGCGACCACATTCCCTATATGGAGAAATGTTTGTATGGGTTGACAAATGTAGATGTGCGACATCTGGCCTACGATCGGGCGGAGAAGTTGGGTTTGAAGCAAAATTTCTCTGCGGAAACGAAAATGGCGGAACGCGACTGGTTGCGCGGTTTCTTCAAACGGCACGAAGACCTAGCAATCCGGCGACCACAGGCACAGTGCACTAACATATTGCGCGGGCTGTCGGGTTCAACCGACCAAAGGTACACCAGTTCTTCGAACTGTATAGATCACAGCTGGAGACGTCCATCTATAAACCAGCAAGAATATGGAACATGGACGAGACCGGAGTCACGAATGTTCCAAAGCCCGGCAAGATTGTTACCACCAAAGGGGTTCGCCAGGTGGGGAAAGTGACAAGCGGAGAGCGGCGCCACCGTCACCGTCATCCGCGGGATGCGGTCGGCACATCTCTACCACTGATGTTCATCTTTCCGAGAAGGAGAATGGTGGCGTCGCTGATAGATATGTGCGCCGTATCAATATGTTGTTTATTGCAGTCCCAACGGCTGAGCGGACTGTGACCTGTTTGTGAAGGGGTTGGAACATTTTGCCAGTTTCATGAAGGCATCAGTTGACGTACCCCAGATCGTAATCCTCGATGGCCACCACAATTACAAGACTGGCTGCAGCAGAGTGTGCGAGGAGCCGTGGATTACCTTAACCACACTGCCACACACAGCCAGCCAGCAGACACAAAATGTAGCCGTTGGACAGGTCATACGTGAAGTCTCTGAAGAGTGCCTTGACGCCGACCGCCGGATCATCTACAGCCTTGCCGCCGACCGCCGGATCATCGACATCCTTGCCGCCGACCGCCGGATCATCGACAGCCTTGCCGCCGACTGCCGGAACATCCACAACCTTGCCGCCGACCGCCGGGTCATCCACAGCCCTGCCGCCGACAGCCCTGCCGCCGACCGCCGGGTCATCTACAGCCTTGCCGCCGACCGCCGGGTCATCCACAGCCTTGCCGCCGGTACGCCAGTCAGTGACGTCATAGAGTAATTGTACCAAAGCCTAAATTTTCCCCTCCACGCCCGAGGTCACGTGTTGCTGAATCAGCCGCGGTGCTGACTTCGTCTCTTTATAAGAGCAAACTTGTTGATCGAGGGTTAGCTAACGGGAAGGCGACGCCAAAGGGGAAGTCACGAGAGACACGTGACAAAAGGAATGACGCAGTGAAAAAACCAAAGAGAAGACGCGTCAGCATCAGCAGTGAGGAGGAAGATTGGCCGCGTGCCGGTCGCGGCGATCCGTTCGTGGACAGCAGATCTCGGAAGGTGTGGGTGCAGTGTCAATTGTGCCAGAAATGGGCACACAAATACTGCACGCAGGGACTGTGTTGTTTCGTGTGTCCAAACTGCGATAGTGACTGAACGATGGTGCATGTTGCCTGTGCACACAGTTACATAACTTGAATTGTTGTAAAGTTGTGTCACCTGACTGCATATAAAGTTATATTGCCTGACTATGAAGGAGTATCGTAATACTTTAGATTACTTGCCTGTTTTGAATAAGATAAAACATACACTCAGTTTTCACGTTTATCACGAGTTTGTTTCATTCCAATATTCGTATTTTACACAATGGGGTCTTTTGTGCTGTCAAAGGTCACTAATGTTTTGGCAATACATAGCATAACCACACGGCAATTGTATGACAGCATAAGGACGTCAAAATGATTGATAAGTTTGTGATTAACTACGCCCATTTACCCTGAAGGGGGGCTCATTGCCCCACCCTACCCTACACACGTGCATCAATGTACGCGTGCATGCACGCACACATTCAAACGTGGATGCATGTGCAACAATAAACAGAAGTTGGCGTACACAACAACCATTGCAAGTCGATATAATGTAATGTGCAGCTGAGCGAACAGCCAGGTATCTTACACATTTATAGTATACAATGTACGTAGGCCTATTATACATTAAACTTTAGAACTTCACCCTTCATGACCCCGGACGTCCACTGTAACAACCACTAGGCCTATTCATTTCCATTCGAGGATCCGTCCTCGACAGTGTACTTATTTTCACATTACGAGCAACACTTGTATCAGTTGTGTTGTTCACGAACCGATGACATACTTTACCGATGATGCACCCTATGATGATTATGACTAAACAGTTGATGACATTAAAATCACTATAATTTTTCACTAATTTAGGGTGGGATTACAAACAAATATGTCCAAATATATAAGCATGAACTGCTAAAAATAAGATGATAATACACATTTACCTGTGCATGATCGGAATCGATACTGGACTAACGCATAGTTTCAAAAACGTTTAGCTTTTAGAAAGTCGTAGAGATAGCATCATCGGCAATCCTCGCGCATTTCTCGCGGTTTCCGCTGATCTGCGTACTGTAACGTTTCTTATGGCTGGGTGGCGTCCCGCGTTTCTACAAACTCGCCGTTTTCTCCATTTTTCCAGCGTTTCTACAAACTCGTCGTTTTCTTGACGTTGGGTTGCGCCACTTGTATGGCAAGACTGACATGAATATATACCCAAACGATAACGTAATCGGATGAAATATATATATATATATATATATATATATATATATATATATATATATATATATATATATATATATATATATATATATATATATATATAATACATATATATATACATATATATATATATATATATATATATATATATATATATATATATATATATATATATATATATATATATATATATATATATATATAATTTCTTACTTAATTGTAATTTCATTAATTAATTTGTCAAGCTAATTGTTCCATGCCTTCCACACACACACACACACACACACACACACACACACCGCACCGCACCGCACCGCACCGCACCGCACCGCACCGCACCGCACCGCACCGCACCGCACCGCACCGCACCGCACTACACGCACGCACGCACGCACGCACGCACGCACGCACGCACGCACAAACACACACACACACACACACACACACACACACACTGTGTGACTTTATAAATACAACTAAAAGAGATGCAAGAATCGAACACGCGCTGCCTGCGTGGCAGACAAACATTGTATCTATATTCTTTATTCATGTCAGCCATGACATACTGGTGGCGCTATCCAACGTTAAGAAAACGGCGAGTTTGTAGAAACGAGGGAATATGTAGGAAACAGCGAGTTTGTAGAAACGCGAAAAATGGCGAAAACGGCGAGTTTGTAGAAACGCGGGAAATGGAGAAAACGGCGAGTTTGTAGAAACGCGAGAACATTTAGAAAACGGCGAGTTTGTAGAAACGCGAGAAAATTTAGAAAACGGCGAGTGTGTAGAAACGCGGCTAAATGGAGAAAACGGCTAGTTTGTAGAAACGCGGAACGCCACCCAACCGCTAGAAACGCGACAACGCGTGAGGACTGCCGAAGATGTCATGTTATGGGCTTCATACAGTTATCTTCAAAAGAGATCACATTAGCTTGTACCGAATGTATTGCGACATCCTCTAGTCAAACACTCGCCGGACATGTTGTGTCTGTACTGAATGGCCGAATTCGTGTTGTAAACAACAATGTGTGCGTGTGTACGAGTGGGCGGGTGCGTGTCGCCGTTTACAATATGGCGAGGTGTGGCGATGTTTGCCTATCCCAGTGATGATCTCATTCAGTCCACATCATATATAAGGTCATCTTCGCTTCTGTGTGCCTTCACTCGTACAATTCTAGATTTTTTTCCAATTCTGCCATTGTGGTCCTGCCAACAGCCAATCTTCTTCGGATTTCTCCATCGCAGTCACCATAAGTATTAATTTTCGAACCCAAGAAAAGTAAAATAACATACGAAGCAAAATAACCTACGAAGCTCTATCGTAGTTTATATAGCAACCAATAAGCTCTTAACAGTTTAACAAGATTTAACAAGATTTGCCATCCAAACCAAAGGCCCAGATGGCAAGTGGACAAGGAAGCCATTGGCTTATCGAGAGTCCAATAATGTTCATCTACTTATAACCCGCCCTCCTGAGATATGTGTCAACCTTGTTTTTAAACATTTTCACGCTGCTAGCAGTTACACAATCTGTAGACAATTTGTTCCATTCATTTATTGTCCTCTGTGAGAACGAGTGCTTCCTGATGTCCAATCTACATTGATCCTTTACTACTAATGTTACCTCATGTCCTCTAGTTCTGCTATCCTTCTTGAGTGAGAAAAACATATTTCTATCAATATTTTCATACCCATTCAATATCTTAAAAACTTCAATCTGATCTCCTCTTAACCTCCTTGTCTCTAGAGTTGTTAAACCACATTCTTTCAGGCGTTCTTCATAACTAAGGTCTCTAAGTTCTGGAATCATTTTAGTTGCTCTCCTTTGTATGCGTTCAAGCGTATCTATATCCTTCTTACGATATGGTCTCCATGCTTGTATACAGTTTTCTAAATGAGGTATAACTATTGCTTTATAAAGAGGTATAATTAACTTTTTTCCCTTGTATGTTATGTTTCTTCTAATCAATCCAAGAATTTGATTACCCTTTGAAGCTGCAATACCACACTGCTCTGAAACTTTCATATCATCGCTTATTGTAACTCCTAAGTCCTTTTCTTTTACAGTAGTACCCAGAACAGTATCTCCCATTTTATAGTTTACATTCAAGTTCCCATGTCCTGTATATAGGCATTTACATTTCCCAAAATTGAACAGCATCTGCCGTTTCTCAGACCATTTCACTAATCTGTCTAGATCGTTTTGTAAATGTTGTTTATCACCATCAGTATTAACCTTTTCTAAACAGTTTTGTGTCATCCGCAAATTTCAGTACGTTACTTGTTATACTGTCGTCCAAGTCATTGATATAAATTAAGAATAATATAGGTCCTAATACTGATCCTTGAGGTACCCCACTCAAAACCGATTTCCAATTTGAAACTTCTCCATCTACTACAACTCGTTGTCTTATGTCAGTCAGCCATTGTTCTATCCAGTCAGTTATTGGAAATCGGCGCAGCTGAGATTTCCGCTGCGACGCGTTAATTAAGTGCATTCGACGAGATCGAAGGGCTGAAACAATGCAAACTCTCGATCAAGCGAGCTGTTAAAATGTGTTGCATAATTTTAGTTTAGATGCAAAAGATCGGAATTTGCAAGATCATCATGAAGGGTATTTATGTTAATTTTATTTATTGGTCGAAATGTGATGATAATTGTTTTCTAGGTCTTTTCTAGGTCTTGACTTGGAACTACAAATCAACAATGACGCAATTGTGATATGATACACCATCAGTAGGAAATGTTGCTTTGATGTTACTGCAAATAGATCTCGTAATAAACAAGTCGAGCCAATGAACATGTGTAGAAAATGAAAAAGTGTTAGTTTTGTATAATTTAGAAAGTCTGGCCTAAATTGTCTCTGTGTACACTAGGTCTAAGTCTAGAGTTTGTAACAACGGAGCACGTGACCGATAGCTTCTTGATTTCAGTCATACCAGATAGTGACAGATAGTGATAGGTTGAACTTTGTTTGCCCTACAAGGTTAAATCAGAATGTTAAATTTTATTACGGATGGTTGTTGTACCTGAGATGTAACAGTAGGCCTGTCGTTGCTGTGGACAAAAAGTTCAAATTTTGTTGTCCTCGTGAAAATCTGGCCTCTTGTTGAACTCTCGTGAATGGCTACACTTTATTTTTGTCCAGCGTTTTAAGTTTTACGTTTAATGGAATCCTGTGGATGAACGCACATATCTAGTGTAAGACTGCAAACTAGAATGCAGGTGTAACTAACTGTTGCAATAGGCTTCATAATTTCGAACTCCATATTTACCTATTTCAACTCGTGCAAAACTATCGATGACAGATAAAAACGATGTGTCATACGATGTTAAATAGCAATGCCATTTTCCTTAAGTAATCACTACTGCCTGCGAGGCTTAGTGGTTAAACCAGCCTCCTAAATTATTGATTTAGTCCATCGCAAATCGGGTTAGTTGATTTTAAAATCTGTGGTGTGTGAATAGTTTAATTAAGTACTATACTCAGTCGGTTTAATTAAATAGTGCCCACGTACTTATATTTTATTATGTTAAGATCTTCGACAGAATTTACTTGGACCGTTAGATCGGGTAGCTTTCGAAAATATGCATAGCCTCGCGTGTTACGGGCGGGTTACAGCATGTGCTGTTTTCGGTTCGGTCGAACAAAAATATTTTGTAGTTTCTCTGATGATTTCATCAAAACTAAATAAAAAATTTGCATTAACGAGCTATACTGAAAACTTGCCAAAAACGTCTTAATTGCGGTTATGCGTCCATAGCTGATTAATCAATCTATTAATTAATTAATTACTTGCAAGTATTTACTTGAAAACAAATTCAAACCATTTTCTGCAATGCATCGATAAACTATTGTTAGTAATTCAATACCTTACGCAAATAGACTAGCAAGCTGTTTAACTATATCGATGCGTTTAGCGCGTTTCGACCCTGCGAATAGTGTAAATTAGCCCGTTATATAGGTCAGGTCGTGACCAACGATCAACAGCGACGACGCGCCCGCCAGGCCTACTTCTCCGACAAAGGAGCTCAGCTATTATTGGAACTCGCGTAGGCCGTGGTCTTGTAAGTACGAGCCAAGTTGCAACAACAGTAGGAAAGTGACGACAATAGACCGCCGCATGCACGCATGCACATGCAGTCACACCACTGGTATCTGGGTAGCCAATTGTGTGGTGATGACCCCAGCGTGACCTATCACGTGCCTACGTGAGCGAGGACGGCGGCGAAACGAAGCGATAGTGCACGTACGCCGACAGCGACGCCACTGCTGATGACATCACCACACGTCCGGTTTGCGAAGCTTTGATTCGGCTGAGAACTTGTTCGTTCGGTTTACGTGATTTACTTGCCGCAGTGCTCGAGACGGTAGAAATCGGCTGTTGATCGGGGACGTTTCGCTGACGACATTTCCTTGAAATTGTTATTGATGCTGTTCGAGTGTCGCAGTGAGTCGCGACCGGAATCTGGGCTAGCCGCTAGGTGAGTGAGTGGGGGGTCGTGAACGACGCTATGGATTCTTGGCATCTGACCGCTTTTTTGTCTGTTGCCCGGTCATTTGTGTTCGATGAAGCAGCTGGCCTGTTTAATCGACATACCGACGGTACACACGCATTGACAATCGTATGGAAGCAATCAGTGCGAAGTATCTGATATCGTCAGGCAGTGGTTATTGTCAATTAAAATTGGCTGTGATTTACCGAAGTCATGATTTATTTAACATACCTTGAGCGGGTTTGGGGCAGGGAGCCTACTGGCTCAAATATATAGCCCCCAATCAGTGGTTATTTCATGACACTAATTTTCATGTTTTGTTTTGAAATTGTTTACTGTTAGTGCATTGACACAGACGCCTGGTAGGGTAGGGGAAGTTGAGCAATTTTTCAGTCTTTGATGTCTAGTAGGGCGCAATCATAGTCATAAGTCCAAATTGTTTTTACACACAAACTATAATTATTATTAGATCATTTTAAACCGAGTGCATTCTTTATTACTGGTACAGAACCCAGAAATTCACTGTCAGATGGTGTTGTAGCGTCTCAGAATTTTTTACCGTTTCAAACAGTGTTAAGCAGGGTGGAATCCTTTCTCCACATCTTTTTAACAATTACATGGATGGCTTAAGTGTAAATTTAAATAAATTACAAATTGGCTGTTTTTATGCAGGAACCATAATGAATCATATAATGTATGCCGATGACCTTTGTGTTTTTTCACCTAGTGTGGCTGGGTTGAGAAAACTCATCGATTGTTGTGCCGAGTACGGCAATATGTTTGATATAACATACAATGCCAACAAATCTTTCTGTATGGTTATTGATAGCAAACCTAGGGACAAAAAATTCATCCTGTTGATATCAATAACCATACACTTACACTGAGAAATGTAAATATCTTGGCCATATTATAAACAATAACTGTACTGATGACGACGATATTGCCAGGCCGAAAAGATGTATCTATGCACAGGCAAATGCTTTAGCCAGAAAATTTTACTATGCAACAGTTCCATTAAAACAACTTTATTTAATTCATACTGTAGTTCAATGTACACCTCAAGTCTTTGGTGTAATTTAAAAAAAACAGTCTGAAAGGTATTACTGTTGCTTATAACAACAGTTTTAGAATTATACACAACTTGTCACACCGCTGTAGTGCAAGTCATATGTTCGCTACTAATTATGTTAAATCCTTTAATGAACGCATTCGCTCATAAATTTTTAGCCTTTTATGCCGGCTAGAAAAATCAGACACTATACTTTTTGTGAATTATTTTCGTATGCTTTTAATTCATGATGTTTGTACTTTTATACAAATATATTTTTTATCTTGACTTATTTTATATATATTTTTACTATATCATGTATGTATATTTATATATATATATTTTTCTCACTACATGTACATCTATTGTTCATCATGTGTGTATGTTTATGTTTTTTTACTTGTATGTATATATAATATTATGGGCTCTTGCATGAAATAAAACATTATTAATTATTAATATATCTAGCATGTATAGATAATTTTATATAGCTGATTCAAATAGGGTTGGTAAGCTGGCTCAACTAACACTTGGTGTGGGTTAAGTTGAGTCACTGTGTAGCGTAAGTTGCGTAAATGCTTTATTTGTATAATTTACGTAGGCCTTGTACAAAAATTCATAACAACTCAGCCAACACATCTATCCAATGGGTACAATACGTATCTGACAAGTCTACACGCTTAATTAATAAGTCGACGCAATTAATATACACTTATAGGCCAGTCACAACCAGCTTAACTAACTGCTAATGTGTTGCCCTGTAGCTACCCAATGTCCCAATTTACTTGGAAAAAATTATTTCCTTGATGTATTTTAGGGTAAAGAACACTCATCTTCATTCTTTAACTGCTGCTCATCTAACCCTCCCTTGGGCCTTGGGTGGTTCAACTAACCCTCCCTTGGGCCTTGGGTGGTTCAACTAACCCTGTTTCGACAATTAAGCTTATTTAATTAACTTCTCATTAATGCGCGAAGTGATGGAAATAATCTTCTTCTCTGTGCACAGTTAAACCATTTGAAAGTGCACAGACAATAAAGTCTGGTCACCTGCTTTGATAGTTTACACAGCAGCAGACATTAATTCGAGCATCTCAGTCCTATCTTGTAAAGACAGGAGGCCACACTTTCGCAATCTGAAATAATATGGGAGCTTAGAGATTCCAGTGATCATCGTAGTGACCCTCCTCTGCACACTTTCTAAGTTGTCTATATCTTTCTGAAGCCTGTTGTCAGTTTTCGATGATGGGTTGGACGAAGGTGATGTGTAAGTGTTTGATGTTTTTCATGCTTTTGTCTGTGTAGGCCCTATAAATTGTCCCTAGTGTTCTATTTGCTTTCTTGACTACATAGTTTACCTGCACCTTTACTTTCAGTGATTTATGTATGTGTACTATGTCTTTTTTCATACCTATCGATTCTATACGTACATCTCCCATAAAATAGTCATAGTTCGGGTTGTTGTATTCAATGTGCAGACATTTGCATTTAGTGAAATTGAACAGTAGCTGCCAATCCTAACTCCATTTATACATGGAATGAAGGTCTTCCTGGAGAATGAAAGCATATTCAACTTCAGGAACTTGCCTCAACGTTTTTGTGTCATCAGCAAACTTTAACAGGGAGCTTACTACAGTTGAGTCAATGTCGTTTCTAAAGATAACAAATAACATTGGGCCGAGTATTGATCCCTGTGATACACCACTGATCACTTTTTGCCAGTGTGACTCCACACCACTTATGCACGCTCGTCTTCTAAAGCCAACTTTCAATCCATCTGTTGATCTTGCCCATAATGCCATGAGCAGTTAGTTATGAGATCGTATCAAATGCTCAACATATTGACTGGATGTCCTTTGTTAATATAAGAAGTCACCTCTTCTAGAAACATTAGTTCTTTTTTGGTCTAAAGCTAAGTAGTGAGTCTAGAATCAGCTTGTGTTGTTTGAGATTTTCAGATATGGATTCTAGAATGAAGAACTCCATCACCTTGCATAGTTGTGAGGTTAAACTAATTGGCCGGTAGTTTCCTTTCTTGGAATGGTGTCCTTTCTTGTAAATTGGAATGACATTTGCATCAAGCCAGTCTTGTGGTACCTGCCCACTTTGAAAGCTCTTTGTAAATAATGCACTCAATGCCCCGGCAAGTTCTTCAGCACATCTATTCAGCACAGCTGGGAAAATCTGATCTGTTCCCGGAGATTTGAATATGTTTAGCTTCTTTAGTTTATTGCATATGCTTGACTCCTCAAAAATTACACTACTTAATTCTTCTTCGCTGCTTCCTTGAAACATCTTAACCAGGTGCAGAATTCTGTCTAGATTCTCCTGATTGAACGGTGTCACGAAATAAATGTTAAATGTTGAAAAATTCCTTCATGCCTACATAGCCACCGTTTCTGTAGTCATAGTAATCATTCTTCCAATCAGTGTATTCAGTCCTACTTACCATCGTGAACTCTACTACGTTGTGATCACTCGAGTCAAATGGTTCTGTTATACATTTCTCACTAAGTTTGGAGTTGTTTTCAGAACAAGATCTAGCACATTCCCATGCCTTGTAGCTGTTTCTACATGTTGAATCAAGCCAAGGTCCTGTGTCAAATCTAAAAATTGCTGTCCTTCTGCTGTTACGTCAAGTTCATTCCAGTTTATAATATTGTGGTTGTTATCTTTTTGTTCTGCTGCGTGCTTTGATAATGTTGGAATTAATTTTTTGCTTCTTCTTCATGCATATTAGATGTAAAGTTGTAACAATATACCAACTAGGATGTTACCTCCGCAAACCTACAGTGGTCCTACACCACAATAATATTTCCTCATTGCAGTCAGAGAGTGCTGTGTGACACTGTGCATTGACCTCTTATTTTGCATAAATTAGCACTCCTCCACCTCTTCTATCCTTCCTATCTTTCCTCATGGTCACACAGCCATTAAGTACAAAATCACTGTCCATTGTATTTTTGTTCACCCAGGATTCTGTCACAAAAACCATAACGAGTGTTTTTTCAGATACATAACTGACCATCTCTTCTTTCTTGTTACATTTATCAGAGCACAATTTAATGTATCTTTCGCTGTAGTGTTTCCTTTCCCTCTGCCGCCATATCCTCTCTCACCCACCCCCTTTTCCCCAGGGGTATCTCTCCTATGGTTTGGGGTAGTTGGCCTGTGAGATGGTTTGGTGGGCTGGTTAGTAGAAACAGTGTTAGTGTGTGTTTCAGTGTTCACTTTCTTAACTTTAGTGGTGTTAGGTTGGTTAGTAGAAACAGTGT
The DNA here is from genome assembly GCA_033239005.1 of Lamellibrachia satsuma. NCBI lineage: Eukaryota > Metazoa > Annelida > Polychaeta > Sabellida > Siboglinidae > Lamellibrachia > Lamellibrachia satsuma. Next base: position 3,945,166 of record BSQZ01000048.1, on the reverse strand, counting down.
TAGTATGTGTTTTAGTGTTAGTTTTCTTAACTTTAGAAAAAATCTAGTAAAAAAGTGACCATCATAGTCAGAAATTAGTTATATGTATGTGCAAGTAGCATGTAAATTAGTGAGTAAAATACAGATTGTCAATCTCTCAATGTACTCAAGAAGCATCATACTGCATGTATTTTTTATTTATCCCACCTATCTTCTAGCCCAACCAGTCTTGTTTCAGCTGCTCTAGGCTGCACTGCTTAGTTTTTAACTAGCTGGCACATTTGGCATGAATTGAAATTTTTTACACATTGCATCTTCGAGTATATTGGATGTAGCATGCATGACTTTATCAAGAAAGCTAGTTAATACTTAAAGTACCATAGGCTCTTTGTAGCCAATGAGTGACACTTCTATTCTTCGACAACAACACAGTACAAGATGTAAATTAAATAACATTAATATAATACAGAATGTGCTTTGTAAACATCAGACCCATCTAACAATAGTAAAACAATCTTCTAATTCTACTCTATTTAAATAATAGCATTGTTCAGTTATGATTACTACAGTTTAGAAGGACCCAGCTCAGTGTGTGTGTGTGCAGTCTTAAATTTAAGGGAATTTAAAAAAAACTCTTTAAAACGAAATTTATTTCACCAAATCAGGCCTGGTATTTTCCAGTGCAAAAGTACTCCATGTGTCAGTGATACGCTTGTTTAAAGGAACCGAACAACCGTTTTGTGGGACAATGCAACATAGAACTTATTAGTATTTACAACATCTCAGTTGGTTAAAAAATAATATCCATGCAAAACATGTGTCTATCTTGATTTTTTTTAAATACGTTCTTTGGCAATGGATTAAATGTGTGTGTGTGTGCGTGCGTGCGTGCGTGCATGCATGCGCATGCGTTTGTGTGTATATATAGACTGCTTTACTGCCTAATGTTAAAGACTGACCAATAAACTTTCACGGCTTTAGTTTAAAGATGAAATATTTACTGTTTTCACTGCATAATTTAATGGTTTGTCAAATTGTTGTTTCTATACAATCCCTGATGATAATTATACTGCACCGATGAAGATTAAAACAGGAAGTATAATAATCGCTAATTTAGATGTAATTTGAAATAAAAAAATTAAAGTATTTGGGGATTTTAATTATATGTAACCACCAACTAGTTGCGTATCAGTTAACCTTGTTGTACAGTCCCTTCAAACAAATGATACAGTTTGAACACCAAATAATAAAAAACCTTTATTCTTAAGAAAGTCTCTGATGAACCCAAAGGTGTACACGCCCTGAGTGCAGTAATGCTGTAGTTCAGCCAGCCATAATGTACATTTACAAGGCACTGCTGAAACCATAGCCGCAGCAGTTAATGGTTAATGTCTCTAATGTTAGCCAACCATGGGGTCAGTATTGGGTCAGTGTTGACAACAGCAGCTTACTTGTCCTAGATGCTGGCCGCCAGGATTACATAATCCATGCTGTTATTGATCTTCCTGTCACTGGTCAGCCTAACATGACCTTGGTTCAGCCATCTATCATATTGATAGATAAACAATTGTGACCAGCGATGTTGATAGGTTTATTTCTGTGTTGTGGCAGCGTTGGATAGATCTTTGTAATGGAGTAAAACTGACAGGAAGGTGACCTGGAGTGATTACAGATTCAGGATAACGAAGTGAAGGAACTGGCAAGAAACAAATAGATCGAGTGTTAGATTGGTTGCAAAGCAACAAAGAAAGATGCGAACATTCATGAAACTGACACCTGGTGGCTGGAGGTGTGAACGACAGTGTGACTGGAGCATGGATGTCAGTGAGACAGGCGGTGGTAGGTAGCATAATGTGATTTTCAGAGTGATACCTGTTTTGTCAATAGATTGTGGGAGAACAGCTATTTAAACACCTGTGCATAGACATTTTGTTGTGGCATCGAGTGCATGATTATCCCTGGATGTTGAGGTAAAACCAGAGTTAATTCCATGTGAAATGTGTGCTTTGTTATGACTTCCTTCGGGTGGAAACCATGTAACAAATTAATTTCCGCCCTCTCTATGACTCCCCTCCATCTCTCTCAATCTTCTGCCGTTTTCTGCTGTTCACACCTGCCGTTATCAGATCTCTCCTTAATTTTGGTGTTCCTTTTCTCCATCTTCTGTTTTCCAAGTTCTCTTTACCATTCTTTCTCCAGTGATTCACTGAATGTGTCCTGTCCGTCGCAGGCTGCTCCAAACTACCTTCCTTTTCCGATCCCTTCTCATAGTTCCCCCATCCTCCTTCTGATGTTTTGTTTTGCTCAACCTATTCTCCGAACCCAGTTGTTCTCAGCTACCTGTGGCATCGCGCATGTCTTTGTCAGTGCACGCACGCGTGTGAAGTGTCACTGATGTGTTTTCTGGTCTGGCAAACACATTGCACTGTGTCTGTGTTGTTTACTATATTAGGTAGTCTTGAGTATAGTCTAATGTTTCTACAAATATTGATAGTGTATATGTGTTTACATATCACTCGCTACTTAATGTACCTGCCTATTCAGTGATGTGCCATTAGCAGTCTGTAAGACACCTTGGAGAAATACTGTTTATGTGCATGGGCAAATTTAATACAATCATGATCATGCATTAGTCTTAGCTTGCAGATGGTCCAATCGCAAGCTAAGACAGGCGGTAACACGTCTTACTGAGTGAGGTTAGTGAGTTCTCTTTGTTTTTCCTCTTTTGGGATGCGATGAAATGACAATGAGCCGTCCACACAGCGACTAGTACATCCCACAACAACGCAGGACACAACCATGATATAGAAGGTGTGTGTCAAGACATATAAAATGCAAAAGACAAGAAACGTAACTAAACTACACTGAAACAATGGAGGCATCTGGTTGTTTTGTCAGCCAGCTTCACCAGACGATCACGTGTTTAGGTGCATGATATCACCGTGAAAGCCCCTATAGCATACAGAGCGTCAAACATTTGGTTAAATAAACCATACGAACGGCTACCACCAAAAATTTTAAAGCATTAATTTAACAGCAGATCAGATTCTTTGAAGCATTAAATGTGTTCAGAGTGCTTATTTCAGAGCGCTGGGTGCATCCTTTTACTTACAACTTGTTAAACTGGTAACTTTTAGTACAACATGTCAGTGACTAGACTTCAGAGCCACATAAGTGAAATGTTCAAGTGGGTATTACATTTCTGTCCTCATTTCACATCATAAAAATTATTATCGAAATGTGTTCCTTTATTGATCGCCATGTTGGATGTAGAAATATTGATATTTTTTCAAAACCCCATTTTGCCCTTTCATAAAACTATTGCTGCCAAATGAACATCTACCTAATTACCATATTTCACAACGTTATCGCACACGGGTGGTTAGTTCAACCGTCTCCAATGTTTCACGTACCCTATGAACCTTAGTACAAAGGTTCTCAAGTCACAAAAAGTTTGTAGTTACGAACAATTGTTCACAGTACTCTTTGTGTTTTCTGTGATTGTTCCAAGTTACATAATCTTTGTTAAATACAGTGGTTTTGTGTTTAAGTGCTGTAGTTGGTCTACATTGGCAGGGACAAAAGACTTTTTGTACATCTTACATTATAGCTCATGACTCTGTATTAGTCACACAACATTAATAAAATGTGTCTAGAGTATTGTCGAGCTGGTAGTTCTGGTTCATGGCAGGACATGGCAGTGGGTGGTGATGTAGTGCTGGTTTCAGTTGATATTAATTAGAATATGTGGCAGGTTAGACTAGATTGGTGCATTTACAAAGGAATACGAGTTGTATACGTTACATAAGTAGCTATAGTCTTTTCATCATATGCATGTTCATCCTACAGTTCTCTACAGGAATATATGAGTTGTATACATTACATAAGTAGCTATAGTCTTTTTTTATCATATGCCTGTTCATCCTACAGTCCTATTATTAATAGCATTCCTGCTCTTGACCAGTCTGCATAATCTGGATTTATTCTAGAAAAATATCTGACAATTAGGTTACCTACCAGTGATAGTATAGTTGTAGGATTTTCAAATATCTGCCTGGTAGTCTATTTGTTTATGGATATTGCAGTAGCAAAATGCATTAATTTTGTTTTATCATAATTATCACACATGTACTTGCAAGGGGGAGTGGTAACAGTAGGGACGTGGACGGGGGTGGGCGGGCAGCGGATTGCTGGGCATTGTGTTGTAAAAAAATTTATTGCCCCTTTGTCACAAAGCCCAAGAAAGTGACGGGTATATGTGGGCAAAAATGCTAATATCCCAACTGAATTGTAAATTTCAGTTTTAATTCAAACAATTCTTCAACATTTATTTACAACGCTAGCCAGTTTCTAAGGGTACGCCTCTTTTGAAATGTTATGGAATTTAACAAAATAATGTGAATTAAAATAATAACTTGCACAACTAGCCAATTTCTGAATGTATATGTCCCATTCCAAATGTTACACAAACTAAACAGCCTAGTGGGAGAGCTGTGCTCCCAACAACCTGCATGTGTGATAAATCTGTGCAACTGGACCACATGCAAATAGGTGTATATATATATCTTGCTGACACTCCTGTGCAAAGAAGCAGCCCTTTATGACATATTAAGTAATAGCTCTTGGTATTGTAAAAAGCCTAAATGTGCCGAGCGATATGGTCATGTTCACCAGCGTGTGCTTTTTTCCAGTAAACATGCTCGTGTATTATCACTGTGGCCTTCCTAAGGTTGTAAAGGATCTGACGCAATCGGGACTGGGATCTTGCGCTTGAATATTTGTCTTGCCCTCCTGCTGTCCCAGTCGAGGTGTATATTTCAGAAAACTTGTTATCATCGCTGCTCCACTTGGGTGCCCAGTGACAATTTACGTAAGAGTTATTTTTTAAGGTTACCCCGTTTTTATCAGTAGGTTGAAGATGTAAAACAGGTGCCTACAGCTCTGGAGAAAACTAAAAATAAAACTGATTTGAGTTCAGGGGTTGTGTGCAAAGTGGGTATTGTTGCTAAACTTTCTGAATAATTCAGCCTTAAACTTTTTTATTTTTTTACGAATTTCAGCTGCCAAAATGAAATGTGGGACAAGTCCTATGAACACCATTTTTAACTGTGCATAGTCCTTTATTAGGTAAATAATTATTAAAATTTCAGGATGGTCTTCTGTCTCATTTATTTTAAATTGCAACTGAAAGTCAATGGCGTTTTCTCCTAAATAAACTAGAAGCCTACTGAATTAATAGGTTATTGCCAGTATCCCTGACAATAGATGGTGGAAATTTGGACATTGTTCTGTAACACAACAAGGAAATACAGACTGCTGAAATCCTCAGAATTTTTTTGAAATGTTCCTTTTCCATTTTCGTGCACCCGGTATAACCATTTTCCTTTGTCCTATCATTCTTGATTTTTGCATAGATAATCTGTACCAATATGTCTACATACTCAGCGAATTATGTAGTTTGTAAACTTCTCAAGTTAGAAGCACCAGAAAACAGATAAAAAAACGTGTGGAGTTTTGGGTGCATTGTATGGCGTTACAGACACAATTTGCAAATCCTTAGTTTTTTGCAGAAGTGTTCAGGTATAGCTACTTATTTATTGGTTAAAATGTACGCGAATTCTGAGACATCAACTTTTTGGCCATTGGTTGATTTGACATGGAATGATCCTTATGCCATACGTTAACCCGGTTTACCAGTCATAAACAAAGTACGTTTTTCCAGTTTGGTGAATATGTTTTAACAAGTCTTCTACAACAGTGTTTCAGTTCAAAGTTATTTTTGACACATTTTTATTGATGTAGTGGACAATTAATCAGTGTACGCCATTTTGAAAAGGTGTATCTTCAGTGCTGTGTGAAACGTAACTTGTTGTTACACTGTATCAGAGAGTGAAGAAGAATGCTCCTTGTGTAAATATGTTCAGAGACAGACATACATATATATATATATCTATATATATACGTTCATAAATATTAGGTAACTTTTAATTAACAAATATTTATGTGATTAGAATGTCAATCCTGATTGTGGGAAATATTATTTTAGATATTCTCCCTCTAAAAAATGTCTTCTACAAATAATTATTTAGATATGATATTTTGCTACATACAAATTACTCATGCAAACATTGCTTTATTTGATGGCTTCCTGAGGAAACTTAGTAATAGAATAGAGAATAGGCAAGAGTTTTTTCTTCTTCCACTTGTACTGAGGGTTTACTAATCAATGCTATACATGATTATTATTAAACCTAAGTGGAGGCTCATTTTGAATCCAATCAATACACCAGAATCTAATAAATCCCAAGGCTTGAACTCTGACATAATGACCACAGGTCCCCGGATGACCTTAGTGACCAGAGGAATGTTTATCCAGGCCCAGGGTCAGTATTTATAGTCATCCTGACCAACCCGAGTTGAAGCAGGCGGATCACAACAAATCTAGCAATGTGTTGGCCTCACCGCCAACACTGACCTTTAGTGGAGATGTAGAGCAAGGTTGTGTCTTTCTACTTGACCACTGACTGGCCACTCTCAGGCTGGCAATTAAGGCCAGTCTGTGGTGTTGTTGTGATGCCCATTTACTAGACATCTCATGTGACCCCTGTTGGCAGTGGGGATGCCATGGGGTGTGTGTATTGGTGTATGATCCAGTTGGCACAGTTCCAGCTGTGGACAGTTTGCAGTGAGTGGTCAGCCAACAGAGTAAGTGGTTCATTCATCAGATGTGTTTGATTAGAGTGTGACTGCAAAATTAAAATTAGATGATCTGTTACCAGCGATTTATGGCACAGTTTTGTTGACAGTGGAAGAGAAGAACAGGGTTTATTCCACATAATGTGATATCGTCAGAATTTAACACTAGTGTTGTCTCAATGATTTTGTTGCGACAACATTGGTATCTAAGTTATCAGTAATAAGAAATCTCAGTGTCAATTAATCTGTTTGAAAATATTGCAGTATATGTTTAAATGAATGATGCAGTCTATTGCTGAATGATGTATGTATACCTTTTTGGCAAGTTTTTAATGGTTTAATAATTTTTATGTGAGGGAACACCTGATTCTATAATGGGTCATCCCACTTTGGAATGTTCTGATCTCTTTCCCCATCCATGTGTTATTTATTTGATTGATTTGTTATCGCATCAACTCATGACATTTTCAATGGAGATTGAAAATGTGAAAGAGAAGTATAATTTGGTTCATTCTTTAGAGGTATGTTAGATTTATGTGTTGTTGTTGTTGAAGCAGCCAGACATTGGCAACAACTTGTCTGTGCTGTATTGAATCTCAGTCAGTATGATAAAATTTATATTTCAGTTACCAGTCCTCCTCCATACCTGAGCTCCATCACAAGAGCTGTCAAATAACCCATGACCACAGACATAAATAGAACACCCATTAGTCTGTTGAGATTTCTTATTACTAGTCACTGTCATGGAAATATAAATTTTTTATGAACAAGAATCGTATTGCCTGGACAAGAATTGTATTTCCGTGGACAAGAATTGTATTGCCGTGGATAAGGATCATATTGCCTTAGATAAGAATCGTATTGCCTTAGACAAGAATCGTATTGTCGTGGACAAGAATCGTATTGCTTGGACAAGATTGCCTTGGACAAGAATCGTATTGTCTCGGACAAGAATCGTATTGCCTCGGACAAGAATCGTATTGCCTTGGAGCACAGCATCATTTCTGCTGGAGAAGCCAAAGTAGGCATAAATTGATTAATGCCTGGTTGCGACCAGACCTTGATCACAGAGCCCCACTTAGACCTTGCTCAGTAACTGTCTTGTGGAATCTTGTCATTTGCAAAATTTTTGCTATGAATTTCCATTCCACATTATTAAGTAAATGTTTACAGGTTCAGATTCTTCCAGCTGACGTTTGTTTAAGGAGGTTTGTATTTTTATAATCTTTCTCAGGAGCATATAAAAATGTACTCTTGGCATGGGAGGGTGTTTCGAAAAGAGTAGTAAATTACTTCAAAAAGAGTTATAAATTATAATACACTTTTTGAAACACCCATCCACGGTCAAAATAACATAAATGAACGTACTGAAACATAGTGGCATTAATTGTTCTGTATTAAAGTTGAGTCCAGTGTATGCCAGGTGGCAATGTTGTTTATATACAACTTTGATGAGCATCCGTCATTGCTTTTTGAAAGTGTATTCAAATTGCCGTTCAACAACAACGTTGGCTGTTTGAGTTTCTGAGATCAGCCCCACTCGACTGGGAGCCGGTCAAGGTTACCTTGTCTGACAAGGCTGGCTCGCACGTGCAGCACCATCCTGTCATGCTTGTTTTGGCCGATTAAATATTATTATCCTCCAACTGGTCTAGTGCCCAATCTATATTTAGCATCAGTTCAGAGTTGCCGGCCTGTGACACATACACACACACACACACACACACACACACACACACACACACACACACACACACACACACACACACACGGCCTGTGCACAATTGAAGTCTCCCTAACCCATTTCACAGTCTGTTGGTATTTGTTGGATAAGACGGAGGGGCGTGATTGGTTGTTGTGGCCGAGGATCAGAATGGCTGAAGCACAAAGGTAGCTTACCCTCGCTGTGTCATTGCCAGTACTGGAATCAGGTCAGCGGTTCTTCATAACCTCTTGTCATTGATATATTTTTGCAACAGTTGCTTTTGTTATGCCATGAAATGGGCAGATTTTTTACTGAGAGTTGAAATCGGTGAGATAGTTCGTGCGTTGGCTTGTTGGTGGCATGCAATTAGGGCGAGTTATGGCGCTGCTGTGCTACATGTGTGAAATGTGTTTGGGGGAAATGAAAGTGACGCATTGATGAATAGTTCTGCACTAACATTTAGTTATGCAATCTTTATTGATGTCACAAGGGGTAATGTATCATGTTATGAAAATTGATGACATAAACATCTGTAGCAGTGAGAGCAGATAATGTTTCAGATATTTGTACGTTTGCGCAGTGGTTTGCCTGCTAGAGCTGAGGCATGTTTGTTTATCTGGGTTTACGTAAGGCAATGTCGTTTCGTTTCGACGATGTGACAGCTGATGACATCGCCTGCTACCAGACTGATGCCACCATAACACATTGTGGCAACGGTGCATCAAATGGAACTGATCCTATTTTGAAGCAACGTTGCCATGCAGTAAGAAGCTGCCTAAGCCCTTGACTATTCCTTAATGATGTTGTCATCACTGTGTTGTTGTGGCGATGATATCACCTCATGTTAACCCAGCTTTAGGTAAGCCTTGATGCACAGAGATACATCCTGAATTTAACCTGACTGGCTTTATTTAGTGAAATAATGCTATCCTGACAGGGGAGTGAGATACAAGGAACTGCATGGACTAGTTGCTGCGTGCACTATTTTCTGTATGCACTGGTTGTTGCGTGCACTAGTTACTGCGTGCACTAGTTACTGCGTGCACTAGTTGGTGCATGAACTATTTTCTGTATGAACTGGTTGCTACGTGCACTAGTTACTGCGTGCACTAGTTGGTGCATGAACTATTTCCTGTATGCACTGGTTGCTGCGTGCACTAGTTGGTGCATGAACTATTTTCTGTATGCACTGGTTGCTGCGTGCACTATTTGGTGCATTCACTAGTTGGTGCATAAACTATTTTCTGTATGCAGTGGTTGCTGCGTGCACTAGTTACTGTGTGCACTAGTTGGTGCATGAACTATTTTCTGCGTGCACTAGTTGGCGCATGAACTAGTTGGTGCATGAACTATTTTCTGTATGCACTGGTTGCTGCGTGCACTATTTTCTGTATGCACTGGTTGCTGCGTGCACTAGTTGGTGCATGCACTATTTTCTGTATGCACTGGTTGCTGTGTGCACTAGTTGCTGCGTGCAGTGCCGTGCACTGGAACTGGAATTTCTTTATTCGACAGAAATAAATACATACAACGTTTTTCTTGAACATAAAAAACTGCCAGGAGACTTACTAAAGCTTATAAAATATGCCGCTAGCGCGAGAGCCACCTGCGTGCATTAGTTGCTGCATGCACTAGAAGGTTTTAATTTCGTCGACAATCGATCCAAAACATGATATTCCGCTTTCAAGATCCAAACATAGGCGTGTGTAGGAAGAGAAAATGACAATAAGGTATTTAGTCAGAGATGTCAATCCAAGAAATCTATCACGTTGTGGTTTCATGTTATATCCAGAGCATAGTTTGAGATGATCCCCAGAATGTAAAACAATGATGTGATCTTGAAAGCGGGGTGAAACTGACACTTGAGCTGTGAGTACCTGATCTGGGTTGACTTACCCTCTGGGTTGGCATACAACAGATCACATTCCACAAGTTCCCAGGGTAAAGAGTCTGAAAGGAGGCTCAAAGTACAAGTGTGGTCGGCATACGCGCACGTGATAACTTTGGTCAGCATACCTACGTGATAACTGAGGTCAACATACACAGGTGATGACTGAGGTCAGCATACCCACGTGATAACTGTGGTCAGCATACACATAATAACTGTGCTCCGCATACGCACGTGATAACTGTGGCCAGCATATGCACATGATAACTGAGGTCAGCATACAGTGATAACTGTGGTCAGCACACGCACATGATAACTGTGGTCAGCACACACACGTGATAACTGTGGTCAGCACACACACGTGATAACTGTGGTCAGCACACACACACGATAACTGTGATCAGCACGCCCACGTGATAATTGAGGTCAGCATACGCACGTGATAACTGTGGTCAGCATACACACGTGATAACTGTGGTCAGCATACGCACATGATAACTGTGGTCAGCATATGCACGTGATAACTGTGGTCATCATACGCACATGATAACTGTGGTCAGCATATGCACATGATAACTGTGGTCAGCATATGCACGTGATAACTGGTCAGCATACGCAAGTGATAACTGTGGTCAGCATACACACGTGATATAACTTTGGTCAGCATACACATGTGATAACTGTGGTCAGCATACACACGTGATAACTGTGGTCAGCACACGCACGTGATAACTGTGGTCAACATACACCTGCCTAGTTGCTGTGTGCACTAGTTGTGGCGTGCTTGGTTCAAGAATGGTACACCTATTGTCAGTGTGCTTCATTGAAGGGAGGCAACAGTTAGACTGGTGTATGGTACGCCTATTGTCAGTGTGCTTCATTGAAGGGAGGCAACAGTTAGACTGGTGTATGGTACGCCTATTGTCAGTGTGCTTCATTGAAGGGAGGCAACAGTTAGACTGGTGTATGGTACGCCTATTGTCAGTGTGCTTCATTGAAGGGAGGCAACAGTTAGACTGGTGTATGGTACGCCTATTGTCAGTGTGCTTCATTGAAGGGAGGCAACAGTTAGACTGGTGTATGGTACGCCTATTGTCAGTGTGCTTCATTGAAGGGAGGCAACAGTTAGACTGGTGTATGGTACGCCTATTGTCAGTGTGCTTCATTGAAGGGAGGCAACAGTTAGACTGGTGTATGGTACGCCTATTGTCAGTGTGCTTCATTGAAGGGAGGCAACAGTTAGACTGGTGTATGGTACGCCTATTGTCAGTGTGCTTCATTGAAGGGAGGCAACAGTTAGACTGGTGTATGGTACGCCTATTGTCAGTGTGCTTCATTGAAGGGAGGCAACAGTTAGACTGGTGTATGGTACGCCTGTTGTCAGTGTGCTTCATTGAAGGGAGGCAACAGTTAGACTGGTGTATGGTACGCCTGTTGTCAGTGTGCTTCATTGAAGGGAGGCAACAGTTAGACTGGTGTATGGTACGCCTATTGTCAGTGTGCTTCATTGAAGGGAGGCAACAGTTAGACTGGTGTATGGTACGCCTATTGTCAGTGTGCTTCATTGAAGGGAGTCAACAGTTAGACTGGTGTATGGTGAACGTAATTGAGACAAATAGTATGCATGTGCCTTTGTGGAGACAGACTTACAACTGAAGGGTGTAGTAGTGTAATGGTTAACACATCCTGGCAGTATTACAAGCCAGAGTTCTGGGTTCAAGACAGGTACATTCAATGTAAAAAACAACTTTATGGAATGTGTATCCCTAGTGACTATGTTGATGTTGTTAATATCAGTCCTGTCTCGTTAATTGGGGATGTAAATGAGCCACTGAGGACGACAGGCACCCTGGCAGTGACCACCCTGGCAGTGACCACCTTCAGTGCCAGCATTGAAAGGTCAGCTTGGTGTGATGTTCTGGAAAAGGCTGATTAGTTGAATGTGACCACGTCAGATTCTGGTAACTACGCTGACAGAATGTGCCTGTGTGTAGGGAGTGAGTGACACTGGGTCAGGTTCATGATGTATTAGCAGTGTAGGTCCTTTGTGTAGGGAGTGACAATGGGTCAGGTTCATGATGTATTAGCAGTGTAGGTCCTTTGTGTAGGGAGTGACACTGGGTCAGGTTCATGATGTATTAGCAGTGTAGGTCCTTTGTGTAGGGAGTGACACTGGGTCAGGTTCATGATGTATTAGCAGTGTAGGTCCTTTGTGTAGGGAGTGACACTGGGTCAGGTTCATGATGTATTAGCAGTGTAGGTCCTTTGTGTAGGGAGTGACACTGGGTCAGGTTCATGATGTATTAGCAGTGTAGGTCCTTTGTGTAGGGTGTGACACTGGGTCAGGTTCATGATGTATTAGCAGTGTAGGTCCTTTGTGTAGGGAGTGACACTGGGTCAGGTTCATGATGTATTAGCAGTGTAGGTCCTTTGTGTAGGGTGTGACATTGGGTCAGGTTCATGATGTATTAGCAGTGTAGGTCCTTTGTGTAGGGAGTGACAATGGGTCAGGTTCATGATGTATTAGCAGTGTAGGTCCTTTGTGTAGGGAGTGACATTGGGTCAGGTTCATGATGTATTAGCAGTGTAGGTCCTTTGTGTAGGGTGTGACACTGGGTCAGGTTCATGATGTATTAGCAGTGTAGGTCCTTTGTGTAGGGAGTGACACTGGGTCAGGTTCATGATGTATTAGCAGTGTAGGTCCTTTGTGTAGGGTGTGACATTGGGTCAGGTTCATGATGTATTAGCAGTGTAGGTCCTTTGTGTAGGGAGTGACAATGGGTCAGGTTCATGATGTATTAGCAGTGTAGGTCCTTTGTGTAGGGAGTGACATTGGGTCAGGTTCATGATGTATTAGCAGTGTAGGTCCTTTGTGTAGGGAGTGACATTGGGTCAGGTTCATGATGTATTAGCAGTGTAGGTCCTTTGTGTAGGGTGTGACATTGGGTCAGGTTCATGATGTATTAGCAGTGTAGGTCCTTTGTGTAGGGAGTGACATTGGGTCAGGTTCATGATGTATTAGCAGTGTAGGTCCTTTGTGTAGGGAGTGAGTGACATTGGGTCAGGTTCATGATGTATTAGCAGTGTAGGTCCTTTGTGTAGGGAGTGAGTGACATTGGGTCAGGTTCATGATGTATTAGCAGTGTAGGTCCTTTGTGTAGGGAGTGAGTGACATTGGGTCAGGTTCATGATGTATTAGCAGTGTAGGTCCTTTGTGTAGGGAGTGACATTGGGTCAGGTTCATGATGTATTAGCAGTGTAGGTCCTTTGTGTAGGGAGTGACATTGGGTCAGGTTCATGATGTATTAGCAGTGTAGGTCCTTTGTGTAGGGAGTGACATTGGATCAGGTTCATGATGTATTAGCAGTGTAGGTCCTTTGTGTAGGGAGTGACATTGGGTCAGGTTCATGATGTATTAGCAGTGTAGGTCCTTTGTGTAGGGAGTGACATTGGATCAGGTTCATGATGTATTAGCAGTGTAGGTCCTTTGTGTAGGGAGTGACATTGGGTCAGGTTCATGATGTATTAGCAGTGTAGGTCCTTTGTGTAGGGTGTGACATTGGGTCAGGTTCATGATGTATTAGCAGTGTAGGTCCTTTGTGTAGGGAGTGACAATGGGTCAGGTTCATGATGTATTAGCAGTGTAGGTCCTTTGTGTAGGGAGTGACATTGGGTCAGGTTCATGATGTATTAGCAGTGTAGGTCCTTTGTGTAGGGAGTGACAATGGGTCAGGTTCATGATGTATTAGCAGTGTAGGTCCTTTGTGTAGGGAGTGACATTGGATCAGGTTCATGATGTATTAGCAGTGTAGGTCCTTTGTGTAGGAATGACATTGGATCAGGTTCATGATGTATTAGCAGTGTAGGTCCTTTGTGTAGGGAGTGACATTGGGTCAGGTTCATGATGTATTAGCAGTGTAGGTCCTTTGTGTAGGGAGTGACATTGGATCAGGTTCATGATGTATTAGCAGTGTAGGTCCTTTGTGAAGGAAAGTTACCACAGTTGAACTGGTGAATGGCAAGCAGTGTTCGAACTGGTTCATGAACCTGCAGTGTCCTTGGCTGACAGTAGGCCTGTGTATGGAATAGGTAGGAGTTGTGAAGCAGACAATGTCGGTAGAAGTGGAAATGTTCACAAAGATTTAACAAACTGCAGTATATATAGTTGTGTGCTATGACAGGTTTTCAGCAGGAGTTGCTTCTGTTTCAGGCCAGTGAAATTGCAGTGAATGACCCTGCAGGTTGTGCATCCTTGAGACAATAGATCGCCCTCTCGCAGACTCTCCTATTGAAAGGTGGGCATCTTTTCTTCATGTTGAAAGTCATGCTGACCAGGAGCCGGTTTCACAAAACGTTCGTACCATGCAAACTTTCATACGAAGGGTAGCTCGAACAGTTGTTCGCAATGCTATGCATGTTTTCTATGATTGTTCCAAGTTACATAATCTTCGTCAAACGTCCACGTAAGTTCTTTCATATGGTATGGATGCTTCGTGAATCCAGCTGCAGGTGTTGTTCGCATTTAACATATATTATTTACGTAAACGGAACAGGTAATTAAACTAAATATGGCATAATTCTGTCGCTGTTTATAACCAACTATATTTTATTTATACTGTGACTAAAGTCACTGGCCGGGGAAAGTGACAATGTGCCATGAGGTTGACGCATGTAGTTGGTCTATGAGGTTGATGCATGTAGTTGGTCTATGAGGTTGACGCATGTAGTTGGTCTATGAGGTTGACGCATGTAGTTGGTCTATGAGGTTGACGCATGTAGTTGGTCTAGTTACACAGTGCTTCAGCAGTTGTAATGTGATATGTGGTACTGGAAGCTGCCCAGAGTAACCCTAGTAGCCTCTGGTGCTTGATATAGTACTAATATAAATGTGAACTTTCGTGAGATTGTCAACAGAAGTACAACACGTAATTCGCGCGGATCTTGCCGTGCGCTGAAACAGTCGCATATCTACGCAACACATACTCAATCACGTTCAAAGTTATTCGAACGTCGGATCAGCTGAGTTTTGTGTTCCGATGCTAGCGTTGTGATTTCTGTTTAATATCAGTTATTGTTGGTGTGACGTATTCTTTGCTGAAACTAATTCTTTCCAACTCTGATTTGAAGTACAAGTTGTGCCTTTGTTGACAATCGATCCAAAACATGATATTCTGGGTAACGACTATTTGTCTGTTGTTATAATAACATTTATGTATGTATAATATATGAGCAAAGCTGATAGTGGTTTAGGATACTTTCAGGATCCAAACATGTAGGTGTGTGTAGGAAGAGAAAATGACAGTGAGGTATTTAGCCGGAGATGTCACTCCAAGAAATCTACCACGTTGGTCTTTATATGTTACATCACGAGCGTGGTTTGAGATGATCCCCAGAATGTAAAACAATGATCGTGTGACCTTGAAAGCAGGGTGAGACTGACACTTGAGATGTGACTTACCCCCTGGGTTGGCATGCAACAGATCACATGTCACACAAGTCTGGAAGGAGGCTCTAAGTACAAGTGTGGTCAGCATATACTCGTGATAACTGTGGTCAGCATACACTCGTGATAACTGTGGTCAGCATACACTCGTGATTACTGTGGTCAGCATATGCTCGTGATAACTGGTCAGCATACACTTGTGATAACTGTGGTCAGCATACATTCGTGATAACTGGTCAGCATATGCACGTGATAACGGTGGTCAGCATATGCACGTGATAACTGGTCAGCATATACACATGATAACTGGTCAGCATACACACATGATAACTGTTGTCAGCATACACCTGCCTTTGAGAGCGCAGGGGGTTGTAGTTTGAGGCCATCCATATTATCTGTATGGCTTTGACGATATTCTTTGGGATGCCATACGCATAGAACAGTTTGTTTCTGTCAACTGAGTCAAAGACTTTCTTGGAGTCAATGAAAATAATGACAACCTCTTTATGGTGGTTTCTCATTTCCTCGATGATGTGTCTAAGAGTAAATATCTGCAAAGATATAGATCGCTATGGTCTAAATCCATTTTGGTTTGGGCATAAGATCTTTTCTAGCTCAGGGTGAATTCTGTTAATCAGGAGTCAATTCTAGACGTTTGCAGCAGTCAGTCTGCATTAGACTTATGCCATGACAGTTTTCAGGAAGTGTCAGGTCTCCTTTCTTAGGTATTGGTACGATTGCATCACGACATGATCCCCAGTTCTGGTGTTCTGTTCCCTAAGAATTTTTGCTGCAGAACTTCAATAAATCTTTCCTAAACTTGGGTAGTCTCGCCACCCGTCAACTGGTCGAACTGATCCTGTGTACAACCTGTATATGGATGCGATTCATGGTCGCTAACACAAAGAGTAGACCACGCTGTGGAAAACCTTAAACATGTCATGGCGCAATCGCATGACCAACCAATATCTGTACAGCTCCCTCCCACGGATCACCACTATCGTGAGACAATGGCATCTTCGTCTGGCAGGTCATGTGATGTGTCAAGACGAAGCAGCCGACTAAGCCTGCTCTTGAAGTGCAATGGCAGTTTTTCTGCAAACATATAATGGCAACCTGTCAGTAAGCATTGCTGGTAAATGTCTTGCAAAAATAATATCCTTGCCATTGGATGTGATGAAAAAAATATTTAAACGTCAGAGTATTGGTCGATGCTGTTTGTTGAGGTGTCTGTTTTGTTGGCTGTTAGTTCTTGGGGAGTTGTTACATACATTGTTTATCCCCTGAAATATGATGGCAGCCTGTCAGTGAAATGTAAAGCTTGTAGCAGGATTTATATTCTGCAACAAAAATCTAATTTCGCTAGTGATATTTCCTGCTGCGACGTCTGGTGCGTTGTAACGTTATTTTGCTTTTTGTACGTAACTACTTGTTTTTCTCAGGCACCTTCGAAAGCCTGTTGTGTATCAGACGTAATTGTGGGAATTTAGGAAGCATTGCCATGGCAACTTAATGATGTCCATACATGTACACTCTTAACATCACACATTGTTAAAAACATGTTCTAATATGCTGAGCATTGCCATGGCAACTTAATGATGTCCATACATGTACACTCTTAACATCACACATTGTTAAAAACATGTTCTAATATGCTGAGCATTGCCATGGCAACTTAATGACTTCCATATATGTACACGCTTAACATCACACATTGTTAAAAACATGTTCTAATATGCTGAGCATTGCCATGGCAACTTAATGATGTCCATATATGTACACGCTTAACATCACACATTGTTAAAAACATTATGATATGTGTTCTTAGGCAGCCAGCAAAACATGACAAGAATTGATGTGTTCTTTGGGGGGGGGAGAGACAGCATTGATCATAGTGTTTTTATAATGTCTCCTGGAGTGCTACTTTTCTAGGACCTTGCTGTACTAACTAACTGGGCCCATTGATGGATGACGTTGTTTTGCCGGCAGAAATAAAAGTCTGGGGCTACTGTGATCAATCCTAGGACATGACTTGTCTCTTAGACCTTAGAGAACTGTCAAGACTGCAATAGGAGATTCTTCAGCAGATCCGTGGATTTATGCGGTTGTTGTCCTTGAAATCGATGCAGATCCATTGAGATCTAGCTAGAGGTTATAACGTTGTTGTTTTTAAAACTCCATCTTCAAGTGATTTAGCCTATCACAAATCTGGTTTGTTGATGTCCAAATGTGTAGTGTGTGAATAGTTTAAGTAACATCCACAGTAGATTTAATAGACAAATTCATGTTTTCGTTCAAATCATCAAAAGAAATTGACTTTTGTCGTTAGATCTGGTAAAGCTCAAAATAGTGGATATCCAAAATGGTAAACACTGTGGGTCAATGCCGATCATGGACGTGACTTCCGTCCTCTCGTCAATCACATGACAAAGGTGTGAAGTTTCACCAAGGGTGAAATTTGTGAGTTTTCACTTCAGTTAATGTTTCACCAAACATTAAGTAATTTAATAGTTTGTCTGATGATTTCACAAAGGCCACGTACAACAGTTGTACAACAAGTTAGCATGTTGTATACTGGATACTATGTAGGTTTGATTTTTGCAACATGAATTTGAAATGAGACTAACGAAAAAATCGAATTGAGGAGGAACATTTAAACAGAAATGTTTTTAAACCAGCCCGGTTTCTTTGTTATCTCGTCATATGGAAACATGACTATCTCGTAGGTCAGTGAAATTCTTGGGGATTCGTATTTATTGGTGTGCTTGTGAAATATCTGATGACTAGTGAAAACATTGCAAGGACCAACAAATGCATGGATTTGTACTTGTAATAAACAATATTTTATTATAAAGTGGAAAATTCATTTGTAATTTTAACTTCACACTTTATTGTAATTATTGTTCGGGTCAATAAACCGAAAAATATCTTGCAAGACACAGTAGTTTCCAATGGAATTTTTTTGCGGTTTTGCTCAAATGCCATCCTCCTCTGTGGGAACTTGTGTGCAGTAAAAAAACAACTGAGCACTACCTTGGTTTGTTTTTGAAGCCGTCAACACCAATTGATGAGGACTTCCATCAAACGATGATGTACAAGGAAACAATCATTGGCTTGATGATTCAGTATTACTGTTTTATTTGCTGTTTTATTTGCTGTCAATGTCAAATGGTTGTTGCCAGGGTCATTTCACTAACAAGCAGTGAATTCCTTGAAAATAGATTTACTCTCAATAAAACAGTTACTATGTTTGGAACATGAGAGGTTCCTCGGTGTGTTGGTTGTTTTAGATCAGATAAATCCTCGAACCTACATTGAGTGGCCTTTATTCTCTCCTAAACGTTGATTTAGGGATTTATGTGGTTTTAGTGAAATGGGGGGGACTCTTGCTTGAATTTTTTCAACATCTTATGCAGCTTATTCAGTTTTAATAATTTCAAATGAATCACATTTGTAACGTGCATAATATGGAAAGCAACATAGGGTACTGTGTTCTGTTGAACATTTAACATTGGTATACATAGAGTACTGGTACTTATGGAGGATGTTGGCCAAACAGCAGTGATATATAACTTGAAAAGTGTAGGTTGATTTGAATTCACACACTTTAGTGACAATAATTTAACCAGTTAAATTATTTGTACTCAGTGTGTTTCTGACGCCCAGAGCCAATCAGTCTGAGGGGGTTTTGACAGTCGCATAATAACTTTTTGTATAAAATAGAGCTATACAATGGTTGCTCGAGGCATAGAGCTACGTGTCGAGTGTTCTGCGTGTTCATGTACTCAAATCAGTTATCTTATAAAACAACAGTATTTGTATAGCAACAATAAATGGTCCACTAAAAATGGCAGATTGGTACCAATGCAGTTTAAAAACTGTATTTGTATGACAAGAAATGGTTAACTAAAACTACTATTTTTTGCTAATATGTTTTAAAACAAACAACAAACAGTATTTGCATAACAGCAAGAAGTGATAAACATAAATGCAAGTTTTTGCTAATAATATTTGTATAAGAGTAATACATTATACCCTGAAAACTGCAAATGTTTGCTGGATCTGAATAATTTGAGTTGAAGTTGAATGTCAGCTTCATACGTATACATCATCACTGCAGACATGAGCGTGCACTTTTCTGACAGCTTCAGTTTATTTTTCTGATTGCTCTTGTGGTGGTTACGTGACAAGCGGTACTTGACTGGACGTGACCATCCTCAGCTGGTTGCCTGCAACATTCCTTTTTGTTTCTGCTGCTTCCGGAATTTAGCCAGTTAGTTATTTATATTATTATTACATCTGGTTGAACTATCTGCACTAATGTATTTTGTCCTGTTGTCTGTGTCAATCAATCAGATGCATCGCTACATAAACACTAAGTTTGACAAATGTTCAATTTTACATTTCAAATGACAAATGCATGGAATATCTGTTGGTAACCAACAATATTCCATATGCGTGATATTTTGAAGAAACTTATATATTTCATTGCTCACTCACGGAGAAACCATTGATATCTATAGATAGCAGTTAAAAAGGTGAACTTTAGAAATGTTAAATAAATCAGTCAGTTATTTGTTTTACTTGTTCATAGTGACATGTGCAATAGCATGGTATCTGTCTGTCAAAATATTGTTCTTTGTGAAGTAATTGCAGCATGGCTGAATACTTCCCAGATTAGTCGACCTGGTATTGGATGCAACAGCTCTGCCAGGGGGTGAAGTGTAAAGCACTTTGAGCTGTCCTAAGGACTGGATACCGTGTTATGTAAGAACTAACCCTTATGGTCAATAAAAGTGTAATTATATTACTTTTTATAAGTCATATGCAGTTCATATATGTATGAGGAAATTGATAATTTATTTAAGCACTGGTGTGACTTTGTGTGACAAGCTGCATAAAAGTAAAAGTTCATAATATCCAGAAATATTTATGCAACCCTAAATATTTATGTGACATTTTCACAAATGCTTGATTTGACTGACACCAGAAACAACTAAACAGGAAGCTCAATGCATGTTTTCCGTAATGCTTAGAGCTGTTGTTTGCATCGGTCAGAAATGTTTTTTTTTGGATATGCCCGTCTGGGTCTGAAAGTAGCTTTTTCAGAATTATTGCCCATCTGTCATTAGCAAAGTGCTCTCACGCATCAGACTCGATGAATAGTCGGGATTTTTTTGTGACCGCACCTTTTGTGATTAGCGCATGCCATTCAAACCAAGTCACATCCGACAATGTGCATACGCAACGGTTACCATGGTGACACAGTTTTTTGCACTAATGTTTTTCATGGCTTCTGTTCCCTGATTTGTCTCCAGCGCATTTGTGCTGTGTCACTGGCTTTTTGTTTGTGATATTTATCCGCGACTGCATGGTGGGAATAGCAAATGCTTTTTACAGTCTGGCTGTCAATTTATCTTAGACGGCACCAGAGTGGTGTAGTTGATGGACTAGCTTCTTTGCTGCTTTGCATCTGCAAAACAACGCGCTGAACTTTGACCAGGCCACCTGGTGGACACTGGGGCAAGATGTCAGGGTGTCATACCCACTGCGAGTGCATTGTTAGTATTTAGAACATCATTATATGTCCAGTTAGTTGGTCATATTGTGTTAGCAGTTTTATCTCGAGTAGAGGTTTGAGTGAAATGACACTGATGGGGTGAGGCTAAAAGGCTAGGCTCGCTTGAACATGTTTTATTTATTTTAGCCATTTGGTTAGTGTGGTTGTTTTTCCTTAATTAAGCAATGGGGCTTATGTAATTCTGTCTTTCATTGAAATTCAGTCTTTCTACGAGAATGCAAAACCTTAAAAAGTTGTTGATTAAAATTTTTATTTCAAATGGCTTTCGGTCGAAAGTATAAGTAGACGGGTAAAAAACAAAATTAAAAAAAAGTTGGTTTTTGAGGTTAACTTTCTACTAACCCTGTAAAAAACCTCACCAGCTGTACCGTCATCACCATTTCAGTCTGAAGCCAAAACCTAATCCAACCTAGAGTGCTGGAATCACCTGCAGTTACTGCATTCGACCTAACAAGCATACAGTATGGACAAATGTCAAGGAATCTGTTCTTGTAAGCATACACCAAATTTGCTTCTCAAGACAATAAGGTAACTGTATGACACTAGTGGTGTCATTTGGTGACAAGTATAGAACAACTGAAAAGTAGTGCCAACTGTTTATCACCAGATGCCGACACTTTTCAGTTGTTCCGCAATAATCAAATGACAATAAATATGGATCCTGCTGATTAAGAAAGGGGGTGCATGCTAATTAGGGCGTGTACGCTTAATAAGTCGAATATGCTAGTTACATTTGAATATACCTTTAAATAGAACTTTATTTGGTCACACGTTATTTACATCACATTATGATCCATTCACTAGACAGTGAATGTGACTGAGGACTAAATAACTAATAATTGTATTAAGCAACATAAAATCATTTATGCACGCTGTTACAGTGTAAAGTACAATGAGTGTATAACATTGAGTAAATTATAACATAATAGTGCAAATATATATTCAATGTGATTTACTGATACAGTGAATTTTTTTGTGGAAACAAAATTATTTACTTATTTAACATGATTTAATGATAGCATATAAAATGTATATTATATAATGGGATTTTTTTAAACATTGTTGCAAATTTTGTTTAAATACCAACATAATCATATTATGATATTTAAATTTTTTATTATTACTGTGATATACTATATAACACATGATTATTGATAATACTAAAAAACTGCTAAGTAATTCATAAACATTTATATACTGTATAAAACATGGTTAGCTATAGAGTGGCGAATATAATTTATTACAAGTGAATGGTGAGAATTTAATGATATTTTGAGAGTAATAATTCTTTGAATTTTCTTTTAAATTTAAAAGAATACACGATGTCATAACTGTTGAGGTAGGGCATTCCAGAATACTGGTCCTGAATAATTTGTTGTAAATTTCCTGCTGTTTGTTCTGATGTGCTGGATGTAATACCCATTTCGGTTTCGAAGATTATGTTCATGAATATTTTCTGTTCACATGAGCATTGATGACATGGTATCTGGGAGTTGGCCATTGACGGATTTATACATAAAAATACTCAGTTGGTGATTGTACAGATCAGCTAATTTTAACAGTTTTAACTTTGAGAATAGATGGTCTGAATGGGTGATAATATTATGCTGCTATTGTGTAATTATCCTTGTAATTTTCTACTGTAGTATATTTAGTTTCTTATTTGTGCTACATGAATTCTCCCATAGCAGAAAGAATGCAGTATTGCAAATGTGACAAGATTAATTAATAGTGTTACATTTTCATTATGTACATTGGGAGAAAATGCTTTAATTTTACTGACTGATCGCCAGTGTACTTTCTTTAATGACCCCCCCACCTCTGCCACAGAGGGGTGGGTGGACATGGGGGTAACCATTCCCTGCATTTCTAAGTGCCATTCTCTGCATTTCTAAGTGTGTTCATGTGCACATGTAACAAAAGGGAAACCAAATTGGAAATGTTTACCCCGAGCTTCTGGTACAGCCCCAGTCTCATGTGAGCGTAAATTTTTTATTCCACACTCGTTCCCGTGACGACCAGTGCATAAACAGCCCTTTGTGAATGCGGTGACGTGCACTCCATCAGTGGGACACTAAAAAACACTAAAAAACAGCCCAGCAGTTATTGAGCACTGCTGCACGTCGGGTCGCATTTCATTTGCATGTGACTGTGTTTGCCTCTCTGGCTGGCATGAGTAGGTCACGGCAAAACAGATGTGCCACCGAATGTTGACCTCACGCAGCTGCAATGGCGGATCACGTACGCCACTCTTGAATATGCATAAACCTGGCGGTGGCTGTGGTGGTAGGGTCGGTGTAACAGTCCCCAGACTGGATGCATGCATACGTTGGCCGTCTGTGCACGTCGGACGGTGCACTGTTCACGTAGCTAGCGCTGACCCGCTCGGATGGACAAGAGTGACCGGTGGTGATGGGTACGTAGTGACAGCGGTCACGATGTAGTGACATGTCAGGCTCGGATGGCACGATGACGAGTCATCGAACTAAGGTGATTGGAGTTAAAATGGTGGATATGTTGGTGTACGTCATAAGTTTCACCGAATCGTTAGTCTGTTTCGCCAGCATGACAACCACGCGAGCTGATTTTGTCATAGATTTCATATCGTCAGGTTTCTGTAGTTTAAAAACAGTTTTTCTCTAATAGGTGATCATTATGAAAAACTCCTTCATAATATACGAGCATTAAAAAAGTTGTTTCCCGTGCAACAGTCAGAAATCTTTCATGTGTTTCACAGTACATGACATTATAATAGGTAATTGGTAAGAGGCTGATGGTTAGGTGGCACTGCTGTTGTACCTTTGGAGTGTTATTTCTCTCTTCTTTGATTTGTGCCTGGTCACATTTCATTTTAAATCTTAAGCCATGGAGACCAGTCCATGTGAAGCCTTGTAGACTGGTCCATGTAAAGCCGTGTAGACTGATGAACTGGTGTGAGATGTAACTGAAACATAGCTTTTAATAATCTCACACAATTTTGTACAACTGCTTGTATTTCTGTCCATGGCTTCAAAAAGCTTGACAAATGTGCTCGAAAAATTGCTGCATTTGCTTGGAGAGAGTCCTAGTCCAATTTCTGTTTTTTCTTGGCTAAAGTGATGTGTTTGTAAGAGATACTGAGAAGCCACAAACAAACAATTGATTTGTAGAATGATGAAGGGTCATAGTAGGTGCTTAGTGATTATAAAATTATACTTTGTAGATTGCATCAAATTGCCAGCATAAAATTGTAAATTAATGCGAAAACTTCTATCTTGTAAAAATTCTCGCAATCCTGAGCTCAGAGGCATATCAAAAAGAAAAGGTAAAGGTAATTTCAAAATCAATATACATTGGTTTGCAAACTGCTCATATAATAAATAGATAATAACTAAATGTGCATGTAGGGTTTTTGTCCATGGTTAAGTTTATATTAATTAATATAAACTTAATTAACTAATTTAGCACAAATATTTTTTCTGTAAGATTTATCCAGTGAGCTTTTACAAAGAATATTAGACTGACCACGTCCAGGGTGATAAACTAGGTATAATCTATGCGCTGGACTGGATCATACTTGAGTTGGTTTTTCATAGACAGACAAGTAAAAACATTTATTGCTTACTCATGTTTTGTGTTAAATTGATGTTACTGTTGGCGTGCTTTTTGTCACTGACAGCTCATGGACACACCCGCCTTGTCACCAAGTAGTGCTCGGTGTGTGCTCGTAAAAATCTTCTTAATAGTTACGTCAGTTAAGAAGTTGAGGTTCCCACAAGCAGTGTTTCAGGCCAAGGCTGTAATACTGAGTAGCGACGTGAGTATGTGCATAGGGTGGTCGAGTATGATACAGGATGACATGTTGTTACACCTGACACATACATGTCTGATGAAAACAATAAAGGTATTTGCTGAATTAATTATTTATTTATTTTACATATTTCTTTATGTTTACATGAATAAAACCAAAAACGTGGCATTATCTTTTTTGAGTACTGCCTTTAATAACACTGGTATTTATTGGTTCTGTAGCAGAGATGTGATTTTTATATTATGATATTACTGAGAAATATTACTACTGTGCACTGGTAAATTGATTTCGTAAACACTTTTATATGTGAGCTGAACAAGATTGGTACATCGTGTAATTTATCGTAGACGGCTAATCTACACATTCAATCAGGAGTGGTTGCAGGTGAACTACAATGCAATGTTGATGAAAATAATATCCCTGTCCAGGGATCCAGCTTGGTCCTTTTGATTTAATTGTTGTTGCAAGGACCATGGTCCATGCTCCGTACAAACCAACTCCAGTCTGAACCAGGTATTTCAGGTTTTTACAGACGTGATTTTGTTGAAAATAATCTATAAATAATTGGTCTGATTTCTACTAAATTTGAAGCCATTTTTCTGAGAGTAGTTTCATTTTGTCATGTCTGTTGTGCCTGTAGTGGTGGTTGTGCCTGTAGTGTTGCAGGACGGCAGCACGGCATAACACAAGCTCAGCTTATGTCAGCATGTGCTGCCACCTTGTGATCACTGTCTATACCACATCTCATTTTGACGTGCTATTGGTTTTTTAATATTGGTTTCTTATTTTTTCCATAAGAAATTGAATTGCATATAAAATTATACCACTTTAGTTCAAGTTGCTATGTGGTGACCATAAAGTGACGCTGTCGGGCGTAAGGTAAACTGTATGATAAAAACGTGGACAATGAATCCGATACTCTTTCTAAAAAATATACATTACTGCTTGTGTCATCCATTCATTCACTTAAGGTAACTGGGGCGGCTATATGCTTGTCTTGAGTAGGTTTAGTACAAGTTTTTAAGATGAATTAACCGTTTCTTCAAGGATTGTAGTTGAAATGTTATATGATATTCCAGATTAATACAATTTTTTATTTTTCATTTATTTGGTTATGTTACAAGATTTCAAAACCGTTTTTGTAAATGTGGAAAAATAGCCACAAAATGCAAAATGATATCGTTTGGAGAAAATCCCCCCAAAAATAAATGACATGCATATAAGTATGACAGTGTCACTGATAACTTTATGAAAAATTTTGGTTAGCATAAACTAATTAGATGTGCTACACCACCAGTTGAATGACAGCCAAAAGTGGCAGTGTATTTTTTACACAAGCCCTTCACCAATCATAATTAAAATTTGTGTAATTTTGCCTACATTTAAGATGTGTCCATATGCCAAATTGCAGCTTAGTAAGTGTTGTAGTTTTCCTAAAAAAAAAGTTAATTAAGCATCATTTCCTGGTAAATAATGAAAACACAATTTCAACAAATGTTAATTTTTTTAGAAATACCCGTTTTTCACTGGCGTTTTACGTATTACGCCATTTCTACTATTGTCCCCTTAATTTGCTGCCACAATGTCCCTTGAATCTGTATTTGTAATGTGTTGTCGTCTACTATAGCAGGTTACACCAGCCATTTCACAAACACGTGGCAGGGCGTGTTTACGATTATTTTGATTGGTCCGTTATCCGTGAGGTTACAAGGTCACATCTACTTCCCAGTTTCTGTTATAGCTTCAAAGGCACAATAAACTATGTTAGCGCTGATATTTGCTGGTTTAAGGACACGACTTAGGTAGATATAGTATGATGTATACTGGAATCACAGTAACCAGATGATATGTGTTCACGTCAAACGAATAAAACTGGTTCAAAGATCAAAGCACATGCTGTCGTTACTATGGAAACATCGTCAGCTTTTCTAAGAAGTCGGGGGTTTCCAAAAGGACTGTTTTTTAAAGGATGGATTAATGAAATACGACGTTAGTGCTGGGTGATTATTTGTGGTGTTGACGTCCAGTTCAATATTTTCTAGCATGGTATGAGAAAAAAGGAAAAATCAACAGACACATTAGCCACCCCAGCTACCTTAATGTGGTGATATGTCATATATACATAAATACACATAAATAATAAAATATATATATATATGTGATATATTAAATGGAACAATTTAGTTTTTTAAATATTGCTAACTAGCATAAATAATATTAGAGAAAATATTCATAACTGATGATGTTTGATTTGTTCTCTGGCCCACTTTGAGCAGCCCAGTGGGTTGGTAGGTGTTGCCATGCGCAAAGTCATAGGCAGCAGTAACAGGTGTGTTGTCACGGCGATGCAGATTGCTTGTAAACAACTTGAGGGATCATGTAAATAGTCTGGGTTGTAGTCCCTCCCTACACTCCGTCTGCTCAGCCAGTACACGTCTGCTCAGCCAGTACACCGCTGCTCAGCCAGTACACGTCTGCTCAGCCAGTACACCGCTGCTCAGCCAGTACACGTCTGCTCAGCCAGTACACCGCTGCTCAGCCAGTACACGTCTGCTCAGCCAGTACACCGCTGCTCAGCCAGTACACCGCTGCTCAGCCAGTACACCGCTGCTCAGCCAGTACACCGCTGCTCAGCCAGTACACCGCTGCTCAGCCAGTACACCACTGCTCAGCCAGTACACGGACAAGTGTAAATGTACTTGGTGTATTTTAGTATGAATATTGAATGTTGTCCACTTACATTTAAAGATGTTTTATTGTTTGGTGCAGCGGAATTTGGCGATACATGAAGTTGGGACACACAACTATAATAGACAACTGAAAAGGGAAATGGATGTTAATCGGGTGTTAATTTTAATCAACGGACAAAAGCTGAGGGTGCCAAGAATGTGTCATACGTTGTAATATTATAATGCATGAATGATTTTTTCAACATTACTCAAGTGATTAGTCTGAATTTATGGAATGAAAGCCCATGGCAATGTTATTGCCGTTAAAGGCAAAGCCGACACCTTCGGTTTCTTTTTTTTGATCTTTCCGCTTTCGATCCTAAAAATCATAATGATTACAACAG
Organism: Lamellibrachia satsuma; assembly: GCA_033239005.1. Taxonomy (NCBI): domain Eukaryota; kingdom Metazoa; phylum Annelida; class Polychaeta; order Sabellida; family Siboglinidae; genus Lamellibrachia; species Lamellibrachia satsuma. Next base: position 3,917,011 of record BSQZ01000048.1, on the reverse strand, counting down.
TTTGATTCCTGAGGAATTAATTAGTCATTATATCGCTGCACACAAATTTGGAATTTTACTAAATTTTAAATAGTTAAAATACAGCAATTAAACTTTAAAAACAATTAAGTGTTTAATGTAAACGCCAAGTGCACATGACAGCAGACAGCCAAAACTACTAGATTGTCACGAGAGGTCAGTGACATCTGTTGTTAAGTTTCGCCTGTAGGTTCATGTCCCTTTAAACACTTGCATTTAAACTAGACCAGACTTAGTGACTTCCCAAAGGATATGTTCTTTTTATATGCTGAATAAATTTATACAGCCATATATCCCTAAAAACAGGTCTTTGTGAGTAGTACACTCCTGTTTATCCCGTTTTCCAACAACATAGCTATCTGTGCCTTTAACCTCAGTCCTGTAATAAGGCCAATAGTTGGTTGTGGTGTAGGCCATATAATGTATGAGGTAGTTGTTAATACAGATGAACATGAACTAATATCATGAGAATAACTTTGAAGACCTTATTCAGGGACACTTCATGCAGTCTTGAATTCAGCGCAACTACCGTCCATAAATGAGTCTAGTACGGTCTCTTCTCACTAACATCAGTAAAGAAGCGAGGAAGATACCAGGCGATCTATTTCCAAGACACCATTTGCGATCTATTTCCACGACACTATTTATTTTGTACTGCATCTCCCGGTTGGTGTATCTGCCTTTTGTGGCAGATTGCCTAGCAACCATTGGGTGACATCTGGTCGACTTAGAGAAGGGTCATTGACTTGAGTTGAGTACGTGCAGCTGAATTGTGTTGGATATTTGGCTCATGGATGAAGACTTTGAGCCTGTGGCCGTGAAGCCACCCCCCTTCCAGGTCGACCCTTGTGCCGATAAGATTTGCCTTCACGGTGGCTACTCTTGCCTCGCCTGAAAGGTCACATATGTTGGTGTAGATTGGATGGTAGATTCTGAACAGAAAGCGTGTCACAGTGACTTTTGCTATTCAATGATTTATGTACATAACCTGTGTACATCAACTAGAGGACTGTCACACTTGCTGCTTCAACAGGTAAATTGTCTTCCAACTGTGTTTCATACTTGATCATTATGTGAATCAGAAATATTTATAGAACCTGTGTGTTGGATATAGCAATGAGAGGTAATATTGAGTTTTATAGTGCGTTTATTCAGGTGTGGTACTTGAACTGTTATGATTGCACATGTTCATATACACACCAGTAGTAATCAGAACCACACTTGGTTTGTAGCAGTGTCAATAATTGTAAAGCTTTGTGTTTCAATAATTATGTAACTAATCAAGTAAAAGTATATACCTTGACTCAAGTTAGGAAACTGACTGAGAGAAAATGAATAGAACAGCAGACCAGATTGTTTTATTGGTTTTAAACGCCTGAGTATCTTTGCAGGTAGCAAATCTGTAGGCAATCACAATTGTTATTTCTACCAGCCTGGTTTTGGGAGATTTGTAAATTACACAACTTTGATCACATATTTTGATTGCACATATATAGATTGTGCATGCTTTATTGGTTTTATAACAGTAAACATTTATCCTGTTCTCAAGCTATGTTTGGCTGTCTGCCTATTGATTGAAAATCCGTAAACCATGGGAAATTATGGCTGTCAGATTTATGTAACACTAAAATGAGTAACAAAGGCACTGAAGAAAATGTGTGGCTGATTCTTATCCTATGAGTCAACAAATATTACCTGCCAATCAATAGCAAGGAGAAATGGACACCCCTCTGTATTGGTCCATTTGTGGGTCAATCGGTAAGTTATTTCTTTGAATGACATGTCAATGCACAGTGCTCACGCCTGGCCTGGTTGAGCTGTTATGGCACATGCAAAGTACTAGGAACTGGCTGTATTGGTTGGTACGCATAGGTCTGCATTTCTAAAGACCACTCTATGAATTATGTTATGAAACATATTCAGTGGCCCGTGGCGAAAGATTTGAAGATAAATAATAAGGTTTATGTGCGCTGAAGCATAGAGGCATTCAAGGTTAAGGTCATTTCCAGATATACAAATGGTTTGAAATATAAATTAACATGTTTCTAAAACATTTTATTCTTTTAATTGTTATCACCTGAATTAGCAGTTAAGCTCACATCACAGTATTTATTGCATTATTACAACAATGAGTGAGAAATTATATTAGGACATACGATTAATCATTCAGTCAGACATTGTAATGTAAATGCTACTGTAAAATTGATAGGCTGTTCCAAATTGCTGCAATGGTGTTACATACCCGACTCAGTGACTGAATAGCAGTAATAGGAATCCTCTACTTGTGCGGAATGCCCCAGGCTTGGTGAATGCACCGTGCTGGTGAATGCCTTAGCCTACCACTCAGTGAATTGCTAGTGTACCATCCTTGAGAAAATTCCACGTTTTATGGGTTTTTTGTATGCCCAACACAAGTTTTGTACACCCAACACAAGTTTTGTATGCCCAACACAAGTTTTGTATGCCCAACACAAGTTTTGTATGCCCAACACAAGTAATATATATATATATATATATATATATATATATATATATATATATATATTGTCATCTCAACACGTAATAAAGCATGGTTTAATGGAGCAGACATAGTATACCTGCAGTTACCATTTGGAACCTTTCCTGAAGAAAGACATTAACTGTGTGGAAACCATCCAGAAGCGAGCAGCTAGATGGGCAAAGTCCCAATATTCCAATGACATTAGTGTAACTAAATGACTATAATATTTAAACAATGCACAGTGAAGTGAAGTGCAGTTGTGCTTTATTGAGACCCATGATAGGGCAATAACATAAATTACAAACATGTTATGCACATGCAGTATGACAATTTCATACATTCAACAAAGCAAAAAATTATGCATAATTATTTACATACATGTACGCTTGTATGTAATGTAAAGTAGGGCTATTTAAATAGAACAACAGATTATTATGGGTCAGAGAAACTCGTCCTAACTTTGTTTTATAAAATAAACATAGGTAAAGGTGTAGTTAATTTCTCGTACATTCGCATATATATGGTACAGAGCCACTCAAGTTGGACCATGCATAGGACAAGACGGGCAGACAACACATAATCATATACTGAGTAGACCTATGTCTTCATAGCAGGCTAGAGGTGCTGCCTTAGTTGTGTAACTTCCTTAGAGGTGCTGCCTTAGTTGTGTGACTTCCTTAGAGGTGCTGCCTTAGTTATGTAGCTTCCTTAGAGGTGCTGCCTTAGTTGTGTGACTTCCTTAGAGGTGCTGCCTCCTTAGAGGTGCTGCTTTAGTTATGTAGCTTCCTTAGAGGTGCTGCCTTAGTTATGTAGCTTCCTTAGAGGTGCTGCCTTAGTTATGTAGCTTCCTCTGCCACATATCTGTGTTGTATCTGTAGGGAACCTGCAGATTACATATCCCAACCAAGATCACATTTAACAATATTTAACAAGGTTGCCACCCAAGGCAAAGGCCCAGATGGCAAGTGGACAAGTCTAGGAAGCCTTTGGCTTATCGAGAGTCCAACAATTTGTCATCTAAGTGTAGTCTCGCCTGTCTGAGATATTTGTCAGTTTTGTTTTTAAACATATTCACGCTGTTGCGTTTACACAATCAGTAGATAATTTGTTACATATTATATTTCTATCAATATTTTCATTCCCATTCAATATCTAAACGTTAAAAACTTCTATTTGATCTCCAAGATCTAAGCCTCCATGCTACGCCTGGCATGGCAATGACAGCTAGTCAACCGTGGCAGTGAGATGAGAGGAACTGAGAGCTAGTCAGCCATGTAACCATGACTAGTGATTATAGAAACAAAGCTAGACCATATTAGTAATGGCATTTATAGGTTGTCCGCACACCAGGCTGTCCTGACCTTCACAATGTCAAGCCGCATGCTATTGATTCTTTTATATATCAAACATAAATTATGCTATATTGGTATCAAAAATGTTCTGTGGACGACATCCGTCAGGTCAGTCTGACCCGTGGGGATTCCAATAGGTTAGTTTGACCATGGGGACTTCGACAGACATTTGTGTTACGTAAGCAGCATCAGACAGACATTAAATTTTGTGTCACGTAAACAGCATCAAACATACATTTGTAAGCAGCATTAAACACACGTTTGTGTCATGTAAGCAGCATCATACAGACACTTTTGTTTCGTAAACAGCATCAAACAGACATTTGTGTCATGTACTCTTGAGTGCTGAATAAGCGTCCCTATACGCGTATTTATTTGATGAAAAATGCCACCATATACGCACCTTATTTGGCACTATACTATTATTAAATTTAAACTTTTGTGCCAGTCTATATTCTCCGATAATCGTGGCAAATTATGCAGGATATAATTTTTAGGAGAGCAATCGTTCTCACTCTCTATTGCTAGCGCTAATCAATCATTTAGGGAGCGGCTTACCGCTCGCGCTACTCTCGATTATCCAAGTCCGCGCTGTGGCGCCACCGTTTGTCACACACATCTTATTGGCGGACTCAAGAAGCCGACCGAGGGTCGGCTAAGCAAGACTACGCTCACGCTAAAATTACCTGCTCCCAACTGGAGCCTGGGTGTGGCTCCCTCTGACGGCTAAGTTTTCATCCTTTTGAACGACAGTCGTGAATTTAGTGGGATCCCTTGCATCTGAGGATCCTAGATTTTTATCCCAAAGCGTTAGACCGTTATATTTCCATGATTAGATGAATCGGTCACAATCCTTAGTTCTCGGGAGCTCGACATGGTATATTATTAGTTAAACCGCCATTATCACTGCATAAATTGACCGTAAATGGCCGCCATGCACAGCACCTCAAACTGGTCGTAACCGGCTGCTGGCAGTTTCCCGTGAAACTGTGCGTATTCAATTCAATAAACTTAAATTTAAAAACGGAAAATTCCCTGGTTTTTTGCAGATATCAAATGCGGTTACTATATCTGCAGTGATGCGAATACGCACAAAGTTTATGCATATTCAGCGGGGAAAAATACCCGGTGATCCGCTTTCTAGAGACGCCTTGAATTCACGTAGATTAAAAAATTGCTTCGGCGCTAAGAGAAGACAAATGTACTAGTGACTTTTTCGCACTGTACTACTATTTGTTTTGAACAGTTTGCCCCCCTATACTGTAATTCAGCACTATACTATTATTAAATTTGACTGATTTGCCACCCTATAAAGTTATTTGGCCTATACCTTTATTTGGCACTCACGAGTAAGCAGCAACAAGCAGACATTTGTAAGTTGAAGTGGCATATTTGTGTACACAGACATCATTCGCAAACCCTTGTAAACAGGTATAAACCAGTTAGTGATGGTAAAAATACAACGACAATACTCAGGTGTCTCGATAAAATACTAGAAGGCAGCATTGTATCAATGCTTAGTAGGTACTAGGTACCGTGGCGTTGTACTAGGTACCATGGCGTGGTAATAGGAACCGTGGCATGGTACTAGGAACCGTGGCATGGTACTAGGTACCGTGGCGTGGTACTAGGTACCGTGGTGTGGTACTAGGTACCGTGGCATGGTACTAGGTACCGTGGCATGGTACTAGGTACCGTGGCATGGTACTAGGTACCGTGGCATTGTACTAGGTACCGTGGCGTGGTACTAGGAACCGTGGCGTGGTACTAGGAACCGTGGCGTGGTACTAGGAACCGTGGCGTGGTACTAGGTACCGTGGCATGGTACTAGGTACCGTGGCGTGGTACTAGGTACCGTGGCGTGGTACTAGGTACCGTGGCGTGGTACTAGGTATCGTGGCATGGTATTAGGTACCGTGGCGTGGTACTAGGTACCGTGGCGTGGTACTAGGTACCGTGGCATGGTACTAAGTACCGTGGCGTGGTACTAGGTACCGTGGCGTGGTACTAGGTACCGTGGCGTGGTACTAGGTACCGTGGCGTGGTAAGGCTGTGGGCCACCTTAATGGATTAGACACTGGAGTTTTTTATATTTAAAGATCGTTATTTTACAAGATGTTTAGTTTATTTGTCCTTGTCCAATTTAAACACTGTTGTTTGGTTTACAATATGTTTAGTACTTGTCCACTTGGACCTTCTTGCTTTTAGATAAACATTGGCAAGTACGTAGTACGTAGGGGTAGCTAAGACAAGATTTGTTTGCATTGTTACTCCATGAAGCCATGGTACGAACGAACGGCCAAGAGTGGAAGACCACCGCAGAAGACAGAGGGAAATGGAGAATATTAACAATGAAAGAAGCAATCAAGTGACTTGGACCCCCCACAAGGGAGCAAGTGACTTGGACCCCACCCCACAAGGGAGCGAGTGACTTGGCCCCCCACAAGGGAGTAAGTGACTTGGACCCCCCACAAGGGAGTAAGGGGAAGAAAAAGAAGAGTTTTGGGTAGGTTGGTGATGTAGCATGCGGATGGCTAACATCACTTCCCTTGAGGAACTGTGACAGGGTGATGGCTGGACCCTTTATCAAATGTCTGTAGTAGATAAGCCAGGTGGTGGAATATGATTCCATCAAAAATTACCAACATAAAAAACCCAAAATCATTTCAAGAAGCTATTATGGAACTCTCTTTCACCACACCTCCTCACCTAAACTGCCTTTAAAACACAGTACTCAGTGTAAACGTATCAATGGTGTGGGTATGGATACTGTCTATGTGTGCATGTGGCAAGGCAGCAACAGTATCCATACACACAAACAACCTATTAAAAATTTTCGTTAAACATCCTATACATAAAATAAATAAAACTATCAGATAAAAACCATTTCAGCAACATTAATGATACTAGTCTTTTAATCGAATGTACCACCCACAGCGCATGCGCACCGTCCACCACAAACTCCTAAGTTAGCCCAAGTTTGGGCTGTTTGGAGTAAACCACTTGAGACTTGAGGTGGTCATTAATCCTAATGCAGGATTAATGGCCACTGATTCTTTGGAGTCCAATTTCATAAACAAAACATCACAACCTGACACCTTCTCTTGGGGGAAACCCAGCTATCAATTCAAATCATTTACAGCTAGAGAGGGATGATCCAGAGGTTGGCGGGAGTTATGGGTGATACCCATTGGCTTTCCTGAGGTCCTTCAAAAGGTAATATAAGTTTAGGTAGAGAGGGTACTCTGGGAGTTGTGGGGAGGCAGGAGTGATTGCCTGGGAGTAGCTGGTGTGTCATCAGGCAGTGTAGTAACTGGCCAGGGAGTCTGTCAGATAGTGTTATGGTAGTTAAGGTTTATTGTTAGCTGTTTAAAGTTTGGGGTGTGCCAGGGACCCTCTGTCTGTGAGACAAGATGAGTTAAGTGTTTCATTGTCAGTTGGTTTAATGTTTGGAATGGGTTATTAGTACTGTAGCGTAAATAAAAGATTGTTATTGTAGTAAACTCAATTTGGTTGTTAGCATATTCTTAATTGGTAACCCCCATTGTCGCATTAATAGAGATTACCTCTATGATACTAGTGCGGTGGAGCTGTTAAAAGATACTGTAATATAGAGTGGTCATCAGTTGATTTCAGGAGTGTATCTACATCTAAACTGATACGTTGTGTGTGCATATTATATGTATGTATGTGTATATGTATGTATGTATGTATGCAACTATAGCATGTTGGGATAGCGTTATGACATTTATTAATGATATGGTGCACCGATGACATTAACAACAAAACTAAACTTAATTATTTAATTTCAACTTTATATGGCTATTTTGATCTTCAGCCAGGTGGATCAATACTTTTGTGATATAATTGAGGCATGAAATGACAATTTCTACAGGATGTAGGGGTAGATTCTTGGGAAATGTTATTCACATTGCTGGGATTTCTGTGATGTCACCCAACCATGACCATGGTGCTGGTAGATGTCACCCAACCATGACCGTGGTGCTGGTAGATGCACTGACATGGTAAAATAATAAATCAACAATAATTGATCAACAAGCAAAACGAATTCATATATTTTTCTTTCTTGTTATACCTACGCTTTTGTTCACTGATTCAATATAAATGTTGGAAACAAATAGACTTCCAGGGATTGTAAATGCGACACGCTTTCAGAATGCCCATAGGGGAACATAAATGATGGAATATTACTGTCAAAAGGTGCTGTGGACTAGAGCAGAAAGTCTAGTCTGACAGCGGATTCTGACACTTTGGTGTCTGTATAATGTTATTGTTTAGTAAAATCACTGTCAGCCACCTTGCCTGACGAGTGCAGACAGTGACCTGCTTTTGAAGATGTCTACCAATGTAGAGCTGTACGGCTTTATCTATAGAACATCATGGTGGATTTCTAAAGACTAGGATGTGCATGAATGAGTTTCTACAAAGTTTGCTTTGTACCAGGTGCTCGCCTGTATAAGACACTCAATCACTGGTCAAGGTTGTGAAAAGTGGCATACACAGTATCAGGTTGTGTACACTCAGTGTCTGGTTGATCCTGCTAAGTACAATAACAAGTACTGATATAGCATTCCTTCATCGAGTTACAATTACATTGTTCAAGCTACTGGTGTGATCTGTTTTTGTTATCAATGCGGCTTTGTTCTGGCAACATTCATCAAAAAATCTAGGCAGAAGAAATTGTATGAAAAAAATGTAACGTGTCAGCACAGACGACCAGTTCACAAGACACACAATAGGTGGCACAGCAGTGTGACTTATGTAAGTCGAAAAACATGTCTTGAAAATGGGATGTTAGCAATTTTTTGCAACTCCACTGGCTTGCTTAAAGGACAGTTTAAAACTATACGATGAAATCTATTCTTCAAGCTTGTAATTGTAGAGAGACGTATGTTCAAGCTTGTAATTGTATAGAGACATATGTATGTATAGTAGTCACAGTATGACCATGTGTCAGTTGTCCACAATGCGATTTTCTGCATCATCATCATGACGTATAGGTGTCACGTGGGGTAGATTCTTGGAAAATGTTATTCACGTTGCTGGCATCTGGGTGATGTAACCCAACTGTGACCGTGGTGCTGGTAGATGCACTGACATGGTAAAATAATAAATCTTTGACAACATCTTAGGCTGATATGAAGACTGGCCTTTGTGTACTGCATATCTGATGATGCAAGTGATATGATCTACAGTCTGTAGGGGTGACTAGGCAACTTAACCAAGACATGGCATCCTTTTTAGGAAATCTGTTTAAGCTCTACCCGATCAATAGAGAAACGCAGGGAGTGCATGAGAAAGATTGTGAAGTATTATATAGATATTGATAAAACAATTTCTTCGAAAGTTTAAAAACATGAGGGCATGAAGCAGCAGTACGTTGTAAAAAACGTGCATATTTGACATATAAAGTACTCGTTCGCACAGAAGATGATAAAACTTTAAGTTTATTCAAACAAATAACCTGCTGAGTGTAATTAATAATAAATGCCCGCAGTGTGAATATGCTTAAGGACTGAATTGGCAGATACCTATCGGGGATGGGTTACACATACTTGAAATATAATTTTAGTTAGTTGTCACATGACAGCAGTTCCATGAAGGTCATGGGAAGGTTGTATCCATCTTGCCCTCCCCTCCGGTGACTGCTGGCTTCGCTCACCTATGTTTTATGATGGAACTACTGTTACGTGACAATGACCAATGCAGTCACATGACACCGGAGAACAGTTCAATCTGAGGTCACCGAAAAACTCTGATCACTGTATCCAGGCACAAGGACTTTTGTAACAAGGTAGTTTGTATTATGTCATTAAAATGTCGTTGCATGTTTGTTTTAGCACAGTGTAGTGTGTTGGTTGTTTATGCCTTATGTCAACGTGACATACTTTTGTCACTTTATGCAGGCTAAATTCCACGAAAATGTCCTCTACAAACCGCATGACAAACTTTGTCCTGACCTACCATGGTTTCAAGTGCACGTAGCGAATTGATTTATAGCTGGTTTGGTATCAACAGGTGCCCATGAAGTCTGTCGCAACACAGAACAAATGTATTCATGGCAAATAATAACTTGTGGAAATTTCTTTTTATTACTCAGCATGTTTTTTCTTATTTGCCAGTTGTGGTTGATGTCGGTGTTATTAATCTGGTGACTTAATCTTGTAAAAGAAAAACTGGTCCATAGTACAAAGTCAAAACTGCTTGTGCTTCCAGTGTATAAAGTGGAACTATATGCAGTAGCGTTGATTGAATCTGGTCGAACTATATGCAGTAGCCTTGATTGAATCTGGTCGAACTATATGCAGTAACCTCGATCGAATCTGGTCAAACTATATACAGTAACCTCAATTGAATCTGGTCGAACTATTTGCAGAAACCTCAACTGAATCTGGTCGAACTATTTGCAGAAGCGTTAATTGAATCTGAATCAACTGGAATCAGAGGGCAATAAGTGTTGTGGAGCAGACGGGGTGGGGTAAATAAGTAGTCATTTCTCCTGGATCTGTGCTAGTTTTAAGAGAATACTATTGACAATAAAGTTGCAGGGCCTTGCATTCGTCGCTGCTGATGGCCCAGTTGATAGTGGGCCTGGGACACTGCATTGGTGTCATTGAGCTCTGGCGTGCACAGTTAGGTGCCCTTTGTACTCACTCACATGTATTGGTGTCTATGTGCTGGCCAGTGTTTAGTATGTACTTCATTTGGACACAACCCATCAGCCAGGTGAGAAAAAAGGGGAGATTTATGTCAGTGCCAGTGTTTATGTAGGATGGTCTGTAAGGAGGGCAAGGACGTAGTGCTAGCCATTAGTGACTTGGTAAAAAATATAGAAAATATGTGCTACAATGTGCTACAATGCTGGCACAGTTGTCTTTGGACCTTAGAAGTAGTCTTGACAAGAAGTCACTGTACATAGCGAAGTCAAGTCAGGACTTTGAAGGGTGGTACTTGAGGACAGCTGAATGTTGACCTCATTCTTGTCTAGTTGCATACATTGTGTGAGGCATAGAACAAGGTGAATTTTTATGCGTGTTTGTCATCAGGGTTGCTACAGGTACTGTGAACAGGTGGGGTGATCGTACTTGTTTATAGTTTTTCTAGGGTAGTGGGTGAGTGCTGTGAAACAGATTCAGATTGGATGCGTTTATTTACATGTGACTTATGTCTCTTTAGTTTCTCGCGTGTACACCAGTGTATGTTTGTGTGTATGAGCGTACATGATGGGGATTATACGCAGACATGTACACAGGAACACAACGCTGCACAAACGGTGAATGCATCGTATTGTTAGTCTTCTTGAGTGTACCTTACAGTTAACCCCGATATATAGCCGTGTTGTCATGTTTTATGTGTGCATCCGAGTTTCTCGGTTGAATTCGCGAGTTAATTTTATACATTTCTGTTGCAGTTAAGAACACTACGATGTGAGACAGTCATCCTGTCGTGAACACAGCACACAATGAGACACGCTGTGACAACTACGTGAACCATAGCCTCCTGCAGCAGACCTGGCTCTTGACAGCATGGGTGCAGCACAGAGTGGGTTGCTAGGCAACTCGCAGGCGACACAAAATGGCCACGTTGACTTGACAAGACTTCGCTCAGCGATTCGTAGCCAAAGCCAGCAGGACCCGACAAAACAACAGTTGTATGCATTACTGCTCGAGGAATATACATCGACTGATGATGAAAAAGACGAGGGGCAGTCAGCATCCCGTGATATGCCGTCAACACTGGCAGTAGTTTCACAGGAAAGCACACCGATTGCCTCGGATAAAACTGACGTATCAGCGTCATCCCCGCAGAGTGGTGACAGTGATGTTACAAGGAAGTTGTCACCAAACTGCTGCGACGATGCCACTAAGACATCAGATGGTGACAGTGCTGGTGGTGAGAGAATGCCTAGTGACGTGGGAGAGGCAGCGAAGATGTCTTGTAGCAGGTCAGACGATAAAATGGACGTTAAACCGAGTCAGACGTCCGGTGACAGCCTGCCGGAAAACCGTAAGCGGAGTCACTGTTCGGACATAGTTGCACCGAAGAAGAAATTTCTGCATGGATTCCGAAACCGTAGCAACAGCATGAGTGTTTGTAGAGATGGTGAGACTAAGGCGGTGCCCCATTCCGTCACCAGCTGCAGAAGCAGCAATAGCAGCAGTGACGCCACCAGACTGACACAGTCAGACGTGAATCTGGAGTCGCATAGCAACAGTGGTAGTGGCCTGCCAGAGACACCTGGTGGATTGCCAAACAGTGTGGGAGTGTCCCTGCCCACAGCCGTACCAAACAACCTGCGCATTCGCAACATTATCGAGACATTAATGAACACGGACATTATCCGACGCCATCTGGAATACGACGGCCCAGAACATGACACTCGGCTTCCGGCTTCGACACAAGCCAGCAGACCGATAGACGCGAAAAGCGTTGTGTCGGAGGAGGGAAGTCCTCGGCCCCTAGAACCGCAGACAATTCAGAACCAGATGCAGAAGGTGTTGCCCATGGATACGCATTCGCCCTCTGGGGACAGTTCTTTGCAGTTGGCGAAACCATCCGCAATGCGCGAGCACACCGGACCACTTCAGCTGATTAAGGAGCAGGTCATTTCTATCTCCCCTGACAGAGAATGTCAAACGTTGAGCACTGGTGGTGGTGGTGGATCGTACGCTAAAGAAGGCATTGTGATGCCTTCGAATGTGCCTCCCTCTGAAGCGACCAAGCAGAGCCGGCCACAGTTTGCATACAACGTTCATCCTTCCCAGGCAATGTCTGGACATGCACAGTTTGCTGGTCAAGCAAGACAGTACCAGTCCACTGGTGTGTCGACAGGCAGAACCTTGCAGAGGAGTCCGCCCAGCACAAAGGCAGGAACAGGTGGTAATACTGGTCAGTGGAACGCAGCAGTGCCACCTGGTAGTACATTGTGGATCAGAAGCAGAAGCATGTCGATGGGTAGAGCTGATCACACACGCCAGTCCTTCGAGCAGTTCCGTCCGGCTGAAGGTCACCTTGCTGAAGGTCATCTGAGGGATGTGCAGTGGGTTGAAGGTCGCCAGGCATCGCAGGAAGTCCCACTGGGCCATGTGAATATATGCCCACAAATAGTAGACAAGAATGCTGTGGCACCTCGCATTCAGCCACCAGGGGGCGTCTACAGGGGGCATGCTGGCGGTAGCTTGACTCACGGTTGCTCAGATATGGCTGCTGCAAAGTCATTAATGCTACACCAGGAGCCTACAGGTAACCGAAGTGAGGCGACGTACGATCACAGGTTGATCTCATTGAGGTATGACAGTGCAAGGCAGAACCACGAGGCTGGTAAATTTGAGATGTTAAAACATCCCATCGCCAGTCAGCTGCATGGCTCGTACATGTCAGCAGGTGGAGCCAGCAGTAGCCCCATGAGTCGGGTGCCATCACGTACCCCCGAGTTGCAGCGAAGTCCACCTGGCATGTACCACCATGTTGGAGGTCACAGCTGCAGTGGTGTGGGCTGCCATGGATGTAGTTCCGTCAACAGTCTCAGACAGCCAGTCGTCACCAGCCGGCCTCACTCTAGATACGACACCACTAGATGGGAACTCACCCACCAACATGAATCGCCTGGCAGGATGTCTCAACAGATGGTGTCACCTGTCCGAGCATACCATCAAAGGGAGTCGCCTAGTGGTATAGGTCACCACTTGTCACCAACTCCTGTAGTTGAACTGACGCAGCCGGCGGATATAGTTCAACCCGTTCCCGTCAAGGGGCCGCCACCATTGATTCCACTGACCGCGTCACAAGCCACGTATAACCCGGCGGAGTTCCGGCATCGTAGCCACTCCCTGACAGAGGGTCACCACAGAAACGGTGGTCTGGAACCATTGCAAGATGGGAAGCCGGAAAAAGAATCTCCCCTGGACTTGAGCGAAAGGAAAGAGCAGTTTAAGGTGCAGGAACGCACTGGCACGGCCGATGTGAATGTTCCACTTGACCTGAGCGTGAAGAACGTGCCGGTGGCCGTCCCGTCACCTCCGGTGCGCCCCGAGGACATACACTACAAGAAGAGAGAAGTTGGCCGGTCATTCCTGCACCCCCAACACCTTACCCCTGCTGGTGATGCTGGCACCACTCAGCGGGGCAGCAACCTTGGAGAGTTTCCGAACATGAGCCAGCACATACTGAAGCTTCAGCAGAGCATCAACAGGACGATGCAGGACATAGACGAGCCGGGGACAAGGACTGACCCACCGACCCACCCAAACCAGCTGCGCCGACAGAACGTCAGTCCAGAGAATCCATTAATGAAGCAGTACCCAAACATGGGTAGCATCACGCATCGCCCGCCTCCTCCACTCTGGCATGTGGCACCAGGTGGCGTGCAGAGGAAGTACCCGAGCGACAACCAGAGACATAACTCGAGAGATGTGAAGATGCTAGTGCCACTGCCAACACCCGCATTTCCACCAGGGAAAACCAGCACGCAGAAAACGAGCTTTCGATACGGCACGGTGAACATCCTCGGGAACCATCCACCGAGTGATATCCTGTTCCTTCGCTGCAACCTCTGCGGGCTGACGTACGGCAGCCAGCACAGCATCAAGAAACACTTCAGCAAGGTGCACGGCCGAGACCCAACACCTGAAGCCGTGACCATCCAGACGATATCGGATATGCGCATTGCCATCTCGCAGGCGGGGGAGAAACCTGCCAAGTGTCACGGCGACGGTGGCGAGCAGCCTGATCCAAAAAAGAAGATGCCTCCGGAGCAGCAGCGGAGCAATGACGATCCGTGCAGGAAGCCGGATCAGAAGCTGCCAGAGGATGTGGAAGGAGAGAAACTGACAAAACGAAACCAGGATGCAAAAAACTACCAGGCACTGTCACCGTTGCGCAGTTCACAAAGGGTTGCGAAAGCGATACTTGTGAAACGCGACGGTGACAGTGGTAATCATTTAGACAGCACCGTTGATGGCAGCGAAAAGTCAATGATGAAATGTCTGCAATGTGGCCAGGACTTTCCGACACGTGACTGGGGCGTGTTCCGTCGGCACGTGCGCACGCACGACCTGACGCCCGACGCTATCTACAAGTGCACCGTCTGCTCGGTTGGATTCAGGGATGTGGCGAAGCGCCGCTTGCACATGTCGACAGCGCACAGTATTACGTCTTGTATGTGTCGCAAGTGTAACATCGGCTTCACACACATCGGCGCGCTCAACAAACACCTGAAGACGGCACACGTAGCCGGGCAACGCGTCGACGTCGAATACCGCTGCCTCTACTGCCCAAAGTACTTTGCTGTGCACGATGATTTGATACTGCACACTCAGCGCCACGAGACAAATGACAACCAGAACACCGATGTCTTGTCTGTTGCGAAAACAATCAAGGAGAAGGCGGTGTTGATGCATCCAACTGTGACGCCGCCAAGCCAACACGCCTCCCCTGACACAGATGTCGACAAGTTCCCCTATCCAGATTTGACTATTGTTGAAGATCCGGTTGTTATTGTTAACGGTTCAAATCAGCCTGCTGCGAGAAACACACCAGCATTGCCATGGAAGCCGATGATGTCCCGCCACGTTCCCACAGGGAAGACGCTACAGGAGATGCTTATGGAGAGGATGGAACCACAGGGACAGGACAGAAAGGAGACAACGGTTGTCGTGAATGGAACCAATGTTTCTCCCACCCGTCCGCCAGCGCTTGTGTTTGCTCCAAGCGGTAATGTCAGTCAGGACGATGATGTCAACATGGCACATCCCGCAGCCAGTGCAGCCAAACCAGACCAGAACATGAAGCGGCGATTGGAGGCAGACCAGATACCAGCCACCGAGCAGTTGTCGAAGAAGGTGAAGCCAGAAAATACAAGCGTAGATGAAGCAGCTACCATGGTGGACGAGCAAGCAAAACTGACGGCCCAAAGTCTGCTGAAGGACATTGTCAAGACGGCTAACTCCGACTCCAAGACGGCCGCGACGTTGGCAGAATCACTGCATCATGACAAGGAGACAAAGGTGTCGCACATCATGCAGGGCGTGCTGCACTCGTTCCCGGTGCTTGGACAGAAACCTGAGAACATCCGTGAAGTCATCGAGACATTGGTGACGGCTGAACTGATGGGCGAACTGCCTCGGCGATTCACCACTGATCCAGTGCAGGATGTCACTGCATCTCAAGCAAATGCGGATGAGAACACCAGCAACGACCAACGGGTGGCAGCACGTGAAGGCAGCCAGAAGAATGAGGTGTGCCCGGGTGCCACCATGAGTGAGTCTGTGAAGGACAGTAATGTTAGCACTGAAACATTATCGAAGACTTTGGAGAAGTCGCTGGAAGAGAGGGTGGTGGCCACTGAGAAGGATGATACATTCTCAGTGGGAAAGTCTCTTCAAGATGTTGATGTTTGTCTGAAAACATCCGCACAGTCACTGTTAGATTTACAAGACATTCCGGCTACAAACAGTTCAGTTGCTGCCATTGCACCAGTTGAAATTACAAGATTGCCTAAAAAGACGGCATCAGAAAAGGCTAGAGAAAGTAAATCTGAATGGTGTGGTACGATGTTGGCACCGTATACTCTGCCCAAGAAAGCTGGCAAAGTTAGAAATTCGTCACACCGGCACGCTGCCTCAGCCAGCGCCACGCCAAGCACTTCAGGGCAGTACAATCCTCTCATGAGTCTACAGTTCAGCGACTTCCACCCTACGCTGTGCACGGACCACGCGTGCGAGGATAACTACCTCGAGAAGAAACATGGCCACTGTCATGGTGAACACAAGGATGATGATGAGGAGGATGTGGCATGTAAGGAGAAACTGGAGGACGGTGACACGAACTGTGACAAGCACACAGCGAGGCCTTGCACAGATGGACCATGTGACCAATTTCTGAGACCGGGCACAGATGGACCATGTGACAAGTCTCTGATGCCTTGCACGGATGAACCATGTGACAAGTCTGTGAGACTGTGCGCAGTTGGACTATGTGACAAGTCTCATCAGCATAACTGCAAGAGTGCACTTGTTGGCACATCTGGTGACTTGTCATCGACTGTGTTGCCTGATGCTGATTAGTAGTGTCACTGCCCTGTCAGGGTCTGGTCAGCTCGATGGTGGTCAGTGGTACGACATTATAACTGTCACTGTCTGTGTGACTTTGTCACTGTGTCAGTCATGACAATGTGTCGGACTTTGTGTCACTGTTTGTATTGTATGTATGACCGCTGGAGTGCTGCAATTGTAGTGTCACCTCTGGTACAGGACACTTTTTATCACTGGCAGAAACACGTTATCCGTCGCACTGTAGCGTTGCCCTGACCCTGGTTGTGAGTGGACACTGGTCAACAGTTGTACATGGTGCTCTGACCGTGTTGTGGCAGGCACTGACCATTACAAATGTTCTGGTTGGCGGCCGTTGTAACAGTTTCCGTGATTGCAGAAAATCTGAATCAGGAAAATCTTAACATTCACTGTACATTATGCAGCTGACATAATGGAAACGGAAGTTACATGGATGTTGAAATTCCATCGTGATCAGATGCGATTTGAGGGAAATATGTCGGTTGTGGACAGGTGTCCGTCATGTATATTTGTCACCCTTGTACAAAGAAAACATAAGGGACATTACAAATGGTTCTGTTACAAACTAACATTTAGACAATAATGAAAGTGTGAGAAGTGGCATATATATATATATATATACAGTACTGGTGGCGTGGGTGTTACTAGTGGCCTGGGTGTTACGAGTTGCGTCCCTCCATCCACACAGCCAGATGTTATTTTGTCTGTGTAGTAAGTAGACAGTAGTGACTGCACAAGGTATTGGTCAAGTAAATACCAGCCAAGTTACATAATAGCTGGGCCGAAGTAATTTGTATGATGCACCTTTTTGACATGATTCTAGAAAACGTCAAATGCCCCTGTTAATGTCAGCTAGGCAACAATGTTTAAATTATTAATACCTTGATTGTGTTAAATGATCATGATTGTGGTCTTTGTAAATATTCCCTAGTGTCATTAATAAACTATTATAGTGATGGCTGCTTGTATATAGTCATGACGCATGCAGGTTGTGTTTTGCAGGGGACATGGGGACTAGTTGCAATGGAGTAAATTGTGAAGGTGTTACTTTTGTGAAACTTTCCCAGGAATGGCACTCAAAACCTGCAGCTGATACAAGCACTTTATTGTTCGTTTGGACGCGTTGCTATTTTTGCTGTCATATTCTTCATAGAATAATCGTTGTTGCAATTTATCGGTGTTACAATTAACCCCCACCCTCCGCTGTGGTGAAACAGTTATCCAATGGGTAACAAATGTTTTTATTAATTGATATTGTGTATATAATTATTGATAGTTTAACTAACTATTTGTATATGTAGATGTATTGACGAGAAGAGTGAACTAAAGAGTTTCTCGATTGATAACATACCTCGCGTCTGTAAGAAAACCAGATTAATTTGTTGTATTACGGACTCTGTGGCAGACACTGCAGCAGCCAGCTTAACCAGAACTTTTGTTACGGTAGCGAAAACGCACAGAATTTTGGTTTTGTACATATAAATGTAGACTGTTAAAATTAAATGGCAACAGTTATAAAAATGTGTGTTGTTGACGACAGTTATAAAATGTGTGTTGTTTTATGGCACCGTTGGTGTAGTGTACTGTTCTGACGACACCAACACTGATCATTCTGCAGCTAATGGCTACGGTTGTGTTTTACGGTGTATGCATTAGGCATGTACGTGGTTAAACCAACTACTGTGTATAAAATGTATAATGTTCATTAATATATAAAAAGCGGCATTCATTGAGATATCTGTGTGAATAGTTAAAAGGAAAATAAAGTCCATATAACATCCAGGTGATGTCTGACCTTTTTATGTTTGCAGTCAAGACCTGGCCTTGTCTTGCTGGTTATTGGGTTGTGGATGAAGAATACTTCTGTGTTAAATGAAGAGGGGAACAGAGATAATGATGAATGGTTCTGGAAGTACTTTCAAATTGATGAACGCGGACATTACGATAGATGGAGTGATATGATTTTCAATTGTACAAGCTTCAACCAGCCAGTAGATGTCACTAACACGATATATTTTGTTTGATAAGTATTTCTTTTGTGGTAATTACTTTAAAGAGTCTGGACTGATGTTGGATTAATGTATTTCTAACTATTTTTAAGTTATTAACTTCAATTATACATAAATATCCCCACATTGAAACCAGCCATAACTTTTTTCGGAAAATATGGAACACTTTCTTGTCAAAACTGTATATGGTATGATGTATTAAAACCAAGGTTAATTGTTAAAGATACTTTTTGAAGTACCATATTCGACCTATTAAGCATACATGCCCCAATTAGCATACACCCCCTTTTTAATCAGCAGGATCCATAATTGTAATTTGACTAGTGTCGGACAACTGAAAAATTTCACCATCTGGTGTTAAACAGTAGACACCACATTTCAGTAGTTCTAAACTAGTCACCAAATGACAACACCATGGGCGTCTGCGGGGAGGGGGGCAATTTTTTTTTTCTGACGTATATTCATCAGCTCAAAGTATATCTTAACTTTACATCATATATTATATAAGATGTATATATATATATATATATATATATACACATATATATATATATATATATATATATATATATATATATATATATATATATATATATATATATATATATATATATATATATATATATATATATAGTTTCTTGCCCCTCCGTTCCTGCGGACACCCCTGGACAACACTAGTGTTAAACAGTTACCTTATTGTCCGACAAAACAAATTTTGGTGTACACAGATTCCTTGACATTTTTCCATGGCCCAATTTTTTAAAGCTTATTGTACGCTTGTTAGGTCGAACACGAAACGTGTAGCGAGATCCTGTAATTTAAGCAACCAAATCATCAATGCGTATTTTGTTTCACTGGAAAGATTCATTAAGTTGAGCGCGAGCGCGCGCCTTGTTCCTGGAAAGTGGAGAAACAGGCCCGACCAGGTCAGCTTAGAACGAAGTATAAACGATTCGGCGCACTTCCATACATTGTGTTAGACGTAATATTATGCCATGCGTGTAGCAAGAGGATGGGTGGGTTGCACGCACAGTCATGCACGTGTGCAGTACAAACACGCATGCTGGTACTCCGGCCATCACACACGTACACACACGTCTAAGCATCTGAACATCTTATCATCGAAAATGCATTAATTATTTCCATCCACGCAAGCGTACGCGTACATGCTTATTCTGTTGTCGTGGTGCCACCTTGTGAATAGTTGCGAACCATTACTCTGGTATACAGTTTTGCCCTCTATCGGCTAGTTTCGCATAACATTGACGCCGTCTCCCATGCGGAAAGCGTTACTTCTGCAGTAAAGAGAATAGCTGTTCGGGTATCACCAGCTACATGAAGACAAGATTTAACAAGATTGCCATCCCAAACAACAAATTCCAGATGGCAAGTGGACAAGGAATCCATTGGCTTATCGAGAGTCCAACAATTTTCTAATCTATGTGTAGCCCGCCGTTATCAAATATCTATCAATTATATTTTTAAACATATTCACACTACTAACACAATCATTTGGCAGTTTGTTCCATTAATTTATTACCCTCTCTGAGAAAGAGTACTTTCTTATGTCCAACCTACACTGCTCCTTAACTAATGCTGCTTTGTGTCCTCTGGTTTTACTGCCTTCTTTAAGTTTGAAGAACATATTCCTGTCAATATCCTCATAACCAATGACTATTTTAAAAATGTCTATTTGGTCTCCTCTTAGTCTCCTGGTCTCTAGTGTTGTCAAACCACATTGTAATAAGCGACTTTCGTAACTAAGGTCTCTCAGTTGTGGAATCATTTTAGTTGCTCTTCGTTGTAGTCTTTTTACGATATGGCCTCCATGCTTGAATACAATATTCCAAATGTGGTCTAACTATTGCTTTGTACAGTGGTACAATTAGCTGTTTCTCCTTATACATGATAGTTCTCCTAATTAGCCCTAGAACTTGATTTCCTTTCGAAGCAGCAATCCCACATTGCTCTGAAACTTTCATGTCAGCACTAAATGTTACTCCTAAGTCCTTTTCTTGTGTGGTTGTACTTAGTACAGCATCCCCCATTTTATATTCTTCGTCCATGTTTCCATGTCCTATGTGTATACATTTACACTTCCCAAAATTGAATGACATTTGCCATTTTTTTGATCATTTAACTAATTTATCTAGATCATCCTGTAAACTTTATTTAGCCGTATCATTAGTAAACTTTCTGAATAATTTTTGTGCCATCAACAAATTTGAGTACTTTGTATATATTAAAAACAGTATAGGGCCTAATACTGATCCCTGTGGTACCCCACTCAAAACAGATTTCCAGTTTGAAATCTCACCATCTACTATTACTCTCTGTTTTCTGTGTGTAAGCCACTTTTCTATCCAGTTGATTACATCATTACCTATGCCATGGGCTTTTAGTTTAGGTAACAATCTTTGATGTGGCACTTTATCGAAAGCTTTCTGAAAATATAAGTAGACAACATCCACTGGTGACCCATCATCTACCCACTTTGTAATTTCTTCAAAAAAACATAACAGATTAGTTAGACATGACCTTGCTTTTAGGAACCCATGTTGAGATGTATTTATTAATTGATGATTTACAAGGAATTCCACCATGTGGTCTCTAATTAATGTTTCGAGTAATTTACATACAACTGATGTTAAACTCACTGGTCTGTAATTGTTTGGCTTGTTCCTCAATCCCTTCTTAAACAGCGGCGTAATGTTTGCCTCTTTCCATTCTGAAGGAAGTATTCCTTCTTCTAGTGACAAGTTAAACAATTTTGCAAGTGGTGTACTAATTTGCTCAACAATTTCCTTAAGCAGTTTTGGTGGTATCCCATCAACTCCAGGTGATTTATTATCTTTCATCTTCTTAATTTTCTTTGCTATCATTTCAGGAGTTACAAATAAATTCCCTAAATGTTCTGATGTATTGCCCTCAAATATAGTAAATGGAACTGGAAATGAGTTGATATCTTCTGTGGTAAAAACTGAGCTGAAATACTCATTCAGGACCTCTGCCATTTGAAACCCGTCTGAAATTATGTTTCCCCTGTTGTTTTCCAGTGGTCCAACCTTATCTCGAACTTTCTGTTTACTCCTTACATAAGCATAGAAACTCTTGCTGTCATTTTTTATATTACCTGCCAATTTTTTTTCAAAGGTTCAGTTGTAGCTAGGTTAAGTGCCTCTTTGTAATTTGCATAGTCTTCATCCTTTCTGGTACGCCTATAAACCCTCCACATAGTTTGCTTAAACACTATTTTTCTAATAGCTTCTTTTGACAAGTGTTTCTTTCTAGACGGTTTTCCTTGTTTTTTCAAGGGAACAAATTCATCGATGATACTCTCAATTTCATATTTTAGAATATTCCAACATTCAATTTCGGTCTTATTCATCAGCATTTTATTCCAGTCTAGCTTTGCTAAGTATTTTCTCATATCTTTATAGTTACGTTTGTGGAAGTTTCTCCTATATGTCTTTTTACTTTCTGATTTTACATTGATGTCAAAATGTATTTGATTGTGGTCACTGTTACCCAATGGTTTGTATTTTTACATTGTCCACTAATTCTTTTTGTGATGATAAAACTATATCTAATACTGAGTAAGGAAGCTCTCCTGAATTAAAACTAGAAATTGTTGGTCCTCACCCCCTGTACTCTCTAGAGATTTCCATTGTATATGTTCATGCCATGGTTAAAATCTCCCATTATGATACATTCCCCTTTACTAACTTCCTTTATAGTATTTTGTATTTTTGTGTTATCTTCTTCGTTTATGTTTGGACTTCGGTAAACTAACCCAATAGTTGATTTTGAATTTCCTGAAACTATTTTGCACCAAACAGCTTCATCGTAATCTGCTTCGCTTTCAAATTTTATTTCATAAGCCTGAATAGATTATTTAACATATAAAATAACTCCCCCTCCCCTTCTTCCTATTCGATCTCTCCTAAACATTACGTAGCCTGTCAATCCTAATTGAGCATCTGTTATGTCTGTGTTGGCCCATGATTCGGTTATACCAAGACATCAGTATCCTCAGCATCATTAACTAGGGAAGTACTGGAAGGTTAACGAAAACCTGGACGGGAGACGCAGCACGAACAACCCGCCCTCAACCACAAATATAAGAACATAATAATTTCAACCACACAAACACATGTGTCCTACCGTTGCGTGATGCTAGCATATCACCATCAATATGTCACCTAGCTGTCAACCCTTTCACATAAAAAGAGAGATTTTCAGTTTGTTTCTAAAAATTCCATCCTCAACTGATTTAGCCTATCACAAATCCGGTTCGTCGATGTCCAAATATCTATTGTGTGTATAGTTTATGTAACATCCGCAGTTGATTTAATTTTTAAAATGCCTATTTTTTAACCCATTAGGCCCCAGGATTTTATTAAAACATGCCACCATGTTCCCAGAATTTCTGGCAAATTTCGAGCGATTTTACCTCCTTGTGTTCAAAAATCTGTAGAAAAAAACTTCAATATTGACAATTACAAGTTGTGTTTATTTTGAAGAGTAGTATTTTCTCCACATGCATGTATACGTAGAAATAGGATATATTAATAAAATGTTGACATTTGATCACCATTTGCAAAGACAAAATAGTACATTTGTTAAAACTTTGAAAGTTGCGATCGACTGACATTTGACAATGATCCCATGCTATAACCCTATAGTGTCTATAGTATATAGGTATATAGGTATAGGTATATAGGTATATTACAAAAATTATCTATAGCAGTATAGCTATAGGCTATGCAACTCAGCGAAGAAAATGTAGCTATAATAGGCTATATGTGTTAACTTTGCACCACTGAAAACATTATGAAATTCTGACGGTTATTTTTCATGTTACACTATATTTTATCATGGCAAATATAGAAATTAAAATTTTCAAGATAGCGTGAACAAAACTGATGAAAATGTAGATTTCCGAAAGGGGAACACATGCACGTAACGAGCTGTTGTTGTTGCAAAATGTATCCGCTAGGGTGTTGCAAAATTTTGTAGCGTTTAGTTCAGTAGTTATTCGTCAGGATTTTTTTAACAGAGTGTCCTGTATCGCCGATCACTTGGCAAAGTTACGATATTTCACCAAGGGTGAAATTCGTGAGTTTTCAGCATTTACATTTTCACTTCAATTAATGTTTGACCAAACATTAAGAAACTTAATAGTTTGTCTGATGATTTCAAAAAAAAACTACATACAAAAGTTGCACAAATGAGCTAGCATGCGTATGATACTAGGTAGGTTTGGTTTTTCGCAAAATAAATTTTAAATGAGACTAATGAAAAAATCGATTTGAGGAGGAACCTTCAAATGGTTTTCTATAATTCTAGCCTACGAGTATGATCGGTAGATGGCGCCACCTCTTCCACGCGGTCCACTCTGCTAACATGGATAGAGCTAGACCCCTGGCCATGGTGCAGCAGCACCTGAGTCTTATGATAAAATGTGCCACCGTTGTATGTAGAGTTCGGCATTTTGGGGTGAAACCACCATTAAGTTTTACATTGGTCACCATAATAGCGTTTGCTGTGCTCAGTGAGAAATTTATCCTACGATTTTCTTTAAAATTTTACAGCATATTATACGTCAGTTAGCTAACCTCGTGTGCGAAACTCGTGAAAATGACAGAAAAACGCACCCAAAGCTGATATCCCTCAATTTCGAACAAGCCCAGTGACTGATTTTGATATGTTGTTGCTTTCTGCAAAAAGCTAGTGTAGTGACAAAAAGGTACGTTCTTATATAGCGCGATATCCAGTCCCTAGGACTGTTCAAAGCGCTTTACACTTCACTCCTGGCAGACCTGTTCATTCCAACGCTATTTCGACTTCACCGTTAAGCATTCAGCCACGCTGCAATTACTGCGCGAATACTATTCATTCCGATATCCACCTCTGTCTGTAACCTGGTACTCATTCATACAGCTGAGTGAACTGTGGCAATGTGGGATGAACGAAATTGCCAAAGCTTCGAAACGGCAGCAAGAGGATTCGAACCCGGGTTCTCTTGATTGAGAGCCCGACGTTCCGACCGCTACGATACCGCGCCCCGCGAGTCGTCAGCGTCCGTTCATTGCAATCAAGCAAAAGCTCAGATGTAACAATGCTCCGAAAAAATGGGCGAGCTGGCGGCAACTACGTTAGAATGTACAACCGAAAATATAAACCAGATCGCATTAATACTCTTTTATTTTACAGCATGATTAGATGGACACCAGAGAGAGGAGTTGAACATCAGGTTGGGCGATACGGAGATGAAGCAAGTGGATGGCTTTGTGTACCTTGGATGGTATGGTTACGGAGGATGGGCTTTCAGAGGCAGAAGTGCGACGTCCGATACAAGCGGGAGCGAATGCTTAGAGAAAGGTAGAGGGAGTCATGTTGGACAGATACATTTGACAAAGCTGAAAAGGAAAGTCCTAAGAGCGTGTGTTACACCGGCATGCCTGCATGGTCTGGAGACAGTGGCGTTGACAGAACAACAACAACAGCAGAAACTGCAAGTTCGACGAATAAAACGAACAAGGAGGGTAGAGAGAAAGAGGATGAACGACCACAGGAAAGAGGTTGGGATGCAATGCAGCCTAACAGAAAGATTGGTGAGAAACCGAATGAGATGGGCAGGCTACTTGGTAAGGATGGGTGCAGGCAAACTAGCAAAGAGAGCACAGGTGGAAAAATAACAAGGACGCAGGAAAAGGGGAAGAACACAGCTCAGATGGGAGGACTGCGTGAGGATGGATGTGAGAAGATCGGGGGTGGATGAAGGTTGGAGAGAGGGGCTGCCGAAAGAAAACTATGGAAAGAAAGAACAGAAAGAGTGGCTCGACAATACTGTAGCTGTACTTGACCATCACCCCTGTACAGCAGGGAACAAGGAAGAAGAGCACAATTATATATGTGAACTATTTCTCAAATTCATCATGCTCCTTTTTGCAAATTATTGTGCGAACACCTCCAGTGCATCGATGCAATTAACGCAGCGCATCCTGCAAAGTTCCACCAACGTATTGTTGCGACTAGTCTCGGACACCAACTGTTCGGTCATACTCTCGTGCTTCCGTTGCCGCATTGAGGAGAAATCAAAGAAACTACAACTGATGAAATCGTGGTGGAAGCCTTCTCTGTGCATACGTTCAGTACACGATTATCTATCTTTCAGAAGTCCAAGGAAAATAAAACCCATATCCAGGTGATGTCTGACCTTCTTATGTTTGGAGTTGAGACCTGGCCATGTCTTGTTGGTGACTGGGTTGTGGATGAAGAATACTTCTGTGTCAAATGCAAGAGGGGAACAGAAATAACGATGAATGGTTCTGGTTTCAACTTGATGAACACGGACATTACGATAGATGGAGTAATATGATTTTCAATTATTGTACAATTTTCAACCAGCCAGTAGACATCACTAACACGATATATTTTGTTTGATAAGTATTTCGTTTGTGGTAATTACTTTAAAGAGTCAGGGCTGATGTTTGATTAATGTGTTTCTGCTATATTCAGGTTAATTTGACCCCCCCCATTAAGGCAGTCAGTTCGTTCTTTATCGCGTATCTTGTGTTGTGACGTGATGTGCGTCTCGTCTCCGGAACCACTTCGCAGGCATCAACCCAGAAGTTGATGAAAATATTTAACTTATCTTGATTCTCATTTGTATCGAGATGTGTTATGTCATTGCAATGGCGTCTCAGTGCAATGTTCTGTTTTTTAAAGAGAAGAGTCGTCTTTATTGCATCTGAAGGTGACTGTCTCTCACACGGGTTTGCAAGCATGTAAACAGCTGCTGTCTGGGCAGGTTGGGTGTTCTCACACCAGAGAAAGTTGTCTACTAATTAGTGACGGTGCTGACGTGTAACCGCGGTGTCTCGACAACTAATTCTGGCGCGACGAAAAAATCTGGTTGGGATAAGGGGGGTGCCCGGGCACCTGATGTTCAACAATACCGGTAGATATTACAAATCCATCGAGTATTGTGGGGCAAAGGTCACCCCCGGGGCAAAGCGCACCTTGCTTGTCTCTACTTCCATTGGCGCACTCTTCCAACCAAACGATGCAACACGGTGCCAAGCTAATTTGGCACGTTAAATTTTAGCGGAAACATCACGTCAAGAAAGTAATAAACCACCATCTGATGTATGCTGACTAATACACAGGATTACTGATCATACGCTAACTTTCTAATTGTTTTATAATGTTTACAGTTCGATGTTGTGCTTTCATATGCTCAATGTTCCAATAAATGTATTGCAAAATATATAATCATGTATATAATAATGCAGTTTTAACAACGTACCATATAATATACAGTAGTGGAGGCAACGTGAACGGGGGATGTGCGTATCCCCACATGACAAAATGTGTAGGACTGGAACAACAATGTTATTTTGTTTTGTTGTGTTGCTACTGAGGTTCTACAATGCGATTACTATTTAGATCAAACGTGAGTATATGTGATTGCGTTAACCGTTTCCACTTGAAATGAAAATAAGTATATCAAATCGTGTTTGCCTAAAGCAGTGCCAGGTTAACAATGTGTGTGTGTGTGTGTGTGTGTGTGTGTGTGTGTGTGTGTGTGTGTGTGTGTGTGTGTGTGTGTGTGTGTGTGTGTGTGTGTGTGTGTGTGTGTGTGTGTGTGTGTGTGTGTATGTGTGTGTGTGGGGGGGGCTTAGTGAGTGCGTGAAAGACGAAGATCGAGACGCGTGGTATTGACTATGGAGTTCACCCCCTACCTGTACGTTTATTCAACTATATGTTTGAGCACAAACATTCACAAATTGTTGTCGACGACAGAATACAAACATACGCACGCACGCACGCACGCACGCACGCACGCACGCACGCACGCACGCACGCACACACACACACACACACGCACACACACACACGCACAGACGCACAGACACATACATATATAAGAAAATACAGCGAAATATGACGAACAAGAAAATACAGCAGAGAATGACAAGTAATAAACCAGCGCAGAATGACTAGAAACTAATATACGAAGACACAGTGTATAATATACGAAGACACAGTGTATAATATACGAAGACACAGTGTATAATATACGAAGACACAGTGTATAATATACGAAGACACAGTGTATAATAGAGATCGTAGAAGTTCTCCTGAGAAAACAAATGGTAACATCCGAATACGAAAAGCGAAGAGAGACTCTAAGCGCCTAATCATATGGATTATGGTTGATTTGTGGGGGTCCTTTTTGTATGCCATTTGTACCGTGTTAATCGGGCACTGTTGTAAAGGCGTGCGCTTTGTCCCATATTATTCCACACACTGAACAATCCGAATTATATTTTGACGCGCACCCGCACACTTTCGACTAAAATAAACATGTGTTAATCGCTGACGTTTATAGGCCTACGTGTCACAAACTATACACTAATGATTCCGCATTCTACGTGACGCAAGAACGCCTGTCGGTGGCCAAGAATTAAACAAGCGACGACGGAATAAAAAATTAATAGAAGGAAGAGGAGAACGCAGCTAAGAAGGGCTACACATCATATGCCACTTACATGGACGTAACAGGCGGTAGGGCTTCAGCTTCAGTCCTATCAATATATTTTTTTTGGGGGGGAGGAGTCAACTGTAAAATTCAGCCTTCCGATGAAAAGGGTTGACAGCGATACCCTCTCAGTCCGACCAGCTTCTATGACATCTGAGGGGCGTGGAAGGGGTCCCAACCTCCCATCTTTCACCAGTTTTTGGGGCCAACCTCCCAACTCCCACTGTTTGCGGTGCAAACCTTCCACCTCTTTTTGTTAGAGCATTAGAGTTAGAGGCGAAAGACCAAAGAATCTTTTGGGGAAAATTCAATGTTCTGATACGCGCCTGGTGTGGGCTAATTAATGTCTCACAGGTGCACCGCGCGGATTACGTCGCTAAACTATTGATCGTGTGGGATAAAATGGCCAACATTAACTAGTATAGACAAATAACGTACAGAGTGGGACATAGATATGTCATAAATGTGAGTCTGGAACTTAGTAAGTTAGCTGTGAGGCATTGCCAATGCAAGATAGTTGATAATGAATATATTAAATTAAATGCACTTGTAAATTTTAACATAAGAGGCTGTTGAATTAACAATTCCAGTCACGGTTCGTAAAGAAGATCATAATAACAACCTTGACCATGATATGCAGCCATTGTCAACTATATTCAAGACTACAAATAATAACATAACATTGGTAATATGAAATAAGTAAGCTAATAACTTAATGTGAATCATTAATGCATAATACCCCAAGGGTGTGCGTTGTCCCACCACTGGGGCAAAACGCCCATATTGAGGACCGCTAAAATGGCCATAACTTTGGTATGTGACACTGAACATTGAAAACCTCTATACACGATCGATAGCTATGACAATGGACTATGTGAGGCATTCAATATAGCAGAGATACAGCTAGAGTTTCCCAGGAGCCAATTTCTCAAAAAAGATAGGCGTATTGCCGTATCCTACAGTGCACCCAGCGGAAGACTTGGGCGTCCCTTAACACTGGGGAGTTGTGATTTTGTGGACATTATTCTTCACATTTCTCTCGATCATTAAAATAAATTTATGCGGAAAATACGGACCGAATAGATCTAGATGCGCACTTAGTGACGATAGGCATACATTGTATTATTGTAATTAAAAAATAATAATGTTTTTTGGTCTCACATTATGATGCACCATTATAAAGTTAATATAATCAAGGGATGGGTTTTCCTAAATACGTCCGTCAGTTACCGGTGTTTTGCTATGCGATTTGCAAACTAGCCTCCGCGATTTGATGTAACGTTTCGCGGGTTCCTGCTTGATTGACAAGCTATCTACACAAAAGTGGGCTCTGCGCGATGCATCCTGGGATGACATGACGTCATTAACTGCACTCAACGGCGGCCATGTTCAAAACTTGCTTAGAGCGAGTGTGCCGTTTTTAAATGCCAGCAAGTAGACCGAATTTCACGGACAACCAGACTTATAGTACAGCGATCTCACTCGCAACGGTTGGTGTGTTATCGCTACTTCGATTAAGATGCATCGTTTATAACATGGATATATCCAGTGAATGACATGCGTCCTCATTGCGAATGTTTACAAACTTGATATCGATGTTTCTGTAGCGATTCTTGTTCCAATGATACGTTGCTGCGAACGGGTTCACAAACTAGTAACTGTCGAAGTTGAACGCCTACGTCAGCCAACAAAAATTAGTACTTTGCGGTGAGTTATTGGTTGTTTGTGGACTGTTATGCGTTTTTGTCGGTGCGCGGATTTCGTTTTTGTTGGCGTGCTGGCGAGGCCGTGGGCTCTGCGTGGTTCAAAAGGCCAGCGCAAAAAGATCGGGTCACCGACAGTTCTACCCGGTTACTTTACCACCGCCGAAACTAGGTCTCCTTTACAGTAGACACTGCTGGTGTCGGGAGCGTGGTGGTGACGATTTCAGCAAACCATGTGGCGCGTTCTAAAACAAATAACTGCGTGGTAAGTAGTCGTAAGTTCGACGTCAGCATTCTGGGTCGAATTGAAGGTAAACCTGGAACAAAGGCGTGTAAAATGACAGCAAATGGGTTGTTTCCATAGCAGCCACTCAGATTTCATTTATTTTTAAACTGTTGGCCCCCACCAGTTTAACCTTTTCCCAGCGGAACTGAGTGTGCTACCAAAGATGGGTTTGACATTTTTACAACTTCAATTGACACCCGTGTTCGTTTTAGATTTTGTATATGATATAAAAAATATTTGATTCTGAAGATCTGATCATGGAGGAATCAACTGGATCCTGCAATCAGAATCATCATAAGGTAAGGTATAATCGTCAGTGCATGTTAACATATTATAGGTGAAATAATGTCATCTACATAAATTAGATGCGTTATTTTATTGCCGACAAACTTTCATGTTAAATGCACTGGGGTATCAAGATTATGTTTATCTGAGTACTAAACATATGATACACGTGATTGTATTTGTAGACTTACATACACTTATACCAACCTGGTATGGGCCTTCTTGTAATGTTTAAAGTGGTTTCATAAAGAGTATAACTCCTTATAAATTGATATCTATAAAAATTACACACTAATGCAAAAGTATGGGTATTTTATTATACATTTACTTTATGTTTAATCACTCTGACTATTTAGAAATTTTTTGTTTCTTATGACTGTGGTGTCATAATATAAATTTTAAGTCTGTTCACTTTTGTCGTGGAGTGGCCCTGATGATGTGTGACGGCACACTAATGTTCTACTGGATCTGTAGACTAGTAATACAGAATCATTTCATTATATTGTTTGATAATGTAATTATGTAGATTGGAAGATGCATCAGTCATTCAGGGTTGGGTTTCTGACAGTCAGAAAGCTGTTTCTGACAGTCAGAAAGCTGTTTCTGATGAGACACTGAGAAACTACTTTCTGATGTCAAAAACTCTCAGTATATGTCTCCTATTGATTTATGTATGATGTTTATTATCTTGCAGAGAAAGAACAATAAAAGCATGAATAATATTACATAAAATTTCATTTTCCAATTAGCACATTTTATTTTAGTTAACAGTTTCAGTTAACACATTCATTACTAGTCCAGTAAAAGTTGCTAATATGTGACCCATCACAACAAAATGAGTCACAATGTAAAAATTAAAAAAATTGGCGTTTTCACATTCTGCATTGAAATACCTTCAAATTAATGTATGATTTATTGAAATGCGACAAGAAATGGAGACCAGAAATAATTACCATGGATACACATTGAAAAATGACTGATTGCAACATGATACAAATTGTGTGTGTGTGTATATTATATAAATATATATATATATATATATATATACAACTATACATACATAATACGATACAAATTGTATACATGCATCATAATTACTGTGTGCCATCTCAGGAGTATTGTAACATGCCGGTATTAAAATAGTCTGAGACTCTGAGGTCAACCTCATAAACCACTGCACCGCCCTGAGTATTTTATTTTGTTATATAATTCAAAATAAGTGTCTGTTTTAGAGGATATGAAAGGGCAGAGGTGTATCTGTTCGAACACTGTTGGCACATGTTTCTTTAAATACTACTCTGCGTGACCGAGGAACGTTTCCTTGATTGGTTGAGTCGTGATAGTGTTTACATTGATGTTGACTAGTTACAGCTCAGTCATGTTTGTGAGAGTGGTAAAGTTGAGTAGACTGTGTGGGCCGGTGGGGGCACTCTCACTGGTAGACTGCCAGATAAATATGCTACTGAATCGTTTCCTCCTCGAGTGCAAATTTGCTGTGATGTCAGTAGTGTTGTAAAGTGATGATGCAAAATGCAGGCTTTGTATTATTATCATGTTACATAGCTGGTAACATATCTGACCAAAAACCTGAAACTTCCAAGTGCAGTGATAGTCTGTCTCACTGTTAAGAGTCCATCTCAGAAGTTAGACCACTTTTCTTCAGTACTTAGTAGTAAAATATACCATCTCT
This sequence comes from Lamellibrachia satsuma, assembly GCA_033239005.1. Lineage (NCBI taxonomy): Eukaryota > Metazoa > Annelida > Polychaeta > Sabellida > Siboglinidae > Lamellibrachia > Lamellibrachia satsuma. The sequence continues at coordinate 3,884,527 of BSQZ01000048.1, read as the reverse complement.
AAATAGGAATATTTTGACTGGTTCCACGGATGATGTTATTTCCGGGGTCGTAAATAATTAGGGCATCAAAATGTTGGTTTTGTTTACGTGTTTGCTTCTTTGTCTCGTTTACATTCTGGCAATATGTAACATTTCACATCCCGTCTATGTGCTGATCCATGCATATTAATGCCACAAACTTGAGTTATCAATGCAGTATCTTATACTATAGGTATGTCGTACACTGTAAAAGTCACAATTCAAAACACCATATTGTAATCCTGAAGTAACACATCTTTGACTAACATCAAGCATTGGTCAACGGCTATGTTAGCCTATGTATAGTGGTACTATTCTGCACAGTCACAGAAATAGCATGTTTCATAATAAACTAACTGACTGAAATGTGTTACAACTGTGTTTGTATAAATAAACTTGTGACTCGTACTCGTAAATGTGGTATTCGGATACTCTGTTAAAATTCTACTTGTACTGGTATCTTTCATGCACTCGTTCACTTGCTCCAGCGCTGCAGTTGTTGATGTTTCAATGACCACCATTTTGTCTACTGTGCCCCTGGTGGTGGATGCCCCCTCAGATAAAATCATCCTGGGACAAAATGCAGCAAACTGTGGTGAAGTTGCATCTTTACGCTCAAAGACTTGCTTACTTCTGAACTATTTTAGTGTGAGCACACCCATCACGGCACAACACATTGTCACCATTATATGCAATTTAAATACACAAAATTAATGTATGAGTGAGGAGGTTTTTTTTGGGGGGGGTTTGTTCGAAATTGGTTCCAGTATAACTTTAAGGACTTTCCGACTGTAAATAGCCCTGACCGTTATGATTGCACAGGCATGAAGCAGATAAACAGATATTGCTGATTGACAGCTCGGGCTGTGTCATTGGTACTAGAGTTACACTTTGTCTTTGGTTTAAAGTATATTAACCTATCAGATCTAACAAGGTTTCTATTATTGTCAACAGAGCCATTTTACGCCAATTTTAGTATCAGTGACCACTCCATTTACCCAGTTGAGCTTTCATAATGCAGAATATGTACCGTTTGGATTGCATACTAGAGGGGTATACCTTAGATAGTAATCAGATGTTGACATGTCTTTTGTGTATCTGTGTTTTGAGAATACCCCTAACTGTCCATACACTGTAGTATCTATGTGTGGTTTTCCTGTTTGGCTTAAATTACTTCATGCGCAGAGATTATAGCGTGTTTCTCTGTATGTATTCCAGTTATGCACTTGTAATTGCATGCCAATTATATCCGTGTGGAATTATATGACTTTTGCATGCAATGGTGGATTACAAAATTCCTTACTATTTTTTATTTTAAAAAACATCATTCTTTGAATATATGTATACCAAAAAAATTCTTATGATACATTAATCCTTCAGAATTATTTCCACATGACCATGTTAAGTTATGTTGTCAGATGTACCAAAATTAATTCTGTACAGCTGTAGAGCCATCGAGTAACTGGCTTACCGACTGCCCATTCCTGCTGCCTGTCTCAGGCCTGCCCGGAGTGTTTTTTGTTTTTCCAATCTGCAGTGACTTTGTTGGGAAATTTATATGTGGTTGCGACCGGCGGGGATTCAGGGGAGGCAGCATCCGGTGGGCCTTCCTTGCATACCTCGTGGGAAGACAGGTGATAAGCCCAATCCCCCTGCCAAGACGCCACGATAACCACTAGTTCCACTAGGGTGGTTCCATAGCCTCACAGTATCTGCGGCTGTCAGACACAGTTGCATTGACGTGTGCGATCTGGGCCTGTAATCACTAATATGGCCCTGTTAGCTTGACTCTGTCAAGTCCAATATTGTCATGGCCAGTTTTCCCAGTGGTATTTATCCGGATGCCGATGGTGTGTTTGTTTGTCCTTACGTTTGTGGTTGGATGGCGCGGTTCCGGTTTTGTGAAATCTCTCGGAGACAGCGAAATGTGATCTTGGAATAGAGGAGTATGTTTACCCCACAGGGTTTGGAAGTGGCATGTGATGGTCGGGAATGAGGCCAGTAGGGCAGGTGTTTCCCTGGGAGGGTGTATAATATTAATATCCACCCAGCTTTCGCATGAAATGCTGATGGTGCTGGTTTCACCTACAAGACAGTTTACTAAATTATTAAAATATTCATATGACAGTGTTTGCTTCTCAAGGAATATTAGTCATAATAGTAATAATAGGTTAAAAGCAGTATATAACAAGCTATCAACTGAAAATTTGACTTTATCTTGCGAGCTGATAAAATGTAATTTTCATCATGTGACGATAGTCAATGTGAATTTGTGCAGTTCTTCAGGAAAGTATAGTGTGGTTCAGAGAGCAATTTTGCGATTTGTTTTCACTACGTAGATTACGATAAGTTTTTTATCATTATATGTGATTTAGAAAACAGTTATTGTTATAAAAATGTAAAAAACTATTATAGAAACTTTATGATGTGAACATGCCACCTGCCTTGGTCTTCTAAAACAGGTTATTTGGCATAATCACGGTGAACATTTAAGGCATGATATTGTATTCCCAGTGGGACAGTGGGCAGTTAATTATTATCCTTCAACGTCAGTGACCCTTTCCCTGATGTCTGCCTGGTAGCCCGTGGTGTCCTGGCCTGCCATCTGAGGTAAGAAATTGAAAGCATCCCTGTTGAATTAGCTGTATCCTGGTTTGTCAGGACATTTTCTGTCTCCTGGAGGGTGGGTGGGATGTAGGACAGTCTCCCGGGCGGTGCGTGATTGCTTGTTGGGGAATATGTTGTGGCTGGTATTGTTGGGAGCAGATGGTAAGTCAAGTGGCAATGATGTGATGGTCTACCACAGGGCAGTATGGGAAATGGGAGTTATATTTTCGAATCTTTGACAATTTTGTTCACTCCCCATTGCCCCAGTTTGTTCAGCTATAGAAATGAGTACCTGCCTATAGGGACAGTGGTGTAGAATACTGTATGTGAATGAACAGTCGCTGCATAGTAAGTTGCAATGTAATCACTGAACGTGTGTTTAAATGAGGTTTTCTTTATGTTTGAGTAAGTACCTGTAACTGTTGCGTCCTGCTGCGTCTAGGACTGTGAACTTTAGCCTATGAACAGTTAGTTTATTTGGTGGCGTACTCAGACTACACACTCTACAGACCAAAACTAATGCAGCGTACTGGTAAACAAAACTTGGTAACTTTGAAAAGAGTTTCATAATATCAATAACTTTGGTGCACACGTGTACATTATAAAACTGCTTCAATCGTTTTTGCTATATATATATATATATATATATATATATGCTTAAGAGCATTTCTACAGGTATATTTTCAGATTCAGGAGAGGTTATCTCCGTGCTTTCCATATAGATGCATGATTGTGATTTTCGAGGATTGCATAACCAATAGCATGCACTTGAGCCTTGCAAGTGGGTGTGGTTTTTGTAAATTATGTAACCAAGTAGATATAATCTATGTTGTCATGTTTGAATTGCATATTTATTAAGGAAACTAATATTGAACCCTGCGTTTCTTACATACCTTTATTGGGTAACTAAGCTTGCTCCCCCTGTCCCCCCCTCCCCCCACTGCGAGATCCTAAATACGCCACTGTGTCTTGTTATAATAATCTCACAAAGTAGCGAGAAATTTGTGTTTTTGTTTTATCATTATAGCAAGTAACACAGTTCCTAGACATTAGAACAAAATGTTTAACAGTCGCCCAGATGTAATATATCAAGTGTTTACTTCAGGTTGAACGTTCTAAAAGGTTCGACAATAGTTGAATGCAGATGGACTAACTATATTGCTACCAATATCTCATTATAATAGTGTCATGTGATTAGGATGGAAATGTTTTTTACTACAGTAGTGCTAGTTAAGTTAATATTAATATATATATATATATATATATACCGGTGTGTGTGTATATATATATATATATATATATATATATATATATATCTAAATATATATATATATATACCTAAATATATATATATATATATACCTAAATATATATATATATATATATATATATATATACCTAAACCTATATATATATACCAAAACCTATCTTTTCAAAATGGCCTATCCTCCTTAGCTTCTTGGCACCTCCATCCATCGGTTGACGACTTTTTGCATTGTACATGGTTACGAGAATGCCTAATCCTTTGGTTTTGTTGCGCCACTGAGCTTGGATTTTCCAAGGATATTGGTGCCAAAGAAGTCTATTTATTATTATATATATATATATATATATATATACATACATACATACATACATACATACATACATACATACATACATACATACATACATACATACATACATACATACATACATACATATTACATACATACATATGAGATGTATATGTTTGATTAATGAAAATATGATGTCTGATTGTCAAGTTCAGCACCAACTGCCTGTTCCATGTTCAGCACCAACTGCCTGTTCTGTGTTCAGCATACACTGCCTGTTTCATCTTCGGCACCTGCTGCCTGTTCCAAGTTCAGCATTCAGGACACTACCAATACTTTTTTAGCATACTAAATTACACTATCAGAGACTTGTAATCTGAGCTAGATAAGTCTTATCTCTTGTTTCTCTTAGCAGTTTAGTTTGAGGCGGGAGTTGTGTTTTGGTGGTGTGTTAGTTCTCAGTGATTTGGTGGATCTGAGGTTCCATGGTTGTGGGGTAGGGCTGAAATGCCGAGGTGAAGTTTTCAATGGAAAATTAACCACTCGAAGAGTTAACGGTGATCTACCAATAATAATAAGCAAATTTGTTCATTTTAAAACATAATTTTTTTTTAGGGTTTACCCTGTTTGTAAGTTTTTTTGATACATAACTTTCTCTCCTGAAATCAGCTTTTTTTTTAAGAACGTGTCCATGGCACCTGCTTTTGTTCTCAAAGGTTTGGATTTTCGTTCTTGTCGGTAACTGACTGTGGCACTGCACAAGTTTCAGAACCATTGAACGCCATCATATTGTGTGACCTCAGTGACCTTAAGGTTGCCCTCAGTGTATGTAACAACTTAACCTATGTGACTACGTCAGGAAGGATTATGGGAAATCTGTGTGTTGGAATGAAGCTGTTGGATGTAGATCTTGATTCTATCTCGCACCAAGCCCAGGTAATTGTACTGACAACCAGGTAGTTGTACTTTGTATTGCTTGAAGCTTGTTCACAGCCAGCGGGTGAACCACGAGGATGTGCAGGGGAGGTGAGCAAGTATTATTTATTATACGATACAATACAAAGATACAATACAAAGACTTCTGTTGTGTCAAAACCCTCCTGTACCCGAGCTCAGATGCTCGTCAAAACCATTTAGGGTTACGGCATTCGCAAATCTTTTTTATCGGTAGACAACTTTAGAGTTGTCAACAGATGGATGAATATAAATGTTGAGGAGCTACAGAGGATAACCACGGTTAAAAGATAGGTCTTGAGATGATGGTAAAATGGTAAGATTTCCTGCTGATCAAACACTAACAGGGAACGAATTCCACAAAGAGTTGATATGGCAACCGAGAAAGTTCTACTTCCAATGTTTGTTTCAACTCTGGCTAATTAGTGAGAATTAGATTTTTCGTCTGTCATTTTGATTCACCGTGGGCTGATGAAGTGTTAGAAGACCACACCGGTTTAAATTAGTTTAAAAAAGTTTTGTTTGCAGGAACCCCCTTCGTGCTCATAACATGGGCTGTTTCTCGTTAGGCAGATTCTGGTCTGGTAACTCCATCACCCACTGGCAATGTGTACGGGAAATGTTAGACCCCGGGAAGCACATCAGTGACACGTTATCCCCGTGCGTAGGTAATGTGCACGTTGTAATCTGTTGCGTACACTCAGCACTGTGGCATCAGGCAGGTGTTGAAACCAGTGTTGGAAACATTTAACGGCTCTTGTTCGCAAACAGCGCTCTTTGTCAACGAGCACAACTGTCCAGATTTCATAATTATCCGGGTAGAAAAACTTGAAATTTGATACACAAGTAGTGTGTATTGAATAAAAAAACATCTGAATCAGTGCAGCTTGTGTTGTGTCAACGTCATTTATTGATGTATGGACAGATGCACTAGCGGCTGCTGGTGTTGTTTATGTAGTTTTATTTGCGAAATTTAAAATATATTGACTAACAATGTAATAAGTATTATTGCTACCAATTATTGACAAAGAATAACTTGTTGACTGCTTTTGAGAAAGGTCAGGTAGGACACGTCAAACAAGTAGGAGACAGCTAGCGTTGCTGTGTCTAGACCTGTAAACACTCAATAAAACAGATGATGAAGGTTAGGTTCTATTATACAGTTGCTATGCTAGCCTTTTCCTAAAGGCATTTTTCATTATTATGTACAGTTCAGTGAAACGAGCCATCATATTGGAGGTGTTGGATCGCATGAATATAAGAATTACTAAGAAACTGGAAGGCATTAGAATTGTGACGGTGAAACGGAATCCATCTAACTCGACAACATTTGGTCAGCCGGTTGTTATTAACTCCAACAATTTCTGTAATGATCACATATAGTGGATGCCGTGTTTGCAACATGCAATTTCTGTTTTCTCAAATTCCACCTCTCCATGTTGGAGAGAGCTATGTGGAGTCTGACAGACCCACTGCGATGTTTGTTGGACCACACACTGATAAAATGTTCTTGTATTTTACTCTTGTCCCAATTTGTTTTGCCTGCATTTCCGTGGATGTTCTCTAATTAGATAGAGTGTCTACCTCAGACATTCAGTGTTTACCCTGCAGCTGCAAAACGTTGAGGGCGATAGAAGGTAGCCTGCCCCTGTGGCATCAGTGAGGTACATATGCCCTGAATGGTCTATTTGTAGGGAGCCACACCAAATAGTCAACTCCTGGGGCGTTCTAACTGTTAGTATTTGATTACATCTGTCACCATTCTCTATGCCTATTGGTACACCAATGTACTGCTACTTTGTCAGTGGGGGGGAGGTTGCCTATGAGAAATGATCTGTATGGTTCTTGAACTTAGGACCACATCCAAAGGTTATACAATACAGCTGTAAATCAGAAAGTCTGACAGGTTAACATCTGGGCCATTAATCAGTCATTGTGGGGACGCGTTTATAAACTTTGTTGTTTGAAAATCATAATAATTGTGCTGATTATTTGGTTATTTTATATCCTGTGCACTTTAAAGCCAATGCACCACTCTGGTTTGGACAAAATGACCTTGTGTAGTTGACAGGATTTTTCATCAACAAACAACCAAGTTCGAATGGAACTTTTTCTCAACGCGTGCAACATTTGCGTTGGGTTGCCTCCTTGACCAGCCAAGGAGTGAGGTCTGCTTTATCTAGACATGACAAAAATGTCTGCCTGCAACATTACTCATTAGAAACCAGATATGACGAGTGCTGCTTTTGTTACAACACAGAGATTCGCTTTGTGTTGTGATGACGCCCCGTGGCCTGAGCCGTCTTGTGGGAGTGGGGGTTGAATGGACTGCTAGGAACACGATGAAGAATTGTTGTAGCTGCTTGTAAAGTTTGATTCAGCCGAGGGGGCACAATGGAATGAAACTGTATGTGGGCCTAACACCCACCCCAGGGCGCTTCCAAAGGTGGGTGGTCTAGGGAGACTGACAACGAACGAACTACTTTGTGCCTTGAATTTGAGTTTCTGTAGCTAGGCTATAAATGCACCGGAGTAGTGAAGGTTTTTTCAGTGGTGCCACTTCCCTGCAAAAAACTTGTGATTGTAATTGAAAGGATCTAGCATAAAGCCACTAGAAACAACTATGTACATAGGCGTGTTGACATGTCTTAGCAACGGGACACGCCCTCTGGAAGACGCCAGTGCTAGGGTTAGCATCTCAGTTATCTTATCCCAAGTGGTTGCATGGAGCTGACAGCCTGTATTGACCACTGGTCATCAAGGTAGGCCCGGTGTGATGAAGCCTGCCTAATAACCTTTCTTCTGTTGGCTATGGGCATTGTCTCGCTCTGTTTACATACATAGCCAGTTACATCATTAACTTTGCAGTGTTGACGCCTGATGACGTTTGTTGTGAAACATTAGCCGTAGTTTGTAATCAAGCGGTTGTTTAATGGTTAGCCAGTGGAGGCGTTGGTTAGATGTGATCAGGCTTAGCTTTGGTTATGAGATGGTTGCTGCATGTTGGCAGTACTTGGGTTGTAGCTGAGCTCTGCCACATGGCCTGATCATTATGGAAAACGAAACAAATGTTAAACAGCTTAAGGAAATGAATGTTAAACAGTTTAAGGAAACAAATGTTATACAGCTTAAGGAAAAAAAATTTAAACACCTTAAGGAAAAAATTTTTAAACAACTTAAGGAAATGAAAGTTAAACAGCTTAGGGAAACGAATGTTAAACAGCGTAAGTGTTTTGTGGGATTGGCAGTTACAGGCCTTTTAGGTCAAAAATAGCAGATTACAGGCAGCATCATGGAATACCAGTGATAGTTGGCATATTTTTTAAAGTTCTATGTATAAACACACATATACTGAGTCACGAAATCCTTGAATGTTGCCAAGTAGTCTTGAAAAGCTTGAGTTTTATTTTTGTCAATTTAGTTATTGTTGCGGGCGCCATGTCTTCATGCCTACGTTGTTATAGGCAGCGTAAAAATAACTTGTGTGCTCGTGGGAAAACACATCAATAATATGAAGTGATAAATTGGCGACTCCAGTATCATAATTCTTTGGGAATTCTGTCATGTTTCTGTCGATATCAGACTATCAGTTTTGTGCAGTTGCATACCACAGAATAAACTGTTAAGTAAGTGAAACGAAGGTAATAACAATAAAATGTCACAGTATATGACAGAATACAAGTGAGTGGAATGCAGAGCAAGTGTTTGAGCCTTACGTAACAAGACGGCAACAAGGTGGTTAACTCTGACGACTGCCTGATGTTGTGGCATTGATTCGTTGCCAGTAGTGTGCTTTGAGATATAATTAGATCTGAATTAGTTGCAGTGAAACTTTGGAATTTCTTCTGCGTGGAAACTTTCATGCTAGAAACGAACTGCCAACTTTGGTGCTGGTGAAGAAACTCCCATTCTTGGCGCCAATTAAGAAACTGCCATCCTAAGTACAAATTATAAGTGATAAAACAAACCAGTTGTTGCATGGATAAAGCGCAGTTTGAAGTAGGCGTAATTTTCTATTTTAGACATGTAAAATAAAAAAACTTTACCTCCCCCTAACCTGCTTCCAAGTTTTCAGCCAGATTTGTAATTCTGCAACGAGGCCCAAATATGTGTATAAACAGCTGTGTCGAATCTGTCGATGGCAGTTATAGAGCTACTGAAAACAGCTTTGGAAAAAGTGCTCCGACATTCGAGGCGTGGAGAGGGAAATTTGTCTGCCATTTGGTCAGAGAGTTATCCCACAGCCTCGGGCTTCAGTTACTGATCGGCCTGTAAATTGCTGCGGCCCATCCGGAGTAAATGCCGCCAGGTATTTCCTATCACCTGATGCATTAGACAGCCGCGAGAGAATGCATCAGTCGATGTTTGGGTGTAGACCACAGTTATGGTTTCCACCAGTGAACATTCCTTTGGTTGGATGTAATAATAATAATATTTATTTTTATATACCGCCATATCCATAAAAGGTAGCACTGTACAAACAACTAATGCTTAAGTAGTAAACATGTGACGATTAATCGATGCATCAGTAAATATCGCGATACATTCGTGAGCGATCCGATGCATCTATATGTGTCAAGGCAAAGGCGTAGTCTGCACATGCAAGGGAAAGCCCTGGCATTTGTAACATGGATGCCTATTGGATGATTCGCATTTATTGACGTCAGTATCTTGGGGAATGCTGGGGAAACACAGAAGTAAAGATGGCGGACGAAGTTGCAAGAATCGTAGAGTTTGACTATTTCTGAAGGATATTACGACAGTTTACTTCATACTAGGGAGGCAGGCAATCCGACTGACAATATAATGTGCCAAGACATTCTGATTACTGTGATATTTGGCTGGGAATTTTTTTTTAGTTCTCTTTGAAGCATTCAGCCATGCTGCAATTACTGCGCGAATACTATTCGTTCAAATATCCACCTCTGTCTGTAGCCAGGTACTCACACAGCTGAGTGAACTATGGCAACGTGGGAGGAACGAAATTGCCAAAGTTTTGAAATGGCAGCGAGAGGATTCAAATCCGGGTTCTCTCAAATGAGAGGGCGACGCTCTAACCACTACGCTACCGTGCCCCATTCTTTTGTAAGAATAAATAGTACAGCTGTATAAACATCAGTAGGTTAAAGCAAGTTACCTTAAATATTAAAACCACCAATCAGCAAAGCAAGTTAATTCATCTACACAGTAAATTAGAACAAATATAAACAAGAAGGTAAAACTTAATAATTATATATAAAATATGCATAGCGTATGTATGTATATATATACACACAGTCACGCACACACACACGCATGCACACGCACACACGCATGCACACGCACACAGTTAAAACAATATTGTTTGGCTTTAAAAACTAAATTAAGAGGGATAGATGAAAATATCAATAAATTAGGCTAAAATGTTGCAGCACAGTAATTTAAGTATACGCAAATAAACCGAAACAGGAACATTTTTATTTAACAAATTGCCACCCAAAGCAAGTGGACAAGGAAACCATTGGCACTATGAGATGTTTGTAAATTTTGGTTTTTAGCTTATTCACGTTTGTTATTGGCGTTTGTAAAGACAATCAGTAAATAAATATTTGTTTCCATTCACTTATTCTTTCAGAATGAATGCCTGGCACTTGGATTCCATTGATTTCTTTTCAAAATAAGTTGTAGGTCTGGCGTACTGCCAGTGAACTGAATCTTTGCTAAATACTAATGTGCTATAATACGTAAGCATGTCTTAGAATATGCCCCATCATTCAACCTATCTGAGCCTGCATAACAAACCCAAATCACAGAATTACGTAGACAGGCAGTTTTCGATGCTACATTCCACTGGAACAGAAACAGGCTATGGATCTGTCCGTCACTCTTGACTCTGGTTTTAGTATGAACGTAGCGATAATGTGTAGATCTATTGGCACCTAGGGGTCTGATGTGGCAACCCAAAACTTCCATTGCTTACGATTTCTGCAGGGGAAGTTTGGACCAGTCTAGAACTTCCCCCCGTGTCTGCCAGGAATTTGTTTATCCTAATTTTCTTTTAAATATCAAAACTATGGTTTCGATGTTTCCTTATTTCAAAATCTGTCATTGTAGTTTTATCCAACATCCGGGTCATGCTTCGGGCAAAGGAAATAATGCTGATGATAAATGTGACAACTTTATGTTGAAACCACCTGTAAGGTTGTTTTAAAAAGAAGGGTAAGACCATAACAAGGCACTCGACATGCTGATGATAAATGTGACAACTTTATGTTGAAACCACCTGTAAGGTTGTTTTAAAAAGAAGGGTAAGACCATAACAAGGCACTCGACATGCTGATGATAAATGTGACAACTTTATGTTGAAACCACCGGTAAGGTTGTTTTAAAAAGAAGGGTAAGACCATAACAAGGCACTCGACATGCTGATGATAAATGTAACAACTTTATGTTGAAACCACCTGTAAGGTTGTTTTAAAAAGAAGGGTAAGACCATGACAAGGCACTCGACATGCTGATGATAAATGTGACAACTTTATGTTGAAACCACCTGTAAGGTTCTCGACAACCTCTTATAAATTCAGTAGTACAAACAACACCTGCCTATATTGGACTACAAAGTACAAACAACACTGCCTATAATGGTCCACTGTCTGTAGCGAACACTTAGTACCATCTGAAGCAGCCAGTATACTTGGTTCAGTTTACGGCCCTTGCGCCATAGTACACATAGTTGACAGTTTGTCATTACCGACATTCTCCACTCTAAATGCTATTGCCACCGTGCTACGTTTTTATTAGGGAGCAGGCATAATTTATAGATATTGGCTTTCATGTGGATGGTTCAGGTTATGTGTTTGGTCCATGCATGATACATTGTACCTGAGCGTGATTCGACACTTTTGTTAAGTTATGTTGTGTAAGAAATATATAGTAAAAAAAATCATCGGTTAGTGTGGGAGCAAAATGTCTGTTTTTGTGGCAAGTTGAAGGTTACATCCCTGACCATTGTGGTTACATTCCTGACCGTTGTGGTTACATTCCTGACCGTTATGGTTACATCCTAATAGGTTGCAAGCAGTTCCTGGAATATCTACTTGTTTTTCGCTTGTAAATTTGTAGGCGCCTTCTCTTCCCTCGCTCGTTGCATTAAAGCTGGTTCCGTAATTCATTTAGTCTATTGCGAATCAGGTGCATCGATGTTCAGATCTGTAGTGTGTGGATAGCATCAGTAGTATGCGCAGTTGGTTGAAGAGTGACTTTTTGCAAAAGTGTGAATAGCTTTGTGTTATAATGTATATAGAAACTGAGCCAGTCTTGCCCATTTTCGCAATATCTCGAGCAAATATAATTTAATTGTTTGTTCAATGATTTCATCCATGTTAAAAAGCATATTTGCACAAGCAAGTTAGTGTGTCGTTGTGGATTCTAGATCAGTTTGATTTCTCACAAAGTGATTCTAAGACTAAAAAATGAGGAAGAATCTTCAGTGGTGTTTCTGGTGCTCTAACTGTGGACATTGTGTCAGTATATATTTCTGTTGGGGACGGTTCTATAGGCGTGTACTTACAGAATTGTGATGCCATGAGGAAATGGCCTTGTCAACTTGTTGGTGCCCTGGTCGTACTTTGTACCTGTGCCAAGTGAGCCCCGGGCTTCCCTACTCTCTCTACCATGGTATGGTTATTCCGAGAACCCGACCTCCGGGCACTGACGGATCCAGTTTCCTTGCACTTGTTTTTTTTTCTGGTTGCAGGGGCGTGTATTGTAGTCGGGTTAACAAAGGAAGACAGGGGTACTTGATTAGCTGCCGTTACTTGAGAACTTGTACATGAACTTGATTGGTTGCAAGCACTAGGCTTGTATACCTCATTGTTTAGGTAGCATTGGGAATCAGTTGCGCTAGGTGTTATAATCACATTTTAATTTCCATTAAAAAAATAAATGGAGGCTGGAGCTACAGAAACTGAACATTGTGTGGATTTAGAGGAGTTGCACACCTGGTAGTGTGAGATGATGTACAGTCTAGTAACCTCACAAACCCCTCCATGGCCTTGTCGGTATGTTAACCCCGCACAAAGGGGGGGCATTGTGGACTTTGACAGAGTTAGCTGTTAACTCATCTGTCAGGGGTTTGGTGACGGTGGGGCGGTGTGCGACCTTGAGAGCGTGCCATGCCCCGCCCCCGCGTGTGTGTCGTAGCTGGTCACTGTATAGATCGCAATCTTCCCAGTGCAGGTATTTTGTCGGTTTCCGTCGTCTGTTGGCGTGCAGTGGGTAGGCAGATGTTGCCGGGGTGGTGACGTGATCGCGACATAAGTGTCGTACTGTGCACTGGAATGCAGGGTTTTGTGAAAGTGAACACTGTTCATGCTCCGGTGGGTTCCCAATTGCGATGAGCGGAAGGAAGTGGTATTGGCTGCCAAAGATAAGAACCTGTTGTTTTGGGTACCGTGTCCTGTTCTTAATGGGCTTCACTACATGAGGTATGGCCACCAAGTGATGTTTATCAGCCGAACATGGATGTGATCAACTGTTAATACAGTCATGTCTCGTTTATCTGCACATTTTGGTTACTGAAGGTGCGGATTAACTAAACACCCTATTATCACCCATGTTATGACTATCGGTAATATATTTGTAATCATGAGATTTATATTGCTTTGTTATTTGACTGATCACCAGTAATTAACAGACAGGATCTTGAACAAAAACAAACAATGTAGCTGGGATTTAAAAGCAGTCATTATGACTGTTGATTGTCTGATTTGGTGTGATGTTTTGAGTGATCTAAAAAGAACCAGATAATCGAATCATATCATAGCATTATCCGGTCAGTTGGTTTCCCAAAGTGGTGTATGGAAAAATGAAGAAACTTCTTTACACCTTGGCAGATCAGTTGAGTTCATTCCAACCCCAATTTGACTTCTCTGGGAAGTATTCAGCCATGCTGTGATTACTGCACAAACAGTTGTTCGTTCACATCTGCCACCACTGCAGCTGAGTGCACTCAGGCAAGATGGAGTGAACAGACTTGCCCAAACTTGGAAACGGCAGCAAGAGGATTCAAGGATGCTCTTGATTAAGAGTTGGAGGTTCAGAAGACTACATGCTACTGCACCCGCAATAAGTTCACTATGCCTTGTCACCGATGTTCCCTGCTGCAGCGATGTTCGCTGGTGTTTGTCAAAGGTACTGCTTCCGGTTAATTAAGCCTTTAGCTTTGCCATCAGACCAATGTAGGAGGGAGTCTCGCTTATACTTCTCTCGCTCACCTTCGTGTCTTCTGCCGGGAATAGAGTTGGGCTTCAGGGGCGTGGTCTCATTGTTACCCATTGAAACCACTCCATTTTGTGTAGGCGTTGTTATCGAGATTCTACACTAAAGTTGTTTTGCCTGATTTAACTTTTCAGTCTGACTGTTGTGTCAATGTAATCAAAGTTTAAAGTTAATTCGAATTGCATCATATCAAGGGATGATAGTTCACTCTTATTTAAAAGGTAGAATGTGGCTGTGTGTATTCGGCCTGTGTAGAGGGGATGTGGCAGGAAGTGAGAGTTGGGAGGTTGGCCCCCAGAACAGGTGGGAGATGGGAGGTTGGCCCCAGCCACATACCCACCCACCCCCATATGCTATAACATAAGGCTACACACACTTTTGCAAATTTACATCCAATCTGACAATCGAAGTCAATTGTTTCAATGATTTGAACAAAGGCACACAGTGTTTTGTTAAACCGACTGTGCATATGTTACTTAAATTTAAACAACACTTTGTGCACACAATGGGCTGAATGAATTGAGCTGTAAGTTGACTGCACAGATCTGACAGGTCGTGAAGTTTCGTTGCCTGATCACCATGGCTGAGATGGAGTTGAACCATCAGACTGACCTCTCGGTGGGACCACCACCTGTGATGTCCTCGGCTCCAGCGGTTTGGACAGCAGACCACTGGCTAACATCTGGGACTGCTATATTCGGCATGCCTGTAGCGTTGACCTACTGGAGGAGTGGTTTGGACCCGACCTGGCCTAGTGCCACACCGTGCAAGATTCACATCTCAAGTTGACTGCGAACGGGCTTTAGTATTATGTCTGCCGAACTGCAATGATTGGTGCTAACTAGAAAACTCTTTCATGGTGAATGTACAAGCTGGGTAATTGCCAGTTTATCGATACTGCGGCGTATGCACGAGGGGGGGTCACATTTCATTGTCGTTTTTATTCTCATTTTAGGAGCTAGTTCAACCTACAGATGATTTCTTTGAAATTTTCTTTCCTGTCACTGTGGTGTAGTGACATTTGTGGAACATCCCGGAGTCATCTGTCAGGGTGTAGTGACATGTGTGGAACATCCCGGAGTCATCTATCAGGCATTGATGTGACTCAGTTTTGAAAACGTGCCTCTTCAAAGTTCACTATTTCTCTTTATATAATAATATATAATATAATACAGCATTTTTAAAAGCGCTAATTCCCACTATATGGATCAATGCGCTGTACGTGGTATAAAATACTATTCACATGGTATAAAATAATATTTAAATATAAACACACATGTGTAAACACTGAATAAATAAATAAAATTATTTAGAAATAAATAAAATAATTTAGGAAAACTTAAAATCTGGTGAGAATCCTAATGCAAAATTATATTTATATCACAAACAGTCCATCCATAGCGTCCATCACATAATATTCTCTTCATTTACATATATTTGAAGTGACTAATAAAAAGGTGAGTCTTTAAAGACTTCCTGAAAAATGTTAGCGTTTTGGAATTACGAATGTCTGCGGGCAATGAATTCCAAAGTCGAGGCTCTGTTCCAAATGCAGATTCACCAATGCTCTTCTTAGTGATGCGTTGGTGCAGTGTTGGTGCATAGTCCTTGCATAGACACCCGTCAGGAGTTTGTATGTGTAAAAGTTCGCCCAAGTAAGTCGGTGCCAAACCATTGATGCATTGGTACGCCAACACTAGCACCTCTTTCTCATAACATTGTAATATATACAGTTCATTATCGTTGCTTCGTGGATGTATAATTTGTTTTCTTGATTGAGCAACACATTAATGCATGCAGAAGATTTAAATTTTTACATTACAACCTACAGAGTTGATAAACAGAACTATTGTATAAATCTCCCAGTTAGTTAATCCCAATTCTGCTGAGTTTTTACTTAATTTTTGACTAGTAGCCATGTAAGTGTATGAAATCATTGAAATGGATGAATTTATGCACATAATTACTGAACCATCTGTGAGAGTATTTTATCAATCAGCTTGAATTATTTCTATACCAACAGTGACACAGTTGTACATACATTTACAAAATAGACGTGGTTGATGGTTTTCTGACCCTCAAACATGTAACTAATAAATAGATTTATCAAATCAATCTTGATCGTGCTATTTTGGCAGCCAGTGAAGGCCTTTCAGCAGTTGTAGTTAGCAGGGTGTATGCTTGTACATAGTTAGCAGGTGTACGCTACTTGTACATAGTTAGCAGGGTGAATGCTAGTTGTATGTTAGCTGTACATAATTCAGGCCTCGAATTTGGTAAACCTGAGGGCAAGGCCAATTGGCCTTGGTTTTTATATATTTTAGGGGGCACCGAGGCCAGTAGGTAGGGCACTGAGGCCAGTAGGTAGGCCACCTAGGCCAGTAGGTAGGCCACCTAGGCCAGTAGGTAGGGCACCTAGGCCAGTAGGTAGGGCACCTAGGCCAGTAGGTAGGGCACCAAGGCCAGTAGGTAGGGCACCGAGGCCAGTAGAATATGCGATATTATCACAATTGCTTCAATACAATGAATATGTTGGTAAATTAGTGTCGTCGTAAAAAATCCGGTTAATATAAAATCTGCCGATGACGTTGCCTTCAGCTGACGATGTTGAAATTGAAATGGAGTGTATTAGAAAGCACGGCCTGTTTGGCCATGAACCATTGTTTATTTTTGAAGGCACTATGGCCAGTTGTCAGGGCGTTGCGGCAAATTGCCACATGGCCGCCGCCAAATTCAAGCCCTGATAGTTATCAGCATACATGCTAGTTGTACGTAGTTAGCAGGGTGAACGCTAGTTGCATGTAGTTAGCAGGGTGTATGCTAGCCATACATAACTAGCAGCATATATGCTAGTTGTACGTAGTTAGCAGGGTGTACTTGTAACACAGGTTTGGGTTTGAAATCAGTCATAAGGCAAATATCACATCATCAGTCATCAGCATTGCCATGGTTACTGTTCTGTCATCTGTCAAGAACTGCAGTAATTGCCATGGTTAATGTTCTGTCATCTGTCAAGAACTGCAGTAATTGCCATAATCAGCATGCTGGTTTACGCCCGTTAACTGTACTCAGTGTAAAATACAATTATATTCTCATTGTGTGACAGATTCGACAAATGCAGATGCCTTTGATAGTAAAGAATATGTTTCATTGAATGGATGCGAGGAATGTTTGTCACAAAGTCCAGATGACTGGATGTTAGTTTTGCAGCTTCAGCATTGTATATCTGCTGGACTGGAATGAGGGGCTCATCATGAGCATGTTTCCTCATAGTAGCGGTAATGTACTGGGCTACGTCCGGAGGATGGTCATGCTCGCTACTTCACGAAATCACCAGCCACGTTGGTTGTCTAAATGTCTCAATGCAACCTTAAATACTTAATGCTCCCCTCCTGCTCCTTCATGAACTAGAATTTAAAAAGTAGCTATAATGGGACTAGTTTGAATGCAATACATTCTTTTGTATGTCTGGTTTAATAACTGAAATCCTGTAAAGTCACAATCTGTGTGTGAAGCTGTGGGGTCAAGTCACAATCTGTGTGTGAAGCTGTGGGGTCAGGTCACAATCTGTGTACCGGTATGCACTGTATGGGTTCAAACACCGTCAAGTCGCAATCTGTGTATGCACTGTATGGGGTCAGACACCGTCAAGTGACAATCTGTGAATATCAACTATATGGTGTCAAACACCATCAAGTCACAATCTGAGTATGTACTGTATGGGGTCAGGCACCGTCAAGTCACAATCTGTATATTCACTGTATGAGGTCAAACACCGTCAAGTCACAATCTGTGTATATTCACTGTATGGGGTCAGGCACAGGCAAGTGACAATCTGTATATATTCGCTGTATGGTGTCAGACACTGTCAAGTCACAATCTGTATATATTCACAGTATGGGGTCAGACACCGTCAAGTCACAATCTGTGTATGCACTGTACGCGGTCAGACACTGTCAAGTCACAATCTCTATATATTCACTGTATGGGGTCAAACACCGTCAAATCACAATCTGTGTATGCACCGTATGGGGTCAGACACCATCAAGTCACAATCTGTGTATGTACTGTATGGGGTCAGACACCAGCAAGTCACAATCTCTGTATGCATTGTACAGGGTCAAACACTGTCAAGTCATAATATGTGTGTGGAGTCACGGCACAAGGTTTAAAGGGTATATCAAGCAACAAGTTACCAGTCGCAACTTCTTTGGTGATTGTATAGTTTTTACAAGTTATAGCTCTATGTCAAGTTACATCAGGTGACATTTCCAAGTGGTTGCGATATGTTAGTAAGTGAAAAGTAGTTTTTATGAAAGGGAAAATCAACAAAATGGACAACAGTGAACATTGAAGTTAGATGTAAAATTCTTGACTAGAATAGTTCTTTTTACTTACATCAGTTCCAAGTCAGCACCAAACGTCGCTGGTGCCAAACAGTACAAGAGTTATTTTCAGTGAAATAATCTCTGCATTGTGGTCATGCTGAAGTGATCATGCCTGTAAAACTACTACCTTCAGTTGGAGACAGCCACATATATGCCTTTTTCATTATTATATTTGTATTTAATCACATTTCTGATCCTAAAATGCCAATTTGTGCAATTTAGTTTTAATCATAGGCCAGTAGCATTACATCAGCCTTTTGACATGTCCCCCATTCCTTCAGTGTAATTGCTGTAATTGTCAGGGTTGTTGGTCTGAATCGGTGTGTGTGCGCGATTGTTTTCACCTGATGCTTGCACTGCTGCGATCGGGGATTTTTGTAGGTCTATTGAGTTTTGCGCACCGTGCACTGTTCAGTTTAGCAGTAGTAGTTGCTTTTATTCAAAAGTCCTCTGTAAACGGCCCAGTTGGAGGTGGACAATTCTCTTTTTACATCTTTCATAACAGCTTGCATTAGTGTGGGAAAATTGCTGCTTTCCGAAATGTGTATTGGTCCTGTTAAGTCTGTGCACGGTGTAGGTGTCTGTTGATTGGAACTGTAGAAACGTTCGGCTAAGTCATGTACGTGGTAGGTTGTGGAGGTTTTCTGTATGTCTGTAAATCTCTACTATTAATTTAAAAATTCAGACCAACTCAACGTGGGTGTTTTTGTTTTTTATCTCAGATCACCATATTTGAAGCTTTCACAAGAAGGTGCCAGCCTGCAGCAGTAGGTTAGAATGTTTGATGTTGTCCAAACAAATTTTATCAGATGAACACTGACATTATTTTACAGTATTTTAGATTTCAAATTTGGTGTAGCCGAAATTGACACTGTGGATTGACGTTCTTACAAACCCACAAGGTATAACACATCATAACAGTGCTCTTGTCTTTGTCTTACAAACCCACAAGGTATAACACATCATAACAGTGCTCTTGTTGCACATTTTTATGCAAAACAAACCATGTTTGTTTTTGTTCGCAACATGGTTAGGCGTGCTTTGTGCACACAAGGGGATCTGCTGTAGGGATTCCTCTTAGCAAACCACAAGAAACCTGATATCGTGACTACATCATATTGAGCACTCTTATAAAACAAACTTGAGTTATAGTGGTACGGGAGAGTAAACACAAGAGTTTGCAAGAATGGTGTATCATATCAAGTACGAATGCATCATCATATGGACTCGGGTTGGTGAAATAAATCATGTATGTACAACTGTCAAGTCTGACGTACCTGGTACTCAGTATGTCTCATTGAGGTAATTTCCTTGGTTGAAACATGAGATGATTCTTGGCTTTTATCTGACTTTTTATGGGCCGCCATTACATCTGATGCAGATACACAATAGCAATGCTTAAGGATGTTCGCTCCATAGTTAATATTGAAGATATAAAATAATCTTCGGAAACATGCAGTTTAATTTTATAATACTCCAGTTCTTATTAGTTAATAATACCATATCCAAGCATTTTTATTACCTGTAGAGACTTTTGCGTATCTTCATAGCTTCTTCAGTATGAGGACATCATCGTACTGAAGAAGCCATCTTGTGAAGGTAGGCGAAAGTCTGTAAAGTAATAGAAATGTTTGGATATTACAGTAAGAATATTAGTATTATAGCTTATTTAGCTGCAGGACTACATGGCTTAGATGTTGCCATGGCATATTGGTGAAGTTGCAAATTTGAACAATGTCATGTGTTGACTTTATATGTTATTAATGAATACAGCTGTGTTTATTGGCTTGCAATCTTATCCGTGATATGTTTCTGAAAATGAAAAACACTGGAAGTGATTCTAGAAACTTATGGTGATAAATCACCTCTCTATATGTTCCTAGCCCCCCTCCCCCCCCCACTTCACCCTGCCACGGCTATCACCTCTGTTTCTTTGCCTTAGCCTCTTGTGACTCATCCCGGTTCTGTTTCACCATCTAGACTTGCTCCTTCTGATTACAATGAGTGTTTTGCCAGTGACTAGAGCCGCAGGCTGCTGCTATTTTGAGTGGGAATCGCCCAGCCAGCAGTTCTTTGAAAGGCACACAGCGTCTACAGACTACAGGTCATGAAACTTAATAGCAACTCCACCGTTCATTCGGTATCTGCAGTTTTTGCTGGTGGGGTAAATATTTTAAGTGACAGGCGGGTGGGGTGGGGTGGGGTGGGGTGGGGTGGGATGGAGAGAGGTTGAGCGTCCCGCTGTCCAGGGCAGCAGGGTCAATGGGGATTCTGGTTCTGCTTCAGGGATGTTGTACTTGGAAAAGTGGGTATTGTCGGGATGTTTTCACAAGGACTGGTAGCTGGATAGCTGTCCTAAGCTTCATGTGTCTTTGGTAGCGCACTCTTTCACCATGTCACATCTGGGGTGTTCATGATTGCAGCAAAATAAAAGTAATGATATTTGTAAGAAATGTTGGCAGAAGCGTTAACATGCTTGTGATGAGAATAATCTGTCAGGGTGTACATGGCTTCTGTGTTCAGATTGTTTTCTGTTTCTACTTTATGAGATAAATTTAAAAGCATTATGGGAATGAAGCTTTATTTTGTTCGCAAGCAGCTTGTTTGAGTGCAGTGACAATCAATGCCTGTTGCGGCCCAACATAATGTTTGACGAATTACTTTTGTCGTCTGTTGCAGTTGTATGGCTGAGAAGGTGGCGCCACTGAGCACGGTGACATCACAATATGGCGTCCGCTCTGGACGATGAGTGCATGTCGACTCCAAGATCAGTCGAACCAGACCGATCTGGACAGACAGATGCTGCCAAGGCCGCCAATATGGTCTCCAACGTAAGTCCCATTCATCTAAACTTTTTATGAATGTGTATTTGTTTTCTTTTTATTATGTTTCCTTATATCTTAATTTTACATTCTATTTCTTCATTCATTATAATTATTTATTATATATAAATTACTCTTAATGGTACACTATTAATTTTTTATTTTTATGTATAACTATATATATTTAAGAGTGCAGGTATGTTTTTACAATGACTGTATGCACCTATGAACGGGTCCCAGATATATGGCACATTGCACAGTTTAGTAATAATAACCTATATGTTCTTTATGTGTGATTAAGCACTTAGTTCTGTTAATTTGGATTGTTTTTCTGTGGGATATTTAGCGAGTTAATCGATCTGGGATGCACATCTGTCTGATGTGTTTCAGTCTACCTATTAGTTATCGCAATCCATCCTTAAATTCCGTTTTAGAGCAAGAGCATTTCAGAGCAAAGTAAAATTGTTAGGACTCGTGAACTTTATCCTAATTCCAACTTCACTGTCAGTAACTAATCTCTCTCAGAAAAAATGCCTTAAGACAAAGTATCGTCCAAGCAGAATTAGGGGAAGTAATTTTAAGTAACTTTTTTATTGCATAACAAATATAAATAGGCATGATTTGTAATGGTTCTCATAGTTTTTGTTTTTAAGTTGCTCTTCGAACAAACATATAAATTAATTGTTCTAAGGTCATGAATCGCACTTCAGTCTGCTTGAATGCCACAGTTCTTACCACTATCTGGACAAGAGATATGGCGGGTTAACCCCATTGCATTGTGATTGCGTGGTGTCGCGTTGGCTGCG
Source organism: Lamellibrachia satsuma (assembly GCA_033239005.1). NCBI lineage: Eukaryota > Metazoa > Annelida > Polychaeta > Sabellida > Siboglinidae > Lamellibrachia > Lamellibrachia satsuma. Next base: position 3,862,118 of record BSQZ01000048.1, on the reverse strand, counting down.
TGGGGTCAGTGCAGCATGTCTAACGTGCAGTGCAGCATCTAGAAGCAATAAACTTGAACTGTTTAGTGTCATCGCAGTACAGTCTATCTCTGTGTGGGAGTCTCGTTGCTTGATCACACTTTGTGTTTGGTGTGGGGTCAAATATGCATTTGTAGATCGAATGTGTTGCATTTTTTTATTTCAAATGCTAATGCACACGGTTAGATTCAGATATGCTACATCAGAAGTCAAATACGCAATAGAACCCCCAGCAGTTACAGATGTTCTGTTGTAATATTTGATGTTTCTATAGAGTGTTATTGGTGAAATAAATGGTGAAAAAGTGGGTTGGGTTAGGCAGGTGGGCATTTAGTAGTTTTTATTTAAAACAAAAGAAAAGTCATGGTTTTGAGCCTATGCACCTGTAAGAGTTAATAAAACATAACCATGTGTAGCTACAGTCAAGAATATCACGCCAGTGGTTTACTAGGAAAACCTTGTTGAACACACATCTTAAATTCATGGGCCGTGCCACACCGCTGGAATAAGATGGTATTCTTGCAATATTTACTCGCCAAATGAAAATATATTCGTATACACCTATTCCTATTCTTGCCAATAGGATATGGCCATGCTATTTGCGTCCAAACGTAACTTATATAACATGTTTTGGCCTTTGTTTACTAGTCTTCTTTCTAGCAAAATAACATGTTTGTTTGAGACTTTGCATTGGTTCTGCATATGCTAGCCTCCCTTAACATGTCACTTTAGTCTAGGTCACCCCGATTTCGTAGAACAACGCATGCGCTTATAGGTTGCACTAGTTAACATGTCAGCCCTCGGTCATTTGGAGAAATGACTGGATTCTTCAGCTTTTAGAGCACATTCTGAGTACACCACTGGCATGATACTCTTGATTTAATTGCACGTGTTTAGTTAATCCCAAAACCATGACCTGTTTTGCTTTAAGATCCTTAAATGTGCTTGTTCAAGAAGGTCAAATACACGAAATACAAGTTGCTGTATTTGACATGTATTTGACCAAATACACTAAATATCAATATTATTTTTTATGAAAAGTCCAGTACAAATATACAAAGTCAGTGTATTTAAATGCAGATGCGTATTTGAGCCTAACTATCTTCTCCATGTCTGGTTACCGTGCATTCGTTGGGTGTCTTTCCGTCATGCTTCTCGAGTGGACATATTTGGTATTCCCTTTGTTGTCATGGTACTGTTTACTGGTCAGTTTAGATGAGAGAGGTTCAGCGAGCAGATTGTACGAGAACTTCACTGTTGTCATGGACTTCTCTCACAACCATCTCATGGCTTTGTTTGCATCCATCGTTGAAACGATACCAGACATGAAGCCATTGCTTTCTTTGTTATTAACAGTAAAGTCTAGTAATAGTATTGCAGTAAAGGCCACACAACTCTATACCAGAGCAACTACAATTTCCAAATTTACCACAGCTCAGTACAGTGAATCACTCACTGGAGTTTTCCCTTGAGGTTAAAAGGTCAAATATCTAGGTCACAATGTAACTAAGTACATGTTTTTTTAAAAGCCAAAACAGTAGCACCACACAAGTGACAGACCAAACCACCGTAGAAGGAACCTTTACTGTTCTGTTTTTGTACTTTGTATTATGCTTTTATTTTTTAGCTATTCAATAATATGCAGCACTAGAAGCTTGCTCGCTAAGCCACAAAATAAAAAAAAATTATCATAAACCTAATGTTGTAAGTATTGCCTTTGAGTAAACTCGACTTTCATTTTAACTACAGAGATCGAGATTCTGAAGACAGAAATCTTGTTAAGTTGTCACTTGGTGACTATCCACACATAGCTACTACTGGCGAGTAGTAGCTACTAGCCAGTGTTATCATCTTGATTAATTTAACCTGTGACAATTTATTTAACCTACATGGCCGATATTTTTAACCCTTGTGCGCTAGAGTCGAGAATGCCTGGGCCATGTTGAACACTGCGCAGTGCATGTTGTTTGGCAAGAGTAGACTGCACCACAGTGTATGTACTATATCAACGTCCACATAACACACGTATGATGTGATGGCATCTCTATCTAACCTTCAGGGATGGGATTCATTACAAAGCGTCCTGCTAGTCGTCATGTCCACTGTCAAATGATCACATTTCCGATTGCTGTGCTGGATGTCAAAACGTGTCGCCAACCAGGGGTGTCGGGTAACCCGAGTCGCGGGTACACTGGAACAACCCTTTGGGTGCATCCCATTTGGAATGTGCGTGATAAACGTTGGCGCCTCTGTATTATACATTTATATCATCTCGATTCGACCCGTTGCCCCTCGATGGTTTGAAAATGCCATATCCGTGCCAGTTGTCAGAGTCATGTACTCTGACAAAGATTCAACCTGTGTAACAGGGTAACTCAAGATCATAACCCTAGACACACTACGGTACTGCTGGCCAGGGAAGCAGGCCATAGATTGGGGTGCCTATGAAGGGGCCCTAAGGTTATCAGTACTGCTGTGGCCCGGGCACACCACAAGTAGTTAGGTTGATGCGATGGCATGCTTACCAGGGTAGAGAACCAGTGTACACAGAAGCACACATTCCCCTTGTCCTTGCAGGCATTGTTGGCAATCCCTGGTTGGTCTTTTTACTTCTGGCACTTGTATGTTGTTTGTCCCTGATAAGTGTAAGTGGGGTCAAGCTGGAACTATTTGCAGAATAATTCTTGATCAGGCCTTTCCGTGATATTGCTGCTATTAGAAAACCTTCGCTCGTACTCTTAGTTTTATTTTCAGTTGCCAGAGGAGATCAGTTGGGCTTGCGTGGCCATCTCGAGTACAAGCCCTGACTGGTGTTAAGTTGGGCTTGCGTGCCGCCTCATGTGGTCATGTTGTGTACAAGCCCTCGCTGGTGATAAGGTGGGCTTGCGTGCTGCCTTGTGGCCATGTCGAGTACAAGCCCTCACTGGCGATAAGTTGGGCTTCCGTGCTGCCTCATGTGGCCATGTCGAGTACAAGCCCTCACTGGCGATAAGTTGGGCTTCCGTGCTGCCTCATGTGGCCATGTTGTGTACAATAATTGTGTTTGATACTCAATGAAGCTAGTGTTATTTAACATCAGACCCCCTACATGAAACTTTGAAGAATTATATTGACCTGTGGATATCTGTGTAACTGTTGGCGGCCTTCAGGCTGCAACTATCGAATCACATTCAAATTAGTCAATGTTACCTAAAACTACTAACGCTTGTTTGAAAAAACATCAATGTGAAACAGCTCCTCACCCCCACACCCCCCACCCTAATGAAACCAAGTTCACTTAGTATCAACCATTAATGTCTTGAGACAGTCCCTAACTTCCCAGTCATCAAATGATATATAAATCAAGCAGCCTGGACAATGTCCTGCCAAACGTGCTTAACACTAACAAAGTGGTCTTGATTTATGCTGCTGTACTTTAGAAATACTAACTGCCGCGTTAGTGTAGTGACGGCTAACACCCTGAGTAGGCTGTCGTGATAAACAAACAAATCAACTGTTGTCGTGTTGCTGGTTTTGTGGTCGCACTGTCCTTGTCTCTGGGGGGGGGTAGGTGCTGGACTGTCAATCCAGAGGACCGGTTTTCATGTGACAATCGAGACCACCTGCTGACGTTTCGAAAATTGGGGGAAGTTGAAAATTTTGAAATCAAATGAAGTAAATGATAAATATATCAATATTTGTTTATCTATGGACATCGACAGTAATTTTTTTGAAATGGTGCTACAATCATCAAAGTGGGGGGATGTATTTTATCTTCTTGAAAGACCCAGTCGTGTGTATGTAATTATAATATATTATTGAGAAGAAATGTTTATTCATCCATGCCATGAATGCCTGACCTCAAGAAACTTCGTCTACAAGTACTAGAAATGGTCAACAACTATTCATGAATGTGCTGACCGGCAAGGATGATATATGTAAACAGATAACGGTCAAATTAGATATAAAAAATTGTGGTTGACCATTCTTTAGAACACATTGTGGCAGTCTAATAGTTAGTTATGTGGTTGTGCCACGTCTTGATCATGACTCATGTTTTCCATAATATTGGTGCACATTTTGCAGATACAGACAGGGTTTGTAACTTCATACGGGGCATGGAAATCCTTGAATAGCATGGAATTTCATTAGTTCAAAATCAAGGCCTTGAAAGCTTTGGATTTTTATAAATGTCATGGGAAAGCCTTGAATTCTAAGTTTTCGAAAATAAAATGGCAGATTTCCATTCTGCCTCTATCTACCGGGTGTTGCCATGTGTTTTAGTGCCTGCCGGTTATACACGGAACCAGCATAGCCCACGAACTGGTGAAATTAAACCACAACATTTTGTAGTTGTGAGGTGTATGAACCCTGTACAGAACTGTGTTTACTATGAGGAAAAAGATGTGCAAAAACATTTAAACGATTGAGTGTGGGTCAAGGACATGGTGTTCCTACTGTATAAATATTTACTGTGTTCAGTATTCGCCAGTTTGTGACTGTCCCCATGGTAACCATTTCGCTTGGATCTGTTTCTCTTTCATCTTATGATGCAGTTTCGTGTTACTTTTCAGGCCATGTGCTACCGCAACGCGAAGACATCATCATCGTCACATCCCAGAAGTCCACGAGGGCTATTGCTGCTCGACTTTGATGACATCGACTCGACTAACGTGTTCGGCTACAAGGATGACAGGATCCAGAATGACCTCCTCGATGAGATCTGCTCCGACATCGGGATCAAGGACGCAATTGACCTTGACTTCCTGGACTTTGATGGTGCCGCTGCAGCATGCGGGGCCGAGTATGCTGCGGCAACGAACGATGGGATGTTTCTCGCAGACGACCTTGGTGACCTTGATCAGACGATACCATTCGGTCAGCTGCAGCGCGAGGAAGGGTCAGGTGACACTAAACATGGCCATTTGACCAATGCAGGTCAGCCAAGGTCAGCGGGATGTCCCGAGTTTCTACAGCAGCCACGGAGCTGCTCGGCTGACACGTATGGCAGTGTCATGTCGCCCATGTCGCACAGCAGTTGCCATAGCAACCAGCCCGGTGGCGCCGGAAGTAGCAGCTCAAGGAACAACCTGTTGGACAGTTCTCTAGAGTCGATCGGCGTCGACTATCTCGGCAGCGGTGGCTGTGGCGATGCAGCGTCCTCTGGTGTGAGAATGACGGGTTACGACCCCCCGAGTGTTGGCAGTCAGCACGGCTCAATTTCCAGTGTGCCCAGTTCGCCACGCACAGACTACAAGGACAGCAAACGTGGCAGAACGATGGCAGCCGACATGAAATGTTCATCGCCATGCCGGCGTGATCGTTTTGGTAATGGGTCCATGGTCACGGCGGGTGGGAGCCAAAGTGGTTTTGCGAACGGCTCATCGCATATGCAATACACAAACATCCAAAATCTGGTTCGATCGGGTGCGTCCATGGTACACTCACCAGGTGGCGCCAGCAGGTCACAGTTTGGTGAGGTGACCAGTGGCTCGCAGTATCGACCGCCAAGTGTGAGTACTAGTCAGAAACGCAGCGGGTTCCAATGTAAACTTGAGTCAACCTTTGACCCTGGCTATTATTCAGTTGGGTCTCCGAGCGTATGTAGCGGTTCATCGATTATGACAGCCAAGGTGGCGGAGGAGGCCGTGACGCGAGACAAGGTCGCACGTTACCTTGATGACTGCACCATGCAGCAGAACTACCCTCTGACGGACAGCGAGAAGCAGTTGTCGGCTGCAGTGCCGTGCGGTGGCGCCGGTGGTGGCATGATGTCATCACCAATCAAGCTTGTTCACTCGCAGCCGGAGAGTCCGCAGTCGGTCGGGCATGTCGCAAAGCGCGCTCGTGTGATCTCATCCGGCAATGAACTGCTCGAGGAGGTGCGTGAGTGCTACTCTTACGTGAAAGGTGCCAACATGTTCGCGCAGGCTCGGACACCCGCCATGCCTGGCACGCATCCAGCGGCCCCACGGAATAACAGCGGTGCGAGACTTATGAACGGCAGTGTCCCGCCGGTGTCCATCATGAACGGGCAGGTGAATCCAAATCCGATGAATGTTTCACCGGCAACGATGCAATCAAACTGCCGGCAGCAGCAGTTGATGCAGCAGCAGCAGATGATGCAACAGCAGCAGCAGCAGCAGCAGCAACAGCAACAGATGGCTCGATTTGCAACGCCACGTAACCCGAGGGTGCTCGGCACCCCACAGGGCTATCCGCAACATCAGCCCCAATATGGACACTCCAACATGCCTGCCCCAATGAGGACTAACAACAGTTTTGTCACCAGCAACTCGTTTGTTCCACAAGGTGGCATTGCGCCACGAATGGCATCTTATCCGGTGAACTCATCTGCTTCGTGTAACTTCACACCAGTGCCACCTAGTGACCGGACAACATGTTCGTACGGAACGCAGCTGTCGGCATCAGGCTACGGCACCAGTTACCAAAATGGCTGCCTCGAGAAGGAAAACTACCATGGTGCTGCCCCCTGCCAGCAAATACCAAACGCAAATTTTGGCGGCAGAACCACGTCAAACGAGTGTCAGTTTTTTGGTTATCAAACCCCAGCGGGACCAAATGCATTGCGTTATGCGAATTCTGTCGATCAGTTCCATAGCACGTCGGCAATGATGTCGCCCGGCCAACCGTCCCGGAACCAGTGTGGACGAGCCGGCAGCAGTGGTGCCTCATTCAGTGGCATGCATGCTGCATCGAGCATGCCAAACTTGGCGGGGAACGTTCCTGGCTTTCTCTCGCACCCATCAGGTGGCAGCAACCCGGCGCTCAACTCAATCATGAATGAATTCCGCCCGCCACAGCAGCAACATTCGCCAAAGCTGCCTACGCACCCTCAAATGGCACCGCCACATCAGGCGAGTGGTGCGTCGACGACATCTGTTCAGGGCCAGCAGGGACTGATTCAGCGGATTATATCGGACCAGACGAATGCGTTCCGCTCGCACTCGCTGTTCCCGCTACTGCGTGACCTCATCATCGCCGATATGAACTTCCACTCGCCGACCTTCCCCTTTCAGCTCATTGCAAATTTGCCTACCGACTTCGACAAGCTGCTGCAGAACTATCTGCACCGCAATCCGGCTGCCGGCGATGGTCGGCATGGCAACCAGGCCGTCGGCAAGGTCATCGAGGACGCCCTGCGGTTTGCACACAAGGCATTGATAGGTATTAACAGGAGCATCGTAGCAAATGCGAATCAGTGACCATATTACAACTTCATTAACTTGAAATTCCTGGGAAACACATGTTTGAGAAATGAAGGGTATTTATCGGTATAGGTATTTGAGTTACCGAAGCTCAACAATGATGTGCTGTGGTTTGACGGGAGTAAATGGCCAGGGTTTCAAAAAGTAGAGACAAATTCATTTGATCTTGAATGTTCTTGATTAGATCACAAATTATGAAAATAAGTCCTCTTTGATGTGTGTTGATTAATGAATGTTTCTTTGCATGTAGAGAAGATCCGGGTGCGGAAGGAGGAGGTCGGATACAAGGATCACGTGAAGCCACTCAGTGCCATTGAAGCATTCTGTGAGAGGTTCGACAAAGCCGTCAAGAACAGCTCGGCTGTTGTGAGTAGTTCACTCTTGTTGTCACTCGCCTGTTGTTGGCTCCCATAAGTCACATCTCTTTTCATATCACTAAGGCTTGGTGTAGTGCCCCAAAGTTGTTGCCCAACAGATTTATGTATACCATAAACACACATAAATCTTTTTAAAACTTTCACATAAAATCCGATTGACCTCCGTTTTGTAACTTCTCATGACTTAGTATTTAGGATTCAGCCAAACATTGCCGCTGTCGTTGTGGCCTGCTGCAACAGTTCTGTTTGCCAATTGTTGCCCAAAATGTGGCTAATTGTTGTTCAACAAAAATCTTGTCACTGCTGTATGACACCAGTTCGGTCACTCCTTGCAGGTTGTTGACACATACCATAAGCACATTGCTGCCTATTGAAACTCAAGTGACCATTGCATGTTTCCAGCCGAATGGGGCAGTGCTTCCGAACGGCGTCAGCACCAGCTGTCACTTCCAACAGAAGCCATCCGATCAGCTATCCCAGAAGGCCTTGCTGCGTCCACCAATGGCCAACCGTCCACAGAACGTGCAGCTGGGTGGAGTGTCGTCGAGTCCACGCAAGTCGCGCCCAGGCACGCCACACGAACACCACGTCTCTGCAGCGGAGACGTTGAGTGAGTTCAGCTACGGCAGCGGCAGCAAGTGTAGCGGAAGCAGTGGCGAGTCAACGGGAACGGGGAAGAACAAGGTTCTCCCTAAGGAGGTTCGTTTCCCACCAACAAGACATTTTAGATTCTCGGACATAATTGTGACCACATGGCCTTCGTGCAGTAATTCCACTGTGGCTGAATTGTTCCCAGAGAAGTTTGAGACAGTATTGGTAGGAATAGGTTTGACAGAAGTTTGGACTGCCCTTAAGATCGGTACTACATTATATAACGACAAGTCGACAACATACATTTAGGTCCTTTTGTTGCAGTGCTCAGATCGGTACTACATTATAATAACGACAGCATACCTTTAGGTCCTTTTGTTGCAGTGCTCAGATCGGTACTACATTATAATAACGGCAGCATACCTTTAGGTCCTTTTGTTGCAGTGCTCAGATCGGTACTACATTATAATAACGGCAGCATACCTTTAGGTGCTTTTGTTGCAGTGCTCAGATCGGTACTACATTATAATAACGGCAGCATACCTTTAGGTGCTTTTGTTGCAGTGCTCAGATCTGTACTACATTATAATAACGGCAGCATACCTTTAGGTCCTTTTGTTGCAGTGCTCAGATCTGTACTACGTTATAACAACGGCAGCATACCTTTAGGTGCTTTTGTTGCAGTGCTCAGATCTGTACTACGTTATAACAACGGCAGCATACCTTTAGGTCCTTTTGTTGCAGTGCTCAGATCTGTACTACGTTATAACAACGGCAGCATACCTTTAGGTGCTTTTGTTGCAGTGCTCAGATCTGTACTACGTTATAACAACGGCAGCATACCTTTAGGTCCTTTTGTTGCAGTGCTCAGATCTGTACTACGTTATAACAACGGCAGCATACCTTTAGGTCCTTTTGTTGCAGTGCTCAGATCTGTACTACATTATAATAACGGCAGCATACCTTTAGGTCCTTTTGTTGCAGTGCTCAGATCTGTACTACATTATAATAACGGCAGCATACCTTTAGGTCCTTTTGTTGCAGTGCTCAGATCTGTACTACATTATAACAACGGCAGCATACCTTTAGGTCCTTTTGTTGCAGTGCTCAGATCGGTACTACATTATAACAACGGCAGCATACCTTTAGGTCCTTTTGTTGCAGTGCTCAGATCGGGACTACATTATAACAACGGCAGCATACCTTTAGGTGCTTTTGTTGCAGTGCTCAGATCGGTACTACATTATAATAACGACAACATACCTTTAGGTCCTTTTGTTGCAGTGCTCAGATCTGTACTACATTATAATAACGACAACATACCTTTAGGTCCTTTTGTTGCAGTGCTCAGATCTGTACTACATTATAATAACGGCAGCATACCTTTAGGTGCTTTTGTTGCAGTGCTCAGATCGGGACTACATTATAACAACGGCAGCATACCTTTAGGTCCTTTTGTTGCAGTGCTCAGATCGGTACTACATTATAACAACGGCAGCATACCTTTAGGTCCTTTTGTTGCAGTGCTCAGATCGGTACTACATTATAACAACGGCAGCATACCTTTAGGTCCTTTTGTTGCAGTGCTCAGATCGGGACTACATTATAATAACGACAGCATACCTTTAGGTCCTATTGTTGCAGTGCTCACCATTAACAGATTCCACAGTATACCCATTTTTATGTATCCATTTGTTTAATGACAGTTCTGTACAGACTTTGGTCAGTTACATTGGAACTGGTGTTATGTTTTTTATTTGTAATTGGTGAAAATGTAATTGTTTTTTTCAATTACACCAACGTGACAGCGACCTCATTGATGTTTGAAATTACTTTTGTTAAATAAAGCTGTAAAACTAGATGTTATTTGGAATTGTTGTAATGTTTACAGTTGACCCAAGTCTGGTTCTGTATGACATGTACTAACTCTTGTTTCGTGTACACATTTGCAGCAAACCATCAGCAGACCATCTTGTCTGTGTCTGTTGAGGTTGTCGAGGTGTAGTTTTGGTATCAAGAGTCCCACACATTGCCGTCCACACCACTTTGCTTTTCAAAATCGCTTGGATGTCTTAACGAATGAATCTCCTCGTTGCAGTCGGTTGCCGTCATGTTGGCATGGTTACGACAGCACCAGGACAACCCGTACCCAAACGACGATGAGAAGGAGATGCTGATTGGCCAGACAAAGCTGACCATCAATCAGATCAATTACTGGTTCACGAACGCCCGTCGCCGCATCTTGCCCAAGTGGGCGCTGCAGCGATACATGGAGCAGCAGGACAAGCAGTGCCACCTAGGGACGGCGTCACACATTCTCGGGGGCCCCGGTGCACCGGCGACCAACGGAGTTCGGTAGCAGGATATTCTCTCGTGGATATGACGTGCTTGTGCGGTCGTGGTGGCTACTGAGAATAAGAACTGAACTGTTGTGTGGTGTAACGAATGAGGTGGCACAGGAAGTGTAGCTGTTGTCATGGTGATAAATGACGTTGGTAGTCATGATAGGATTGTACAGGTGAAAATTTCTGGTCGTTTACTGTGACACTGCTGTGATTATCTCAAAGGAACTGTTGGAAATACCGTTGTTTAATGTGTCAGCCACTGACAGGTGAATATCACATGCTCTTGATCACTGTGCCCCCTGACATACATGCCTGCTCGCCCCACTGAATGACGTGTCCAGGGCCACAGATCACCCCCACGTTGTTGTACCCCCTCTGTGCACGCCCTAGCCGATCAACCCAGGCCAGAAGGACACTTGTGGAGAGAAGTTGTCACAGATTTGCCGTTTTGAAACTTTCCGCAAAAGTTAAATGAGCTTAGATCTGATCATGATTATAACTACAGTTGATTATGATTGATTATTCAATAAGCGCTAATATAAATTTATGGAATGTAGTCACGTATGTAGTCATCAAAATGTAATTCATTACGATCAAACAAATATTGATATATTCTTTACACAATTAGCTTTACCAGATCATGCATCCAACCTTTCAATGGAAAGGCTCTCTTATTCCAATACTGGGAATGTGATATAGTTCAATTGCATTTTTTTTACTGGCAATTTTACCAGCTAGCATGTGTAATTGAATTTTTATAATTGTGAAAGTAATTTTGTGGCATTTTAATTATGATCATAATCAAAGTATTCTGAAAATCGTACTGTAAGCAATATTGTGCAACTGAATGCCATTCTTGTCGTCGTTAATGCCATAGCGTATCAACAGTTATATAAAATACACTATTTTATAGTGTATTTTAACTTTGTACTTGCCATGCATGAAAACGTTGGTCCTAGCTGTACGTGAAGCCTGTCACACGTTTTGCGTGCGTAGTGGCGACATTTTGTTCAGATAACGCTGAAGTCTCACGTCTGAGACCAGGAATAGTTCACTCTGCGTGAAGCTCAGTCGCTGCCAATATCTTTATTAATAAATTAGGGTCTAGTCATATTAGCAATACGTTTAGGTCTGCGGCATAGCATGAACAGTGTTCTGCAGTTGTCTATACCCACTTGTGGCTGTCTAAACTGTACGGTTTGTCTAACAGTGGAGGTGAATCAGACGATTAAGTGGTTATTGCTCTTCCGCCTGACGTTATTAAGAAATTAATTGACCATTGACCGAAATGGCACAATCGTTTTAGTGTTGCAACCTTCCGTGAAGGTATTATACGTGTATTCTATAATCGTTGCATTTATAAATACCAGTGATCGTTATGGTGCTGTAAGTGAGCTTATTTAGCATTGTCTCGTATTATTAAGTGCGCTCTGGCGTCGCGTTCGCACGTTATATATTTACCACTCTACGCTGAATGTACATAGGAGGTAAATTATTTTCAGCGAGCAGTTTTGTATTCTATCTATATCGCACTGCGTCCCAGGATTGTTACTCACAGTAATATAACTACAGATCTATGCAAAAATGTATTGTTGGGGTATGTTTCATCCAGTTGTGCCTTCGTCTTGGCATTCAGCGCGACGCTGGTAGCGTCTTGTGGACCAAAACGTCGCCCTCTGTTGGATAGTGCCATTACTAACATTCAACAAGTCATTACGCTGTAGGAGTGGCTTAAGTTTACTGCATACGCGATACGATGTAGTGCCTATGTTAAAGCGCCAGCAACGTGTTCACACGCGCATTGTGCTATTCAAATGGTCAACCCGCTTGGTGCAGGTGATTTTACAAAACTGTCCGTCAGAGGGCATGGTTGGTGGAAGTAGCGCAACAGTTGCGGTGGTGCTAATGTCGTGCCATGCAATTCCATAAAGACGCTGCAAGTGCGCCCAGGAAGACAATCACGTATCGTGCTATTTTGCAGTGGTTAGTTCACTGGCTGTTTTAAGAGCATTTGAAGTTATTCTCCGTAGGTCGATGGTCGGTGCCTTGACAACGATCACGGATTCTCGACTCAGGATATCATTTTCGCGTGATCGCTAAGTTCAGCCATGATGATACGTGCGTTCGTGTTTGCAACGAGAGCAGAACACGTGCACGCGCATTTGTGCTGGTTCGTCGATCACGCGTCTGGCGTCCTACTTCTAAACGATGCAATTATCGATCACGGACAATTTGCGATTACAATCATGGACAATTTGCGATTACTAGCAACGTCACGTATTTGCAGGAGTTCAGTTTGTTGGTTTCACCGAATGTAATTATTCGCAGCGTCGACGTGGTCGTCGGCTCTGCGTTTTAAGAGTTTTTATATGCTGTATATACTGTATTTATACCTTATATTTGACCAGACATGGTATATAGTTGTGACTATGCACGGGAGGCGATCTATTTTGAAAACGCACGCACGTCAGGACATGATACGGATGATCGCTTCAGGATACGGTTCGTTTGGAAACGCAGCGGTTCTGCGCTCGACAGACGGGTCTTTGCGTAGAGGTCAAACATTTGTGAACTTGCGTTGTAGGGTTTATATAGCGACCCTCCGGTTACTTTTACATACACCCGCATTTAGAGTTTTGTACATTTCTATTCTAATAAAATGTTCGAAAACCTGGTGTTCACTCGATGGTGTGTTCCTAAGTTATAGCGTTCCGTGGCAGCAATTGCGTAATGTGATGTTGAAACTAGATTATAATACGAATTATGTTAATTATGCGAATAATTAATAATGTCATGATCTTGAAGTTTTATTTCGTGTTCTGCATTTTATTAATGTACAGTTATGCACCTACTTGTGACGGTAATGCTACATTTTATTCAGAACATGTTTTTATGTATATAGTACGTTATCCGGTGTTTAGGGCCGCGCAAAGCACCTTACACCCTTATAACCACGTTCATTCCTCATGTTCAACTAATAGCGACTGGTTATACCAATGCAATTTGGTTCACCAAAACTCCACTAGGCACTTACGGTTGCTCCTAGCGGAGTAGCCACGAATCAGTTAACGAGATCCTCTGTGCGACATGTGACGATGTTTGGAACGGCTACTGTTTTTTGGTAGATGACACCTAGTTTATCATCTTATCTATAGGCACGTGGCGCAATTGGTAGATATTAACAAACACTTATTTTATCAAGATTTATCGCATTTTTGTGCACCGGACATTGCACCGACTCTGATTCAGTGTTATTTTTTAATATTCCCAGTCGCGTCGTAAAGTTGATGACATTGCCAGTAACCGATACACATGACACGCTAGCACGACTGCACAAACCACAATGAATGTTCTGTCCAGATAGGCTCTCACTGTCGCCACAGATTACTCCATTACCGAGGGTAACAGATTTCGCCTAACGACAAATTGCGACAACACCGACGTGCCTCAACGGCGTATTAGTTTATTTTGCGAAAACAGTATACAAAAATAACAACAAAATACCGATCTGACGCTTGCGACAATATTTCTGTTCTCGAAACAATCGTGACGTACAAACGTCGCTTTTCCACGTAAGTGTAATATGTGATAATGCAGTAACTAGGAAACGTTGCACAAATAAGCGTACAAGAGTCCATAACATTGAACATACATTCTTTGGTGATACAACAAAACCTTTTCTCAGACACTGACAACCGTAACAATGTCACATGCACAGCTCCCCGAAGGCAACTGATCCTCGAGGCAGATGGACGGCTCTTGGTTTTATCCGGACGGATTCCCGTGAACTCGGCGGATAATTGCCGTCACCTTCTCGCGTAGTGTGCATGTAATTTGTAATACAGTTCTTAACGTAAAGTTAACGTTGAAGAAATGATCCACTTGCAAACGTTTCAGAACTCGCCACTGTATATTCATTTCTAAATGGGTCATTCCGTTTGGATCAACGTAGGTCCGAAGTGGTTGTCGTTTTCGAAGATGTGACAATTCCACTTGGAATATCGGGCATTAGATCAAGTGTATGCCTTCCTACAGTTTTGATGCCATTATCCATCTATCTCCTTCAACAATATCAGTGTTCTATCAGACGACATACCACATTTATAGTCTAATGTAATGGTAAATACATCATAATTACGCAATGATATCGGAATGCGAATTTGGTATATTATGACGTCAACTAACTGAAAGGTACAGTTACGTCTCGTTTATCCCCGCACGTTGGTTACCAATGGTTGTCGCTGGATTAAGCGTGAAACACCGTATAATAGTCCACGCAATAACAACCGGCAATACACGTGTAATATATAATTATGTTTATATTGCTTTATTGTTGTACTGATCTCCAGTAACTGAGAGAACCTTGAACAAAGAACACTGTATCTATGACGTAAAACAACCACCAAGACAGTGAATTGGACTGGTTTAGTGCGCCTGACGCCTGAAGTTTTGAATGATCTAAAACAAAACGGAGAAGTCAATGATACGACAGCGGTATCCGGCCAGTTGGTTCCCCAAAACGGTGTGCGGAAACGGAGAGAAGACACGGATTAATGAAGCAATTTACAGTGAGTGTATCTAGATTGTTCCCACACAAACCATGCGGATTACTGAAAATCCGGATTATCGAAGAACGGATAAACGAGACTTGACCGCACTGTATTTACAACAAAACCAATTAAATAGCTTGTTGCCGCCAAGTGCTAGAACGACGTCAACAAACATGTCTTTGACATTGACGGCTCGACGTGTCTAGCATGAGATAATTACCAGTCGGTCATTTATGGTCGTTTGTCGAGAATATGTCTAACACGATTAATCACACAAGTGCATAAGATTCGTTTGTACATACAAATTATGGCGGAATCGCAGACAGTGCGAGTCTTTTATCACAGTCGGTGCTTTGAATACTTCAGGTTTAGATTTACAATAAAATAAACGAAACATGTCAAAGAATTAGTATCTCAAATAACACATTAGTAAAACTGATGTATAGAATTACATTATCGGGCATACACGCAACAAGACAGTGGCGCTGATGCAACCGCCGATATAATAATCGTGCAAAATGCCCAGTGCAGTTCTATACGCATAACATATTTATCACACCTGCCACATACGCGGAGGAATGATTTTTAAACATAACACCAGTTCCAACGAAACAACAATAGTACCAGCATCAACAAAGGACATTTTAACAACACAAACTGTGCAACATAAAACTACCCCTTGAGACGGTGTCGTTCGGTTCTGGGCAACCGTACTTAAGGTATAACGTGTGTGGACTTAACAAACTCGCTTATGGTATAGCATAAGACACCAAAAGAACAGAGTGTGAATTTGTAAAATTGGGAATTAACTGCAATTGCGCAATGGCAGACACGGAGCTACGACGTCGAGGGAATGTGATTGGTCAGTGGTGTCTTGCTACATGCTGTGCCCCTGCCAGCTAAAAGGAACTGCTCTTTAATAATATTATCATACAGAAACCCACCACCAAGGTTATCATAGAATAACAAACCGCATAATTCTAAATTCCTAAGTTAAGCGATTCAGTTCCGAATACAAAAATTGGTTCATTTAAGTTTTAGTAAAAAAAAACTATTTTTGAATACACAGCTAATTGTCCACGGCACTCATAACAATTACTATTCTGAAGTAAGTATCCAGTAGAGTTGAGCTCGTTGTGTGTTAAACAAAGGACGCGAGTGCAGAGACTAATAAGACGGACACTGACGGGAAAGCGAAGTGTCGACACAACGTAAAGTAATCAGCGGTCGTCACCACAAATTACTGTGTTGAACAACGCCTTCCAGAATTTATGAAGGAACTCATAAGGTCGACCTTTAAATTGAAACGTTACTGAATATGCACATGACCGGTTGGTCTACGTCTGATTAAGGAGGGGAGTGAAATGGTCCGAGACGAGGGCCATATTTCCCAGCACGTATACTTCAGTATGCTGACAGCTGAACAACATATCGTGATGATTGATACCCATCGAGGAAATCGCACAAAACGTCGGACCGTCTTTCAAAATCCCAGTATATGACATCACGTTAACGAGCTACATATAAATACTGATGTATCAAACGGCGGAACGCCATATCTGCGCAGTGGCGTTCCGCGAAACGAATGTCGTGACGTCACTGATCACCTCAGCACCATCTGGTGGAGACCGTTGAATATGTGCTTCTTTCCGGCGACGATGTTTTCGCGCAGGTCCGGGTTGATCTCCTGGAACCTGTCGTGGAACTGGCGGTGTGCTTCGGTTTTGGAGAAACTGTCGACGATGCGTTGTATGTTCGACGTCGGCTGCGGAACTCCGGAGCCTGCACGCCAGTCGAATCGCGAGTCGTGCTTCTGGCCGTAGTCGAAGTCGTAGATGCCGTAGCGCCAGGAGGCGTTCTCCGACGAGGCGCCGGGCGTGAGGAGGCTGTGCTGGTGACGCTTCAGTGTGAACTGTCGGGGCAGCTCCGTCAGGGAGGACGACATCTCCGGCTTCAGCGGCACCGGCAGCTGCACCGGGGACTCGGCCGGGGCGCCGCGCGTCGTGTACACCTGCGAGCCGCCTCGCTGTGTCGTCGGGGCCGAGCGGTCCTGGTCTGGCGCGCCATTCAGGTAGACGAGCATGTTGTCGGGCGCCGTGTACGGCCGGGCGAGGAGACGATTGACGTAGTGGGGCTCGCCCGGGGAAGGCTCGGGAACGGGCACGGCCGTCGGGCAGCACTGGCGGGAGTAGGAAGTGGGTTTTACGCCGCTCAGAGCCTGGTTCTCCAGCGACATGAGCACCAGCGGCTCGTTGCGGGCCTTCGACGCCAGCTGGTTCTCCTGCAGGAACGTCTTCGTGCTGTACGTGTCGGCATACTCCGTCTCCGTCTGCACGATACGACCTTCCTGTGTGCGCACGTCTGACGTCATCACGTTCGGCTGCAGCTCTACCTTCTGCCACTCCACCTGGCGGAACAAACGGTTCATGGTGACGAAAGTAGCAGCGGCAATAACATACTAGGCAGCAGCAGCAGCAGCAGCAGCAGCAGCAGCAGCAGCAGCAGCAGCAGCAGCAGCAGCAGCAGCAGCAGCAGCAGCAGCAGCAGCAGCAGCAGCAGCAGCAGCAGCAGCAGCAGCAGCAGCAGCAGCAGCAGCAGCAGCAGCAACAGCAGCTGCAGCAGCAGCAGCAGCAGCAGTAACAGCAGCAAGTAGCAGCAGCAGCAGCAGCAGTAACAGCAGCAGCAGCAGCAGCAGCAGCAGCAGCAGCAACACCAGCAGCAAGTAGCAACAACAATAGCAGGAACAAAATCAATAAAAACAGCATCAGCAACTACAACACCAGCAGCAGAGGCAGCACAAAAGAACAACAAGAAACTGGTCGGTAATAACAACTTCGGTACGGCTGCGACGGTTGACTGATTGACAGTAATGTAGTCCGGTCGTAGTAGATTTTGAACATCGCTGATGATAATTACATCACAGCTGGAACTGCTTATCGATTATGAACTGCTTATCCCCTTTTTTGTGGTGCGCTGCCGAGCTTCGGTCTCCCGAGAATTTTAGCGCAATAGATGTATTTTATATATTATTATTACACTGTTATGACACTCAGTCAAGATTAGGCCCAGTTAGTTGTCGCTAGAGGCGCCGTGTAGTTTGTACTTGGGCATTTCTGAAATTTATGTTCCACCTAAGTGAAATTAATCTGCCAGTAACTGGTCAGTGCTATCCAGCTTACTTTTACTAAAAAATCAGTTACTACTCTGTAATGCCCAACAACAAAGCGATAATTTTTGACATCTTATGTTTTCTGACCATGTAGAAATGAACTGCTAACGGTGGGTCAATTTTGAGTTGATATTCGTTATAGGGTTGAGAAAAGAGGTCTCGTTAAAATCTAGTCGATTGACATATAATATACAGTTAGAAAATACTTGACCATAAAACTAATACTTGAGTGGAATTTTCTTACATAATTATAAAAATAGTCAATAGTTACCCACCTAGCGGGTCAAGTGGAATCAAAGTAAGGCTAGTGGTGGTCACACATAATACACAAACAAAATTACTTATTGATTCAGACACCGGCTGAAACGTGGCCCGTAACTCACCGCCTCGTTCCAGGGCATGACAAGTTCGTGTGGCGCCACCTGGTGGTTCAGCTGAGGCACGCTACCCGGCGGGCCACCGAGCGTGCGATTGTAGCGAGTCGCTTCGGCCATCGAGCGGTTGAGCTCCGTCTTCAGGTTGAGAGCGCCCTCGTGCGAGTCGGCCGTGTACATTAGTTCCGAGCCGCGTCGCCGCTCGTGGTTCATCACTCCGCGAAGCTTGTCCGGATCGTATGACGTCATATACAAACCGGCACGCTCGCGCTGATGGCGAAATAATAAAATAAGAGTAATTAATTAAGTTAACCTTTTTCAGTGATTGCTAGAGAAATTGTTCGTATTCCTCTTGTTCCAAAATTAATTTATTTGACCTCTTCTATATAAACTATATAATTGTATGGTCAATAAAGTGCAGGGGGAATGTCCCGTGATTCACCAAAACAAAAATAGCTTGTAGAACAAACCCCTTAAAAAAAATCCCCGGCAAAATCAATTAACTGGTGCGAAGCAACTGAGTTTGTTTAATACGTAAGTGTCCGGGACATTCTATGGGAACCTGCCCTCCTCCGCAAGAAAGTAACCAGTCAGCTGGTCAAGCTATGGCTGTTTTAATTTGTGTTTTTTTTCGGCCATTAAACGTACCCTTTCGTTCGGGACATTACCTCGAACGGAAATTCACTAAAAAGCTATGTTCCACTTAATTTGTAAACATTGTCACCAGCAGATGTGGGTGGTATATTCTAAGAAACAACAAGAAACATGTTATAGGGTGTTTAAACTCGTTTATATAAAATGTTCTTGTTTCGAAGAACTAGGTTACACATTACAACTAAATACGACCATTATTAAATGCTTGTTCATCAATCCCACAGCTAGTTCACTACAGAGGCTGCCCGGAATAACCAGTGGCGCCTCTGGTGCATAAGGTAACGCTAACATCAATGTGAAATCTCGTAAGACTGTCGACGGAAGTAGAACACGTAATTCGTGCGAATCTGTTCCCGCGCGCTGAAATAATCATGTATCCATGCCAACGCATCGTCAATCGCTTTCGTTTATAGTCAAACGACAGATCAGCTGATTTTTTGCGTTTTGATGTTAACATTGTGATTTCTGATTAATATCAGTAAGAGTTATTGTTGGTACGATGTATTATTTGCTGAAACGAATTCTTTCCGACTCTCTAATTTTAAGTATAAGTTGTACTTCCGTCGATAATCGATCCCGCGATGCATTGCGTTTATACACGCCTCCCCCCCCCCGTCTAGCGATCAAAAACATGACATTCCAGGTAACGACAATATTTACACATTCGTGCAAAGCGTACAGAGAGAGAAATCACGTGGACGGTCAAAGTGTTAGAATATATATATATATATATATATATATATATATATATATATATATATATATATATATATATATATATATATATATATATATATATATATATATATATATAGTGTATCCTGTGTAACATGATTTTGCGATAAAAATTGTCAGACAATGTAAATTTAATAGGCTATACATATACTTGCTGAACTGATCCGGGACTGAAGTGCCTCTAACTGACAAGCATCTGGCGGATGTGGATGATCGCCCGTAACAACGATCACCCGTAAAAACGATCACCCGTAACAACGATCACCCGTAACAACGATCGCCCATAACAACGATCGCCCATAACAACGATCGCCCGTAGTGTCGCATAAGAATATCATATTTGCGACACCAGAAAGTGCACGTGGAGGTTGTTTTAATTGGTAACTGGTTTAACGAACCTGGTATTTTCCTTCGTGTTCGTGGAACAGCGGGGGTTGTTCTTTCGTGCTGCATGTCAAGTCCATCTTGCGACGCAGCGCGGCCATGTCGTGACTCGCCGTCTGTCGGGAAAAGGACCGTGGTTCGGAAGTCAAGAAATGTGAGGTTCGTAGTAGATTTAAAATTTAACAAGATTTAACTAGATTCAACAAACTTAACCAGATTACGCCGTCGACAATTGTTCATCTGTGCTTAACTCGCCATGATGGTTTATTTGTAAATTTTGTGTTTAAATATATTCACACTGCTGGCATTTATATAACCTGTAGATGATATGTTCCATTCATTTATTGTCGGAGAGGACACTACATCTCTGTGAGAATGAGTACTCTCCCGTTTTATAGCTTACATCCAATTTCCGGGTCCTGTTTGTAAACATTTCCCGAAATAAAATAATATCTGACATGTTTCAGACCATTTCGCAAATTTGTCTAGGTCGTTTTGTAAATGTTGTTTATCTCCATCGTATATCATTTGTTAGACTAGTGTGGCGACAGTATTCAGCGCGCGTATTTGTGAAGCTCTCGGTGTGACCAATGATGAAAAGAACAACAAATAACGAAAATACGAATCAAGCAGGTCACTTGAAAAGGTGTTTTTGCCAGCGCCATGAGAGTTTACACTCGGGAAGGAAAGAAATACAAATTCTTCATCGCTGTAATCACGGATAAATGGGCTATGTGAGTCGTATTATGTCAGGGTAAGTTACGGAACAGTTTTCCTTTCGTACTCTTTCACATTGAAATATTCTTCCGGTTTGAAGTGGAACTGTGAATATTCTTCCAGTTTGAGGCGGAACTGTGATGTGATATTCGCCAGGTGGCATACCGGGTTGTCTCAACTGGCATTCGCTAGGGGGCACGAATCAAGGAGGAGTTACACTTTAACTACGTTTAAATAAGTTTTATAATAATTAATAACAATCAGCCAACTACACGAAAGAAAACAGAGAGGAAGAAGAAGAAGAAGAAGAAGAGAAGTTTGAACACCATTATTTCGGTTCGATGCATGCGAACCTAATTAAGCGAAATATTTCTAAAACGACACGAAGTGTGAAATTGGGTTGCAAGCGCATGTGTATATGCGTGATAAACAAACGTGATTAGATTACTGTCCGTACAACTTTCGGTTAATTCGAAGTTGGAAGGACTGGGAAAACGCTTCGAGTCATCCATGTGTTAAGTTGTGTAGAAACCAGGCGGTGAATTATTCGCGCAGTCGCCGCATTCGACCCGATGACGTGAATTTGTATACGTAATTAGACAATCGAATCTACGTAATACGGCATCACGCGTGTTCCCGGCAGCTTCGTATCGTTGCTATTCACAAAGCATGAGTACTATGCAAATTGTATATAAGAAGATAATGCATTTGAGATGAAATGCTACCGCAATATATTGCGCATACCTTGGATAGCGTAGTGTACCGACGTGCAATTTTGTCAAGCGTCAACAACTGGATTATTTTGGACACACATAAAAAGGCATGACAAATTGGAAAAGACGATGCTAGTGGGGAATCGTGGCACCAAAAAAGCAGAGGCAAGCCGCGGCAAAGAAGGGAGAAAGACATCACTTGTCTTCGAAACGTCGACAGCGACTTGTTGAATACTCGGAGAAAGACATCGATTTCGCAAAAACAAGATCTGACCAGCAATGTCTAGGAAAGGATGTGCCAACTGAATGTTATGTTTGAACTACTGCGTAAGAATCACGCCATTAAGTGGCAGTAAAAACCCGTTTCCACGAACGATTTGGTCCGACTTTTATTGGAGTATGTCATAGGTCTACGACACGTTGTCGTACGACACATTCGGACCAAAATCGCCCGTGTATACATCATCGCAAGACCGATTAGCCGGCTCGATTTATGAAGCAGTGACCAATCAGAGAGCGCCGCAACCGACTCGTGCGGGACTCGCCTTTCGTCAAAACTCTGTGGCGATTGGCGCTAGTCAATACGTCTCACTTGCCGTGTTTAGACACGTGTTACACAGTGTCGTACGACATAATCGGATCAGAATCGGATCAAAATCGCTCGTGTCTCGACCAAATTGTACGTCTGACCTCGAGTTAAATAAGGTTCACCAGTCACTAATCGGACAGCGGGACCAGACTCAATGTTTGAGTTATGATGTGTATTCGAGTTATCCAAGTTCGGGTAAATCAAGTTATGTAATTATAACTACCTCTCTCTCGCAGAATGCTTACATTAGCTCTATTCTTCAGTAGAGCTACATGTTCAAGGAATTCCGTGGCACATAGTGAGACGGGACTCTGACCCGTCTTCTACGGAGTACAATGCGACTTGAGATGCTCACCTGCAGGTCGAGTAGTTTCCATCTGTTCTCGGCTTCCATTTGCTGAATCCGAGCGCGATTCTTGGGTATGAGCGCCTCCATGATAGGCACCGGGTCCTCCAGTGGCTTGGCTGGGGGACAGAGATCATGGACGTTAAAAGAGCATGATAATAAAAAATGTGGTCGGGACCCAGTTAGTTGGGTACAGACCGCAATTTTTGCTCTCAGTTGCGACCAGTGTGATGTTGAGCTTTGACAACGATAGCTTGGATTTATCACACATGTTGATTTTGGCGTATGTGCCGCCCGCAACATAAAACTGCTTCTTAACATTATGCATATACATTTTCAGTAAACGGTCAACGAATGGTCACTGCTATTACTTTGATTCCCGAATGCTATTGTGCAAGAAAACGTTAACTTTTACATAATTGTTCCAAAACCTGAACACAAAACCTAAATTTTTTTAAGAAACCATCCCAGACACTATTGGCGGATGAATAATGAAAACAACAGTGATTTCGGTGAAGAGGTTCTCTTGAATAAAGCCCGTCATCAGTGATTTTGGCCGTGGCTTCGACGTTATAAATCCTAATTTCTCGAACTATATTTCAGATTCCTGCACCGACGAAGCAGACACCACACTGCTAGTAGTGACCAGTGGCGAAATGTGGCTTATTTGATGAAAAGCAAGCAATATGTTCCGAAGTATCCAACACGGGTTGGTGTAGACAAAACGCTGTCAATTCTGTGCCTAATCACCTTTTTGATTAGGCATGCATCATCATCTTAAATCTGTCATGTTGTTTTGGTATTAGATATTCTGTGAGTGACCGCTTCGGAGGCAGCTTTGCCGCCACACGAGACCGCCTCGGAGGCAGCTTTGCCGCCACACGTAACCGCCTCGGAGGCAGCTTTATCGCCACACGAGACCGCCTCGGCCTTCCTCCTTACCGGCGTACGGGAAGGTGAGCCGGTTGGCCTCCGCGTCCAGCTCCTCCTGGGTGATGGGGGTCTTGGTGAGTGGGGCTCCCGGGGCTTCGTCCTCACACAGCTCCCCGTACCCCTCGGGCAAGGTGGCGTACTTCTTGCCGAACCACAGCAGATGTTCGGCTTTCTCCTTCGGCGTCATCGTCCTGTGCAGAACACAGTGATAGCTCAACTACGGGAAGTATTCAGTCACGGTGCAATTACTACGCGAAATCTATTCGTTCACATATTTCGACCACTGGAAGATATTCGTTTATGCAACACATTCGACCAACTGGGAGGAAATGTGTTGCTAGATTTCAAACAAAACCCATTTCTCTCAATTGAGAGTATATAGAGGCAAGATTCACCCGAACGTTTCGGGTAATACACGGCGTAAACGCGCATGCGTTTAACTTGAGAGAACGCATAAGTTCTGTACATGTATAGTAAATAATAAAATAAATTAAAACACTACTTTTCTTTGAAGAAATCCGCTAGACGCAGCAATTATTGCGCGAAAACTATTAGTTCACATGTTCGCCCCTAGGGTCAAGTTCTCGTTTATACAGCTGAGTGGGGCGAGACTCCGGGGAGAGAATGAACGCTGCGCGCTGAATCAAACCCCTCTCATCTCGTACGTCTGTCCCACAGATAGACTGCAGGCAGGATGTCGTCTCTAGCTGTCGTTTATTGTATATTTATGCTCATGCCACGCCTGTCCCTTTCCCAGAAACAACAGAGAACCAGGCGAACCTGCCAAGCGTCTTTTCCGGTTCTGGATGGTTGTGGATATCACCCGCTAGGGGTGGAAGTGGCGTGACCGTCGCGCCTATGCGACCGTCGGTCTTGACTGCAGGATCGAAGGTGTTCACTGTTCGCGGGTACTGGAATATATATTTAGGGGTTTAACCATCGTTGTTAATAATATTTGCACAGAGAGTTTACAGAAGAATGCTGATGATACATCGGACGTGTAAAGTGACATGCAACGAAACCCTACCAACATCATGTTTACATAGAACGTTGAATGGAAGTTGTGGGAAGCAAATCCATATTCTTTAACTTTGAACATTTAAATAAAAAACATTTGTAAAAAAACAGATTTTGACGGTCGTGGTGTTAGAAAAGATGTGTGCGCACCATAGAGGATTTTTTTACGTTAAAAAACGGCCAGACTATGTACCTTTAAAGACAATACAAATAACAAATGTTTATATATATATATATATATATATATATATATATATATATATATATATATATATATATCTGTGAGTACCAGTTTGTCGTCGAGGAAGCCAGTCATGACCTTCTTGTGCATCTTCTCGTCAAGGTTGTCCAGAGCCATTGGGTTGGCTGTGCCCATTCCCGTGAACCTGCGGGAGACACCAAACTCTCACCAACAAAGTGTCACCAACAAAATGTCACCAACAAACGGTCGCCAACAAAATGTCACCAACAAACTGTCACAAATAAACTATCACTAACAAATTGTCACCAACAAACTGTCACCACCAACGGCGTCACGGCGTCATGGTCTCTCCTGAATCTCCAAGAAACGGGGGTACACATTTCCATGTGTTTTATTTCAACCATCCACATCCGTGCATTATTTGAAATAAACATTATTATTAATTGTGGGCGAGGAAGGTGGGAAATTGCGCACGTTCACGTAAAAGATGTTGCGTAGTGGGAACGTCCACCCTTTGAAGTACGATTTGGGTTTAAAACAAAATTCAATTCAACAATAAAAAAACTTAATACGATGGGTTTTCCTAAACGGCCGGTTTTGTTTTCTGATCTGATTATTTTGTGATCGTGAAAACGGGTTGTTCCAGCTCAGAACGAGAAACCTCACAGTGATGTGGATGATCTACAGGCCACCTACGAGCGATTGTACACCGTGTCCTTCTGTTCCCGCTCGACGTTCTTTGTCGCGTTCGCCGTCGGCGGGCTGACGTTCATGTTACCCACAATGCACTTTGAGTCGTCCCTTTCCGGTAAACTCGGGTGAAACGTTTTCGTCGGGGTCGGATAAAACGACTGGCGGTCGCTCCACGGCGACTTCACGTTCTGCGGGAAGGAGGAGAAATGGGTCGGGTGGATACAACGGTGACATCATACAAGGCATACTGGATTCGTTTTTGTCACAGTAGCGACTAACGCTGCTATTGTATTTTTTAATAGGAATCGTCATCAACAACGTCGTTGATGACGTCGTAATTGACACGCACACGCACGAACTCATTGGCACGTACGCACGCACGAACTCATGGTCACGTACACGCACACGAACTCGTGGGCATGTGCACACGCACTACCTCATAGAAACACACACATACGCACGGACTCACGGGCACGTACACACGCACGAAATCATGGGCATATACACACACGAGCTCATAGGTACATACATACGCACGAACTCCTGGAACGTACACACACGAACTCATAGGCACACACATACGCACGAATCACGAGCACGTATACATACACACAAAATCATGGGCACGTACATACGCACGAACTCATGGTCACATAAATACGCACGAACACACGACAAACGTACACATTTCGCCTTGAATATTTATTTGTCTGTTTTATTGCCGCACAGCCGTTTCATTATGTCACAAAACTGTGTTTTCTACAATACTAAGACATGGAAAATCACGATAGTTACACGTTTTGGGTGGATATTGGTATTAAACAACCGAGATGTCATCAATGTTAATACATTCAGTGTGCAATAAGCCGTAAAGCTTTCATTCAGTTAACCAATTAAAGTGACCTTCCCGCGTGCCCTTGTCGTCGGCACAACGTGTTCTACGTCACGTACCTGATCGCATTCGTCGCCAGGTTTCCACACGAGTGGTTTCTTCAACGATTCCGGCATGAGCGCCTGCACCTCGTGACGATACGGGTGTCCTGGCACATGCAGACGATACATTCATTAATATATACTTTATTATCGCCCACCTCGTGACGGTACGGGTGTCCTGGCACATGCAGACGATACATTAATTAATATATACTTTATTATCGCCCACCTCGTGACGGTACGGATGTCCTGGCACCTGCAGACGATACATTCATTACTATCTACTTTATTATCGCCCACCTCGTGACGGTACGGGTGTCCTGACACATGCCGACGATACATTCATTAATATCTACTTTATTATCGCCCACCTCGTGACGGTACGGGTATCCTGGCACATGCCGACGATACATTCATTAATATCTACTTTATTATCGCCCACCTCGTGACTGTACGGGTGCCCTGGCACCTGCAGACGATACATGCATTAATATCTACTTTATTATCGCCCACCTCGTGACGGTTCGGGTGTCCTGGCACCTGCAGACGATACATTCATTAATATCTACTTTATTATCGCCCATCTCGTGACTGTACGGGTGTTCTGGCACCTGCAGACGATACATTCATTAATATCTACTTTATTATCGCCTACCTCGTGACTGTACGGGTGTCCTGGCACCTGCAGACGATACATTCATTAATATCTACTTTATTATCGCCCACCTCGTGACGGTACGGGTGTCCTGGCACCTGCAGACGATACATTCATTAATATCTACTTTATTATCGCCCACCTCGTGATGGTACGGGTGTCCTGGCACCTGCAGACGATACATGCATTAATATCTACTTTATTATCGCCCACCTCGTGTTAGCCCCTTACCCTAGTGTTTACCCTAGTGTTTACCCTAGTCTCTCTGTTTCTCGGCACGTAGGTCATGCCACGTGTTGCCATATTCTCTTTTGCAACGTTCAACATAAATATCATCGCTACTTAATTTAAAATATAATGCGTTGAAATGTTCCTGTTTAACAGCAAATTCACAATAACTTATCATATTAAAATAAAAACAAAACTGCCTTCACAAATTCGCACGACAACCACGATAACGTTCATACACGTGTAAGCGAATGTATTAATTTATATATCAACATCTCTACTTATTTCGATTAACAATATCATTAACCTTTAACGTTTTCCATAATCAACACCACTAACCTTTTAACTTTTTCTAAAAGCAACACCACTAACTTTTAACATTTCCACAGACAACATCACTAACCTTTGACTTTGCGGACGACCAATATGTCCCAAGGATTAGAGGGCATCTCGTCCGACTTGGGCTGGACGTTGCGAGCAATCACCCCCGACTTGGGGTCCTGCGCACTGTCGAAGTTCGGCAGCACCGCAAACTTCGACATATGCGAGGCGTACGG
Source organism: Lamellibrachia satsuma (assembly GCA_033239005.1). NCBI lineage: Eukaryota > Metazoa > Annelida > Polychaeta > Sabellida > Siboglinidae > Lamellibrachia > Lamellibrachia satsuma. The sequence continues at coordinate 3,834,130 of BSQZ01000048.1, read as the reverse complement.
ATGTTCCGACGGGAACTTCTGGTTGATCATTATCCCACTGTAGAGGAAATATTATCATAGCACATTATTGCACTGGTAGCCATGTTAACGTTTTGTCTGATTACAAGAAAACTGGACAAGCAAACATACCGAAAAATTCACAGCCTCCGCATTGCTATTCTGAACATGTTTAGGCAAAATCGCTTACCACCAGCTCTTCAACTCGTGTCGTCAAAGCGCCTACCCTCGAAATTGGCAATATTTGACAAATATTAACGCGCCTATCCGTGTTTCGGGAATATCACCACCAAAATAGCGTCTTCGATTTCGCAGGATGAAAGTTGGAGAGTAACGTCTCTGTTTATAGGTTAGGAATACAACAGTTTCCTGTCTGAATGTCTTGTACGCGTTTCGTTTGAGCTCGGTTGTCAAGCTGCTGCGTCAAGTGCCAATAAGGAGTAATACTTAGATAGGGATTGTTTCCGTTAATTGTGGCGCCAAAATGGAATACGTCTGCCAGATAGCACGGAGCAATCAGGGTTTTGCGCCTACCATTGGTCAATATTGTTCTGCGATTTGTAGCGACACCTATCGGTGCAATGATTCCGGTGTGTAAAAATGTGTTATTATGTAGACACAAGGAGGGATATTGAGTTAGTTACGAAAATCGTTCTCACCTCATGTTGCTGTGCTCTGGATTCGTTAATCTGTAAAAAAACAATCGCATCTGTTATTTTTACAACACGTGTTATTTGGATTTACGCCAGTTATTCTTATCCACTTCACCCTTCCTGATGTTTCTACTAAATTATAGTTTTATCGATGTTAATATAGGTATTGATATTGCATGCTACTGGCCGTAGGATCACTGAACAGGACATGGCTTCAGCCGCAGAACTCGGTCTCTGGAATTATCTGAGAGGGCGCTTTCGTGTATCGCTTAGTTTTAAACGGTGCCAGCAGTATTGCTTAGATTGTAATGATTTTGTATTAAAATAATGTTATGATAATTATTACATTTGCCAATGGCTCATGTCATGAAACAATATAGTGATGTAACACGCACGCACGCACGCACGCACGCACGCACGCACGCACGCACGCACGCACGCACGCACGCACGCACTCTCAATGTAATAAGTATCATAACATTATTTTAATACAAAATCATTACAATCTAAGCAATATATATATATATATATATATATATATATATATATATTATTTATTATTTATTATTTATGGGATTATTTATTATTTATTATTTATTATTTATTATTTATTATTATCACGGTAGACCATGCCGGCCACACACTCTACGGAGGACGATAAAGGCTTCACACTTACAGCTGGTCGTTCAGTCGGACGTTGCTCAGTTTCAATTTGGTCAGTGCATAGTACGACTTGACTGGTTCGCCTCTGCAAACAAGAAGAAAAATAAAAGCACCCAAACGAGAAAGGCAAAACCAATTTCCACAGATGCGTGAGGCAGGACTATTTTGTGGTTACATATTGTTGGAAATACGTCTCTGTCGGAATTCCCGCTCTCTGAGGTCGTCCCGAGTTGTTTAACTCTATCTCCCCCGCCTCTCCCTCTCCCTCCAAGCATCCGCACTTGCTTAACTCTATCTCCCCTTGTCTCTCCCTTTCATTCCAGGCGTACGGAGTTGTTCAACTCTCTCTACCCTTGTCTCTCCCTCTCCATACAGGCGTCAAGGGTTGTTTAACTCTCTCTTTCTCCCTTGTCTCTCCCTCTCCCTCCTGGCGTCCAGAATTGTTTAACTCTCTCTCTCTCTCTCCACTGTCTCTCCCTCTCCATCCAGGCGTCCGGAATTTGACGATATTCATGATACATCACCATCGGTGTCTGTCCTGCTTAGTTTTTTCACGTTCAGTAGCTGTTATGCCTAATCCAGACGACAGTAGTTTGATCAAGTTAAGAGAAACTACGGCGTATATTAAATGTAACCACAGATACACTATTACTATGCACTGTTACTATAACATGTTACTATGCAATATTACTACACACTATAGTTATGCAATATTACTATATACTAACTCAACTCATGTTCATTAAATCTCTTACATACAGGACGACAATTGCATAGCGCTGTTGAGCGCTATAGCGCTGTTTAGCGCTATAGCGCAACGAACTCAACAACTAAAACGTTGTCCACATCAAATATGAGCTACAAGGACAGAAGCAACAATAAGAACGACGACGACGACAATCATGATGATAATGATGATTGTGGTGATGGTGATGTAAATATGTTGCGTAGCACTGGTTTTGACACCATAGTAAACACGTGTGCGGCAGCCATCCATTCGTCTAAGTTGAATCAGTGCTATCGGATCCTGATTGATTGACACCAACAGAGTTTGGCACGCGTTGTCTGAACACGAAATTTAAATAATGGATGGCCCTAACGATGAAAGTCCACCGACGCGTGAAAAGGATCACGTGATAAGGGGATCTCCGGGGAACTAACAGTACCGTGGGAGGTCATTTGGAGTTGGCAATATATATATATATATATATATATATATATATATATATATATATATATATATATATATATATATATATATATATATATATATATATCATGCAAAACATAAACACCTACGCACGTATATACGTTGCATGCAGACAATGACCAGACTAAGACATTATTTTGTCTAACATATTAACACTGACCCCCCAAAGCCACCATCATATTACGTGACTGGTTCCTCAGGTAGGCCAGGTGTACTCTATTAGGACCGTCGTCAGTAGTGCATTGATTGCGGCCATACTGCATAGTGCAAGAATGGTGTTAACAATCGACATTGATCGGCAACAAAGCGCCTTACGAAATTGGCAGGCAAGTGCTCGAAGAGCCGGCGTCAGACGATCTCTAAAGATAAGAACTTGAGAGGTGACTGACTCGTTATTGTGTTCGACAGCGGTAATCCGCCAATTCAATCGTAATTACGTAGATTGTGTGTGTGTGTGTGTGTGTGTGTGTGTGTGTGTGTGTGTGTGTGTGTGTGTGCGAGCGCGCGCGCACACACCTGCGTGCATGCGTGCATGCATGTTTGTTTGTGTGTGGGGAGTGCATGCATGCATGCATGCATGCATGCGTGCATGCGTGCGTGCGTGCGTGCGTGCGTGCGTGCGTGCGTGCGTGCGTGCGTGCGTGCGTGCGTGCGTGTATAATGAAGACGCGATCACGTATCTCCGAGTCTGTATTTCGTTATATGTGTAATCCGTGGCGACCCATAGAGCTACTCGTGCACCACACAATAGTACAAGTGGGAAACTGTCACAAAACCACACGACTCAGCATTAAAGCCCGCCGCAGCGTCTGATGCAACACGCAGGGCATTTCCTTCCATTTGTGTTGCCAACGATTTTTCATAAATATTTATCACGTGCTTCAAATTGCCTTTAAACTAATGCCGAATTAGTTACGGCATCCGGTTGTTTATAAAGCGCCTGTGGAACTGTGTAGATACACATCAACTGTACAGGTCTGTGTAGATACACATCAACTGTACAGGTCCGTGTAGATACACATCAACTGTACAGGTCCGTGTAGATACACATCAGCTGTACAAGTCTGTGTTGATACACATCAACTGTACAGGTCTGTGTAGATACACATCAACTGTACAAGTCGGTGTAGATACACATCAACTGTACATGTCGGTGTAGGTACACATCAACTGTACATGTCTGTGTAGATACGCATCAACTGTACAGGTCGGTGTAGATACACATCAATTGTACAGGTCGGTGTAGATACACATCAACTGTACAGGTCCGTGTAGATACACATAAACTGTACAGGTATGTGTAGATACACATAAACTGTACAGGTATGTGTAGATACACATCAACTGTACAGGTCGGTGTAGATACACATCAACTGTACAGGTCTGTGTAGATACACATCAACTATACAGGTCTGTGTATATACACATCAACTATACAGGTCGATGTAGATACACATCAACTGTACATGTCCGTGTAGATACACATCAACTATACAGGTCTACCCTTCAGCGATCCTGTCCGGCGACTGCCGATTGTTACCAAGAGAAAGCGAAAGTTCCACTGACAACGGGTGTCATGTCTTTAACAAGGTCTGTTAAACGAACTTTGCTATAAGGCCTACTTAATATAGGTTCAACAAGTAAAATTTAATATTGTAGTAGGCTGCAGGTGGCACTGTAAGAATTACATTTGTGGTGTGTGTAATAGGCAGATGTTGGCGTTCAACAAATATTAAATTAATTAACGTTCCTCATTACTATTATTGTTATTATTACGTTCCTTATTACGAATTTTTGTAAGTAACATAGGAGCAATTAAAATACCTTATTTAATATGTTTTAAGGCTACCCTAAATGCTAACGTCGTCAAAATAGCCTAAAACAAAACCTTTAAGTTGTGACACGTAAGTTAACTACTTACTTCGGCAGATAACAGCAGCCACAAATTAGATCCATCATTAAGGACATATTGGTAAAAACAAAAATCCGCCCCGTACTACACCAAATCGTCCCTCCCTCCTTTGGTAGAGTGAGACTTTCCCTGAATGCGGGAGCAACCTTGGGTTTTATGCATTTCCGCGTCTGCCTTTCTAACCTACGATTTACTGTATCCTACCTGAGAACTAGTACGAGAAAAACGTTTGCTTCGCGAGCTTGCGATGATCGAACATCACGTGTTGGCTGTACGTCGACCGTAGCCAAAACGTTTCAATGGCTGCGTCTGACGTAGCTATCTGTGACGTCAGACCTTCTGAGCGAAATTTTACCTCTCGTTTTGCGAAAGCGCCAAATTAACTTAATCTGAAATGTCCCTCCTTAAATTTATGGTTTTAGATACATATTGAATCAATATGAAATACTGACAAGACAATTCGAATAGAAATAATGTGTCTTCTGAAAAAAAAAGAAATCGTGCCTCCGGGTTTATGTGATGATATGCGTGTTCGCGTGTACTACGTCAGACGTGCGAACCAGCTAGCTCGTCTATTCCTTTTTAGGAGGCGGAATATATTCCATACGGGTTTTGATGAAAGTGCTTTGGTAAGGCGTATTTGTGGAGCGTGTGTTGGTGTGTGTAATATATCAGCCCTCGTTCATTCGGAGAAATGACCGGAATCGCCCACTTTTAGGACACCGTGACTTTTGTTTCGATTGAGCAGATCAATAACTACTCAGCTTTTAAATATAATGTTCGTCATCGGAGTATTTATAGGTATGTCAATTTCCTGTTCTGTGTAGTTTCAGAGGTGTGTGTGTGTGTGTGTGTGTGTGTGTGTGTGTGTGTGTGTGTGTGTGTGTGTGTGTGTGTGTGTGTGTGTGTGTGTGTGTGTGTGTGTGTGTGTGTTTGGGTTGGTGGGTGGGTTGGTGGGTGGATGGGTGGGAGGGTGGATGGATGGATGGGTGGGTGGGTGGGTGGGTGGGTGGGTGGGGGGGTGGGTGGGTGGGTGGGTTGATATGTGGGTGACGGGATCAGTGACGGAAGAAGAAGGAAGACAAACTTCGACGACCGTCGACCGACATCGGTGTCAGTCTCACGGCGGACTTCAGGGGTAAAGAAGAGAACAACCATTTTGTGAGGGTCAAATCTTAGATCGTACGTGTGATGTTTTGTGTTGATGCAACACTGCATATTCAGGTTAATGCATTCATAATCAGCGAAGTCACAGGGGTGCATTATTTTAAATCATACACGTGCATTATTTTAAAGAGATGTTTTTCACTAGTGCCTTGGGCCTAGTCGTGTGTTATTTTAACGAGAATATAATATTATCTTAGGAATTGTCAACGCAAATACATCGAAAATCGAGTCGGGAACATTTGAGAATACTCCATTGATTCTTTGATGGGAGAATGAATTGCATAACGTGCGAAATCGTCCCATGGAGAACAGCTGCGTCATTACTGATCCAGCTAGTGATTAAACCAACATTAAAGTGTCGGTTTTTTAATGGCGCTTAAAATAACCATAATATATTTCGGCGTGAAGTTAAATCACATTTCAAACTGTAGGTAAACTTGTCATGAGTGGATTATATTTACTGAGGGATTACAGTGTTTCGTCACACTTTCCTTGCACAAAGACAAACAAGTACCATACATATTATAAGTCCTTAGGAAGAAATTGTATTCGATGATCTTCCGCCTCTTGGCTGACATGCGAGCGATACCTGGGTATGAGTGGGGTCTGCACATTTACCGTAGAAACGTACACAAAATACACCAGTGTATTTTGTGTATTGCTTGTTCAAAATAACATCAGATTAAAAAAAACTGTTAATGTTTTAGCAAGATTCACATCTAAAGCATTTTAAGTTTGCAATTTATTCATCTACGTGTGGCCAACCTCTTTAAGATATCCACCTTTAAAAAAACAAATCGCTGGGTGTGTGTGAGCCACTAGTGTCCCGTCATAAAATCCCAATTGCGCCCTTGCTACGAGCCCTACATTAAGAAGTCTGGAGAGCGCAACAACACCACACTAATTAACAGCTGGTAGCCAGTCGTCGTAGTTCGTGTGGAATTAAACCTTGCATTTGTACAGACCCATTCGCAACTGTTACAAAGACAAAGACCCACAACTGTTGGTTACAACCCACATCGACCATA